>VDFB02075321.1:191431878-191656799 GCA_007258455.2 Sequoia sempervirens
GATTGAAGATGTTGACTGTAATAAGCTCACAATCAACATATGTGTAGATCCTTGCAGCAGTGATGAAGAGGAAGATACATGGTATGATGAGGAAATAGACATGCATCAAAAAAATTCTTGCAATATCGAAGAAGTAAAATAAATGCAAGATTCTATTCCATGTCAAGTTTTGGTTAGTGAAAACAATGCAATTGTTGCTGACACCTCCTCACAAATTAGTGATCGAGACATTGAAGATAGAAGTTCAAGCATTCTCTCCGAAGAATCTAAGCATAGCTTATGTAGTGATGAGACTTCTTATGATGAGGATGCTGATGAAAGTCAAATTGATTTCTCTTCTACTGATTACAATTGCTCCTATGAGGATGATACAGAGGTACTTTCTTCACATGAAGTTTGCAATGACATGAATGCTTATGAAATCACTTGTCCACAAATGAATGATCCAATTGCATTTGATGTAAACTTAGAATGTAGCTCAGTTTTGACGTCAATGGAGCATGCTACTTCTATGAGTGATGAAGAATTTGAGGACAAAAATATGTGTGTTCAATTTGTTGATCATGAACATAGAGCTAGAAATAATGAAAATATTGATGAATGTGTTTATGTCTTTGTTGTTCATGATTGTTTATATGAAGCAGAGATGGAAATTTCAACTGTACATGAAAAGGATGATGAGGTGCACATTGATGAAGGAAGGAATTCAGTTTTGAATGATCAAGTTATGCATTGTGATAGTCACATGGATCTAGGATTAGCCTTATTATCCATTGACATTGCAAAACCTTTTAACCAGTGTGTGGAGCAACCATATGATGCAAATGATAATGGGTGTGAGGTCAGTCAATATGAGATTGAGTATGGGTCATTCTTTGATGACCTCTCTCGTTTTAACAGTATGAAAATGGACATGTTTCCTTTGAATGAGGAATGCATTAATGTGAAAGAGAATGTAGGTGCTAGCTCTTCTGCTAATAAACAATTTCCAAATAATAGTGAGTTTTTGACACATAGATCAATATGCTCATCAGCTAAAAGTGCATATGAGATTGCAAGTGCACAAGAAAATTTCTTGGCTAACCCCTGTTAATCTTGAAAGTGATAGCCTTCAAAATGATTCAGACAATGAACATGTTATGAAGAATCAAGGTGAAATTCTTGGCTTAGGCTTGAATTTTGAATTATTTGAATCTTTGTTTAAAACATTCCATATGAACTTGCATAATGATCTCAAGAATGCATTTGACATCATCTATAAGCCTGAGGTAGAGAACACTACTTATGTCATGGATGTTGACATTTTTTTCTGAATGTCATGATTTGAATGGAGATGAAAGTACTTTTGGTATTAATAAACCTAATTTTCAGAATCTTGAAACACATGACAATGTCTTTGGGCTATGGCATCTGAGTGAAGACAAACCAACTTGTGATGTAACTCAATTGAAGGGGTTGCAAATGTGCGAGCAATCTTTGCTCAATACACAAGGGGATTGCATGTTGTTTTTCATTCATGATATCTCCTCTGAGCATGATTAGTATGAGGGTGTTGGTGAATGTGATAAGACTATGTTCTCATGTGGTCTTGATCATTATCCTCAAATGTTGCCACTTGATATAAAATTAGAGAATGAAGAGATGGAAAGTGATGTGGCATATGTAATTTGGCTACCATGTGATGACAGAGTTGAACAGAGAGCAAGTTTCCACTTGTATGAATGTAGCCTGACACTTGTGTTTGCAAGGGTGTAGTTGTTCATGTTGTTGTGGTCTGACAGATGAAAGTACAAGTTGAGGGAGATTAGTTATTTTATTAGAATTTTTTTTGAAAGAGGTAAGTATTGACTCCCCTTTTTCATTTGATTTCTTGGTGTCACCAGATGAAGCTAAGAAGTTGAATAGAGGAGCAGTTTGAGGACACCTAATGGAATCAGTATTTGGTATACTCCCCAGAGATCTAGAATCTTGCTATGCCCACAGGGGGCATACATCCCTATATGGAGCCACTGATGGAACTCTCAAATTTTGACAATTTGAAGTTCCCATTTCAAAAAAATTTCCTTTGCACTTTCAAAAGTGCACCTGATCAATATGCCTAGGTGCCCTACTTTAGAAGGTCATATTTTCAAGCCAGTTGATTTTCAACCAAAAAAAATTTGCAAGCCAACTCATGTGTCCTATGTGAGCATGCATGCCAATTTTTAGCTTCCCATGATAAGTTTTGTTAGGGTTTTGAAAAGTGAAGCTAGAGGGTTTTTGCACTTTTCTGTTGTTCGCAAACTTTCAATTTTGCAAAGTAGTCTCCCGTTTGAGCTTTCATTTTGCAATTGGTTGACTGTCATGTCAAAATGAATGTTTTTCTCCATTCTCCATACCAAGATGAGCTCACATGTCAAGTTTCAAAGCCTCATGATTTGATTTGCTATTTTTAGCAAATCAAAACCAAATGTAATTTCTCTAGTTTTGCACTTGCATTTTCTGAAACCTTTACGAGAGGTCAACTTTGACCTTCAATATCTTTTTATCAATGATGATTCAAGAAAATACCTTTTTCACACATGTTCTCTATACCAAAATGAGCTAGTGTGTCTAGCGGTAGCTCGCTAGGAGTTGATTTGGTACTTTTGCAATGAGGTGATTTCATCAGTTTTAATTGGTTCAGGAAAGTTGATTGTTGTAGAAAGTTCAACTGAGCAACTTTGACAACAAATATATTTCACCTCATGAATCCTTTTGTTGAGATATTTATTGCATTCAATTCTTGGGCTAGATGTCTACATGCCTGCCAGTTTTCATGACTCCAGGAGGCTATTTGCCCAGTTTTGAATGGCGATTCCAGAGCCTACTTGGCTAGTTTTGCTCATTTTGCAAACATGTTAGAAAGTGGTTTTTATTGGAAACCCATTTCATGTTTTCATTCCAGATGCATTCAGATGTTGTCTTAGAATAATTTGAGCTTAAAAATTGTTTCAAAAAAAAAAAAATAGTCAGCCCACACAGGGCCCGACATGCTTTGCATTGTTATGGTGTTGTAAATGTTGCAATATTACAAATGAGAACAATAATCCATTTGTAACAAAATGAATTAAAGAGAATTTGTATGATTACTTTTTTTGTTGTGGGAATCTATCAAAGCATGTAGGGTGGAGGATTCATTGTTATAATTGTGAATGCATGGATGGAATATGCTAGTGAATTGTGGAAGCATACACATGGAAAATAGCTTGATTGGTTGAGTGATTCCAAAAGGCATTAATGTCATGAAGTACAAATTGAAGGAAATAGTGATCCATTTGAGTTGCCATAAAATGAAACAAACAAACCTCTTTGACCAAAGGAATCAATGAGGAAAATGATCAAAGGCTACACCAAATAATTCAATGATCACATTTTATGCATTTTGAAGTGGATTGAGCCACATTAAAGCACATGTCCAATCCTTCAAAGGGTGGAGAAGAAGGTTTACCAGTTGCATCTACTGAAAATATTTTAAAAGCTTTGAAAATAATGTTTTTGAATTGAAGGATATAGGGGATCGATGGCAATTTGAATGGCGAACATCAAAAGAACCAAATACATGAGATTCCTAAGTAATGCTAAAGAAGGTTGTGCATGAATTCTTAGAACCTTCTAAAAAAATGCATTCTAGCAGCTATGACGGAATGAATCGGTTGTGCTTACAATCTATGTCCAACACAGGTTTGTAGAAAGTCCTCAGAAACTTTGCAAAGGCCATGTGCAAGCAAATATAGGGGAGATTAGGGCGCAACCTGCAACAATGTGTGCCCACCCATCAAAGAAAAGAATGCAATCTCATGAGGTACCATGCAGGATATGTATAAAATGAGTTTATTGCAAATTCTTTACAAACCCTCAAGAAAATGCAATTTGTCTTGGCACAACAAACACATAATGTATTTGGTGAAAATGCCTTAGAAATTTCTAAGCAAATGCTTAGGGGATTCGAAGTTGTATGCAACTTGAGTGAAAGATAAAGGGATGCCATCAAGAACAAAAGGGCACACCTGGAATCTACATAAAATTCATTTATTAAAAAGACATTAGAAACTTTCAAGCTAATGTGTTGGACGAATGGAGTGAAGGTCGATATATACCAAAATAAATTGTTGAAAATCCTTTGAAAATTTTAAATAAATGGAACCCATCCCTCCTGCCCATGCCAAAGGAGGTGGATTCAGTGTATGTTAAGTAAAGGAATACCATGGCTATAGGACATGTGCAAAACGCATGTATTGAACGTCTTAAAAACTTTCAAGTAAATGCAGATAGAATAAAGGTGATGTAGTTGAAAAGAGCCCGCACTACCAACAAGAATGGGGCAGCTTCCAACCCAAATAATGAAATGTGGCATGGAAAGCCATCAAAGTAGAGTTGATTTGTTGGAGAGACTCCGAGAAGTTTCAGAAAAATGTGTTCCCAATGGGCCACCATGAAGTAGTATATGCACAAAATAGAGTTATCGAAAGTCTTCATAGACGTGCAAGCAAACACATTTGATATGTGAGAAACTATGTGCACCAGAGTGTCAGGTAGAAAATAGAGAGGGAATGGATTTGTGCAAGGATAGAAGAAACCTATTTGAATATCCCATGCACTAGAAAAAATGGATATGAAAAAAACACCTTAGAAGCTTTCAAGCAAATGCAATTGGTGTACGCAAAGGCTCCCATCACACATTTTGATGGGCTCAATGGGTATTTGGGTATTGAGTTAGAGATCAGAGGAATGATAAAGTGAAAATGAATTTGAATTGTTTAAAGAGGTAGGGGAAGCCACCATGGCCAAGTTGAAGGCAAAGCATGGGCATAGCAAAGCGAGTGAAAGAGAAATTAGGGCAACAGAGGAAGAAAAATGTAGATCGACGGTGGAGAAAAGAGTATGAGATGCAGCCAAATCTCAACCCTTCCCCACTAACTCACCCAACCAAGTTGCAAACTATTTATTTCCCATGAATTAGTGAGATTGAGCCACATGGCTCATGGTGGGCCTAAGGCATTTCAAACACATAGGTAAAGTGTTGTTTTAAAGCAAATGAAGGTCAACATTTGAAATATTTTAAAGCCTTCGTTTGTCTTATAAAATACAAAATATTTTAAGAGTGGGGTAAAATGAAATGCCCGATAGAGAAATTTTTATTTAAATGGTAAGGGCTTTAATATATGCAAAGGGTGGGCCCTTGAACATGCTTAAACCATGAGTTTTTTAATTTTCCCCTAAAATCTTCATTTGTATTTTAAAAAGCAAGAAACATTTAAAGCAAAGTGTTGGCCAATGGGGTGAGTAAATTTCTTTTAATTTCCCATCAAATGTGTGAAAGCTTTTATTCTTTAAAAGTAGGACTGCTAGAATATAAGAGAAATTTAAAGAATGAAGTGCACGAGAAGTTTTATGGAGTGAATAATTATTCACTGAGAGGAATATTTCGGTGGTAGGTAAAAATAAAGAATTTTTTAAATGAAAGATTTAAAACATCAAGTGTTGGGAGAATATTTTACTTTGTTAAAAGTAAAATAATGTGCAGCTGCAACATAACAAATAAACAAAAATATGAAGTTTTACGAGCACATGCTATTTCAACATAGTTGAGTGAATTTGATGGTGAATTCCTCACCTGGGAAAGCTTTTTGTTGCTCAACAACTTTGACAAAGGCAGAATGGGAGGAAAAAAGTTTTTTATTGAAGAGAGAGGAGAGAGGCTTCGCAATTTTGTTGATCAACAAGAATGGAGCTGCCAAATGGCATTTTTGGATCTTCTTCCAGAGCATTCTGTTCCTCTTTATATTCTCATTCTCTTCTCATTTGTAAGGGTTCCATTTTCTGAAAGCTCTGTAAGTCAGGCAGAAGCTCTAGGTAGAGTTGTAAAGCTAGGATGAATTGAAACTAAGTCACTAATCTAAAAGTGTGTGTTCTAAATTATTCTTTCGTGTTTATATTTTATATGATAGTTGTCTCCATTGCTGAAGTGTAGTGCTCTTTTGGATTCAATAATAAAAATTATCTAAGTATTTTCATGCACATTTGCTACATTTGAGTTATATCTATTGTTTCCTTCTATTATGTGAATGATGTAATTACTTTAATGAATCACAAGTTGCATTTATTATTGCCTATTATTGAGGGAATAGTGTAATTTCTTCAACAAATGTGACAGGAGTGTTGTATTTCAGGTGGATTTGTAAAGAATGATTACTAGATAGAGCTTCAGTGGTCTTGTTGTCATAATTTGATAACAATAGCAAAGATCTTCAGAACATTTTCAACATTGTAGGATGAAATGTTGGTTATATGACTCCATGGCTCATTTCTTGGCACTGGTCAATTATTATGCTTTTGTTCTTTTCAGCTTGTTCCCAATTCTTTAAATCATAAACCATTTCAATTATGTGTTCTAAGTTATGTGTTTCTTATGTTCTCCATGCTATTTTCTGAAATTCACTCAATGTCTTGCCAATGTTGAGTGATGTTTTATGTTTCTCAACATAATTTTGTGAGAGCATCATCTATTAAGAAATATCATGTTAATTGTATGCCCAAATCTTTAGATATTGTTAAAGGGTCACCCCACTAGGTCCTATAGAGCCTGAAGTGCAAGGGAAATGTGTGTTAATTCAATTTACTATCAATTGGCCAAATCAACCTTTGAGTCTGAGCATAAGACATTGGCCGAGTCTTTAGGATTCAATTAATCTATTGATATTTGGAGAACCAACACTACCTATGTATATATATGATCATTTTGGTTTATGATGTTTTTTGAATTAAATGTCAATGTGATTTATCAAATATCCGTTGCAAGAATATTTAATAAATGTCTCCATGATTTAATGTTTTATGTGATCTAATTAAACCATTCATAGTTTATGTTAGATACTACATTTTGATTAAGAAATGTTAACTTAAATACACTTATAATTTAATGGTATTAAATTCATGTAAGGATTTAAATTAACATAACACACTAAGTTTTGAATAGTATGGGAACTAAAGTAATTAAACAAAGTATTTGATTAATCACCCTAGAATCTAAGATACACACATGTTATTATGAATCAAAGAAGAAAGTAATGTGAGATAAAATAGAACCTATCTACTTCACCTAACAACATTACTCTAACATACCATTCAAAACAAGAATTGCTAGATGTAATACCGACGTAGATGCATGACATTTATAGGGTCTTTTAAAGATGTATCATCCAATTCAATTAATATATAATCTCCTGATCCATACTTTTCTTTAATAATGTAAGGGCCTAACTAGTTAGGGCTAAACTTTCCTTTTTCATTTGAGGGATCATTGACATTTCTCTAGTTTTTGTATAACACTAGATCACCTTGATTAAATTCACAAGGGAATCTAACACTATCATTGTAACTATGTTGCATTCTTTTAGAGTAAGCTTGTAAATGTTTGAGAGAATTAATACACTATTCGTCGACCATTTCAAGCTAATGCAAACATTGTTCTTTGTAGGTATTTTCATCAATGAGCCCTTTAAGAGAAATTATTAAGGAATTTCTAACTCTAAAGGCATTATTGCTTCAACACCATAGACCAGGTTATACAGAGTATCTCAATGGATGTTCTAACGTTCATACAATAAGCTCATAATGAATTGGTTAATTGTGTATGCTAATCTTTATTATGTTTGCTTACTATCTTTCATAGAATTTGTTCAATAGTCTTATTAGTTGTTTTTGCTTGTCCATTTGATTCCAGATAGTATGATGTTCAAAAATGATGTTGAATAGTGAATGTTTCTAAGAATTTATTCACGTCATTTTTTTTAGTGGAGTTCCATTATCTAAGACCAATGTAGAAGGGAGACCAAAGTGAGTAATGATGTGTTCCAATATGAAATGAAATATTGCATCAACAATGTGGAATGGAGAGGGATATCTTCTACCCACTTTGTAAAGTAATCAGTTGCAGTAATGAATAAGTATGTCCAGCGAAAGAAGGCAATTCAATATTTTCCCAAGAAGATCCAAACCCCAAACTGAAAATGGCCAAATAGGAATGTGAGCATGAAGTTCGAAGGTAGGGGCATGAATCAAACTTTTATGTTCTTATCATTTATGGCACTTCCTCACGTACTCAAAACAATCTTGTTCTATGTATCTCCAATAATAGCCTATGTGAATTAGTTTTTGAACTAGGGATCTTCCTCCAAAATGACTCCCACAAGCACCTGCATGTCCATGTTCAAGTGTTATGGGGATTTTGGATTTCTTAAGCCATCAAAGTAAAAGGCCATTAAATGATCTTCTATAGGGAATTTAAACTAAGATTATTTATTTGGATGCAAGATTTCTCATATGGGCTTAAGTGTTCTTATTTGTAGGGTCAGGAAAGGTACCATCTTTCAGGTATTTGAATATAAGTGTAAACCATTCACTAGAACCATCATCATCATTTGATAAAACTTATTTACACTCATATTATATTGATGGTTTTGGTATCATTTGGTCTTTAAATGTGAAGTCAATAATAGGATCATTGAGAGATACAAGAGAAGTGGCACTTTCCATTTCATTTGCATGCCTATTATCCTTTCGTGGGATGTTTTCTATCGTGTAAGATTCAAACTTGTTCAATAGTATCATTGTAATATCTCTATAGTGGAAAAGTTTATCATGCTTTGCTTGATACACACCATTGATTTGTTTAATTATTAAGAGTGAATCTCCAAATATAAAAATGTGTTTGGCTTTTAATGCTAACATGGCACATATGCCACCTATTAGAGCCGTGCATTATGCAATTTTATTGGTACATAGGAAGTTTAGATGGAAAGATAAGGGAGTAGGCTTTCCTGAAGGGAGAATTAAGATAACTCCTGCCCCTGAGCATGTTCTACACTTAGAACCATCAAAGTATAATTCCCATGTTTCTTTTTATTTTTGTATAGTCAACACATTTTCATCTAGGAATGAGTCTATGTTGGGCAACTCTAGAGGAGAAGTAGCATCAGCTAATTGGTCGGTTAAGGGTTGTCATTTAATTTATTTTTGTGAAATAAAATTGAGGTCAAACTTAGTTAACAACATAACCCACTTAGCTAAGCATCCCGACAAATCTATTTTGGTAAAGAGATGTTTTAAAGGATCAAACTTTCTCATAACATGGATTTCAGCATTCAATAAATAATGCCTTAGTTTACTAGTAGCAAACACAAGAGCCAAACATTATTTTTCTATGGTTGTGTATTTTGTTTCATAGTTGATCAAAGTTCAGCTAATGTAATAAATAGGATGTTCCTTACCATTATCATCTTGTTGAGCCAACAATGCTGCTAGAGCATGGGTTGATGCTGCTATATAAAGAATAAATGGTTTGTGTTGCATAGCGGGCTGTAAAATGGGTGGAGTAATAAGATAATATTTTGAACTCTTAAATTCCTATTTACAATCCTCATTCTAGTCAAACTTAACATCTTTCTTAAGGATTTGTGTGAATGGTAGTGTTTGATATGCTAAGAAAGCTACAAAATGATGTATAGCCTGAATCCATCCTTGTAACATATGCAATTGAGATATGTTTCTTGGAGGTGGAATGCTAACAATGGAATAAATTTTCTTTGTGTCCACCTCAATGCCTTTGTGAGATATGATTGAACCCTAAAGTTTCCCACTATCTACACCAAACAGACACTTCTTCAATTTTAATCTCATGTTATACTTTTGCATTCTCTCAAATATTTTATGAAGAATATTTACATGGTCTTGTCGAGTTAAGGATTTGGCTAGAATATCATCAACATAATCTTTCAAAATCTTGTGTATGTAGTCATGAAATATTAGTTTCATTGCTTGTTGATATGTTGCACCTATTTTTTTCAATCCAAAAGGCATGACTACCCAACAAAAATTTCCCCAAATGGTGGTGAATGTTGTCTTGTATTGGTCTTGAGGGTTGATAAACATTTCATTTACCCAAAAAATCCATCCATAAATGACAACAAAGCATGTCCTACAGTCAAGTCCACTATCATATCAATATTAGGAAGGGGAAAGTCATCTTTTAAGGATGTTTTATTCAATTCTCTAAAATCCATACACATCCTAATACGATTGTTAGGTTTCATGAATATGACAATATTTGAGATACATGAAGAATAATTAATAGGTTGGATGAATCCAATGTTGGGAAGTTTTTAAATTTCAGCTTTGACCAACAGGGCTATTTTAGGATTCATTTTTTGTATTTTCTATCGTAGTGTTTTAGCATTGTCTGCGAGGACTATGTTATGTGTTACAATCTTAGCATCAATTCCTAGCATGTCTAAATAATTCCAACTAAAGAGTTTGGGAAATTCATGAAGTAAGGTCACATGATCTTCCTATTCATCTTCATCAAGACGCTTCCCTTCTTGAATTATTTTCTCCTCATTGTTGATATCCATTGGTATGTTGATTGTATCTCCCAAAGGAATTTCTTTTGGTTTTTATTTCTCAAGATCATATTCCTCTCTTTTTTTAACGTTTTCATTGTTTCCATTATCTTCATCAACTTGTTGAGTACTAACCAATGCACATGTGGGCCGTTTCCTTGTGGGAGTGAATGATTTATCATAGACTCCTACCATTTCTTTTAAAGCTTCATCATCCTCAAAGTATTCCAATGATACATCAAAATCCATGTCAAGCAATTTGGGATGCTTCAAGGTGAGGGTTGGCTTGCTAGAGTTACATATGATAGTGTTGATGTTGAGTGAAGGTTGTTTTGTTGCTTGTGTTATCTTAGAAGGGAAATATCCCAAACCACTATTTTCTTCTTGCATGTTAGGCTTGATAGGGATACAAATTCCTTTCTCTTTCTTTCCACATCCTTTTCCATTATACCCAAGTTGTTTCATAAGCTCATAACCTCTCCCATAAATTCTTTTCATTTCTTTTGGGTTTGGTAGTTATTGATAATCTCTCATCAAAATTCATCGTGTAATGTATGTCTTCATTCAAAGTAGATGAGGTAGATGGTTGTCAGATGTCTTGTGAATTTTTTATTGAGATTACCATTGGTTGCTTTTCATTTTCTTTTTTTGTTATCTTGTATTCTCCCATGAATGTTTGTGTGAAATCCAAGGATCCCCAATTATCTTCCAATAACTTAGTAAGTTCATCAATGTCTATTTCTTGTTCTTTTTCTTCTTCTAATACACTTTGTGGTGTATAGGATTCCAATGCTTCCAAAGGATTCCATCCATCTCTTTTTGCCAACAAACAACTTTCAGGCTCGAGATAAAATTTTAGTGTGTAAAGTTTATTGTTATAGACATACTTCATAATCTGATGTAGAGTGGAAGGTAGACCATTAATCTCATGAATCTATGGTCTCCCTAGAAGGAGATTATAAGAAAGATCATCAGGCATAATGTGGACCAGAGTTTGTAATGTGACTTTCCCAATTTTGATAGGTAATGTGATGACTTTGAGCGGTTGTTTCCCTATGTTTCCAAATCCTTGAATAGATAAGGAATCGAGTTTAATATTGCTTTAACTCCAAATCCTTAAATAGATAAGGAATCGAGTTTAATATTGCTTTTACTCATCCTAAGTCTTTTCACCAGGCTCATACTATGCACATTCAGGGTTGAACCATTGCCAACAAGAGTTTTTTTTATCACTACTTGACCAATGTGGGATATTATGTTGAAAGCTTCATACTTCTTTTGAATTTATGAGGGAGGTAACTCATTCTAGTAAAAGACTATGTGGATACTCATTTTGTTCATTTGTTGGATTAATGTTGCTACATCATTTGAATTATTGTTAGAAGGGACCATAACTTGTTGCAAGGCCTCTTGAAGTATGCCATGATAAATAGGGGATACTTGAAGCAACTCCAATTCAGAAATATTAGTAGGAGTGTTCTTAAGGTGTTCAACAAGGTTATATTCCTTTCCATTGTTTGTTGACAAATTAGGAGCACTAGGAAAAATAGGATTAGGCAATGGTAATGAAACAAAAGGTTGTTGTTTTTGTTTCTTGTTGCTTCTTGTATTGTAGGTATGCGCAACAATGTTATAATTATTTTTTTCTAAAGCATTACCATCACTAGATGAAGTCTTATCTTTTGGTGGTTGAAGGATGAGCGCAGGCTTGTTTTGAACTTGTGGTTTTTGTGAGGGAGGATAAATTATGAATTGTGGTGTGATGGTATTGAAATATTTGTATTTCAATTTGTCATGACAAGCCTTAGTGGATGAACCTTGTAAGATTAAGTGTTCAAGGGCTTCATCTAACATGTCAAATTCATCACTACTAAAAGACTTGAAGGGTAGGTCAACCTTTAAAGGAATATTTTTTATCATTTTACTTTCTGTGCAAGTCTCATTTTATTTTTTTGTTGTTTTGATTTTATTTTCTAGTGAATGGAAAATGTAATTGGACATGTCAAAAAATGCAAAATACTGAAAATGTAAAATTCTAATGCTATCTATAACTAAAAATGTAAGAAATTCTTTTTCCCAATGTTGCTAAATCTATCTAAATAAACAAGAAATTGCATGCAAGAACAATCTGATTTAGAATAACACTTTTCAGATTTTAGAGCAGAGTCAGAAATGTTTATCAGTAACCAAAAAAAACCCATAAATTTTGTTGTAAAAAGTTGTGGAGGAACTCATTCACAACTAAATGTGAATGGGTCTTGGTGCAGGTACTTAGAGAGATAAAAAAGACACCTGAAACATCATAACATGCCCAAAATTATTGTTAATTAGGTTATCTAGGGACTCATTCTCCAATAAAGGTGAATGGGTCCTAGTTTTAGGCTTTTCTGAGTTTGATTTTAGTTTTTCTAAGTTGGCTCTATGTATAATCTTTCTTAGATCTGTGACAGTGAATGTTGTAACAAATTTTCAAGGTATAAGGTCTCTAAATGCAAGTTTTTCTATGATTGAATGATGACTAAAATTGGAAAATTTATGATGCAATTTCAATTTAAATGATTGAATGATGATCTCCATGTGAATAAAATTGAAAACTAAATGCAATTTAAACACTTTTTTCAAATTTTTTATGAATACAAGCAATGCAAACATGCAATTTAATCCTATGTAATGGTCACTAATGCAAAACAAAGAAAACCTAGAATGTAATGCAAACCTAATGAAAATAGGGGTTTATGATTGAATTGCACTCCAAATCAGAAGCAAAGATGCTCAAAAAAAGGGGTTGGGTTCACCAAAATGAAACATAGGGAAAAGGGAGGAGAAGAATGTCCCCAATCCACCTTTTCTCTATAAGGTGTGTTTCATTCAAAATATGAGATCCCAGACTCTTGAAACAACTATCAACCCAAGAGGTGAATTGAATTAATATTGAGCGATCTTGCACTCTTTTCCTTTATGCAAAGACAAGGTGGTGAGCTAGATATCAATTTGATGGGAAAATAATTAGGCTAATGGACAAACCCTAACCCTAGGTCTAACACACAAAATGCATAAATTGAACACAAAATAGAAATAAACAACTTTTCTGGAGGAACACAAAGGTAAGGATGTTGTGCACCTAGTGAAATCTGAATTTTCTATGATGCTAGCAAGGACTCATTCACCACCAAAGGTGTGTGGGTCCTAATAGCCCTTTTTTGGAGAGCTCTAAACTAGAAACAAAAGCTTGAAATGTCTGGAATCTAATGCTTATCAACCCTCAATAGGGACTCATTCACCTTTAAAGGTGAATGGGTCCTGCTAGGGTTTTCTAGAAATCTCTAAATCTAGGTTGCAACTTCCAGGTCTTCTCTTCTCCTTTGCACCTTGAATTTTTTGTTTCTGAATACGGATCTGCGTACAACCTACAAAACAAATTTGGTATCTTGTTGGTGGATAGGGGTTTTCCTTAGTCAAACCCCTTGTTGGTAATTAAACCTTGGATTGATGAATAAAAATCTGAAACATGTAATGGTGTGCAATCTCAATATTAAGTATGTCTAAGACTAAGATCCAAGAGAATTTAAAGGCAATTTTAGCCAATTGTATTAGGATAAAACCCTTGAATGCAATGTGAACAATGTAAATGACTCACTAAAGAAGATTTTTAATCCCTCCAATGAATCAAAAATTTGAAAATACCTCTTGTAGGTTGCAGATAGGATGATTATAGAAGATGGATTCACTTCGTAAACAAGTCCTTAGGCTTAGTTGTATGACTTGTGCATCTCCTTATACCTAGAATCCTTCATGATTCTCCATAGGCATCTATTATCAACCTTCAATAATTCTTGATCTTGAACAAATAAGGAGTTTGAATTTCTTGAAATGTTGCTCCAAACTTCACTTTTGTTTGAATGCTATCTTGCTTGCCTATAATCTTGCTCTAATTTCATCCCTTAGATTTCTTAGGTGAAATTATGTCAAATAACCTTGTATTTATACTAAATTAGATATTTAACCCCAAAATTCAAATAATTTAGGCTGACCTCAGATTTGGAAATGAAATTAGTTAAAATCCAGCTAGGATGAAATTCAAAAAGTGGGTCCTTGTTAAGGGAGGACCCATTCACCAACTTAGGCGAATGGGTCCTAGCTCACTTTGTAGGACTAAGCTCTGGGGGTGAAAAGAAGATCAAAAACCTAGTTGGAATATGCCAAGAAACTGGGGTCCTATTAAGGTAGGACCCATTCTCCCTTAGTGGTGAATGGGTCCTAGCACACTTTCTAGGACCTAAAATTTACCACATTCAAGGTTATGTCATTTAATTGCTAGGTGTCGGGATTGATCTTCGGGAGGTGCAATTTAGAGGGCTTGAATTTGAATTAAAAGGGGTAATTAAGTCTAATTAACCACCATTAATTAATACCACCATAGATATATGTGAATGTGTGTTTAAACACTTTACAACACCACAAATAGGGCCTGATTTAAGTATAAGAGGGGTCCATTAGCCTTAAATGGATGAATAGGCCTTACAAAAGTGTGAAAATGCCTTACAAAACTTTACAAGACTCTTGTAAAAGGTTAAATTTAAGTATATTTTAGTTAAATAAGGGCCCTAGAGAGGTTTGAGTGTGTACAACATATTACAACACCACTCCAAAGCATAATTAAGTTAATTATGTGTCAATTACTTCAAATAAAGTGTGAAAAAGGATTACTTTTTTCGACACTACAAGGATAATCACCTAGTGGACAAACTAAGGTTCCACTACCCTAGAGTGAGCTTGTTGGGATAACTCACCTAGTGGATAAACTAAGGTTCCACTACCCCAAAGTGAGTAGCACATGTTATAGATAAATAGCCCCATTCTACATTGTGTTAGAATGGTTGTGCTTGATCCTTTGTTTTTCTTTTATTTCTCTTGGACTTTGATAGGGTATGGTGATGTATCTTTGTTATTGTTGCATACTAAAGTTTCTTGAATGTCTACTTTAGTGTGAGTTTGTCGTGGGGCAAAAAACTCACTAAAGTGAGGGAAAAATGTAGTAATGGAAAAATTATCCCTTTCCTTACTTAATTTGGGGAGTAATTGATATTGAATTAACCTAATAGTTCCTTGGTTTAGTGTTGTAATGTGTTGTATGCATTCACATTAATCTAGGGCTCCTTTTAAACAAAATTTAATTAAATGGTACCTTATTTATGTTGTAAAGTGTTGTATTACACTTTCACACTTATCTGGGGTTACATTAATTAATTGTGGTTAATTGAGCTTAATTAGCTTCTTTAATTCATATTTAAGCCTTATTAATGACACCTTCCAAAAGATCTATCTTGACACTCAATAATCAAATTACATAACATTTAATTTGGAAAAATAAAGGTCCTAGAAAATGGTGCTACGAACCATTTGCCTTCAATGGTGAATGGGTCCTCTCCACATAAGACCCCCCTTTCTATGCATTTTTGAGGTGGGTTTTTGATGTTCTTTCAACCTCTTGAAGCAAGGTCCTAGAAACTTGTGCTAAGACCCATTCGCCTTTAGTGGTGAATGGGTCATCCTCACATAGGACACCCAGTTTTGAATTTGATTTTAGTGGGATTCTTTCAATTCTAGATCTAGTGTTAGCTTGAATTGTTTGAATTGTGTGGTTAATATCTAGATTTAGTATAAATATGGGGTTAATTCACATAGTTTCATCATAAGCAATCTAGAAAGTTCAAGTTATCATTAGAGCACTTTCACAAGGGAATTTTAGAGTTTGCAAGAGAATTTCAAAGACATTCAAGGGCAGATTATTGAAGATTTATTGCAGCAACTCAAGATCATTTCATCATGTCAAGGGAATAGTGCATTCAAGCATGTTGTTGAGCTAAGATATTTGATGTAGCATTGAGGGTCTACTTGTTGTTGGTGTAATTAATATTTAATTACACTAGCATAAATTTACTTAGGAATATTAATTAATTAATTAATTCCTAGGTTGCATTTATTGGGTAATTAATTATAATGGCGCCATCCCCCTTCACATGTATTTAGGATAAAAATTCCTTCTAGAAGGATGCATTATCTTTTCTAGAAGCCTTATCCTATATTCACATCATTCTAGGTAGTTAGTTAGTTGTCACATGTTATATCAAGACACATGGCAACACCATACTTCTTGCTACATCTCAACCTTTCCTATATAAGGAAGGTTCTTGTACTCATTTGTATCATACTTCATACCTCATCATTTGAGAGGTCCTAATATCAAGCAAGCTCATATTCTTGCATATCCTCTTGTAGAAGGTTTTCATTATTTTTGCAGGTGTTCTTGGGTGTCGAGCTAATCTTTAGCTCTTAAACTTGCAAGCATTGTTTCACATCTAAATTGAGATCAATATGTACATTCATCATGGACACCACATGTTAGTTTTCAGATATATACTCGAAGACAACATCCAAGATCTCAACACTTCATCATTTCATGTTCATGCTTTAATTTCATTATTTCATTGTTTGGTTTAATTACCTAAAAGGGGTTTGACCGAGGTAAACCCCTATTCACTAGAAATCAACAAGTTTTTATTCTCTTGAATGTGTATTTGTATATTTATAGTTTGAAGATCAAGTGGAGAATAAATTTGAAGCAAAATTATCGAAGTTATCAAGTTGCAAAGTTGTCATTCATAGTGCAAGAACACAAAAAGAAGGCTATAGAATTTTTTACAAGTTTTTAGGAGTTGATAACCAAGGATTTGAGAGTGCAGGAATCAAGGAACATAACCCAAATCTCATTTTTAGAAACCCTAACAGGGATCCATTCTCCACTAAAGGTGAATGAGTCATTTTTGACCTAAAAATAGGAATCTTGCAACAAGGTACACATGCAACAAAGATAGAGCATGAACTAGAAACATCCAAAAGAATCACAAATCACCAGAGAAGCATTCGCAACAACTGAACTAACTGAAATGACATCAACTTCAATCAACAACACCAACTGAAGCAACAAGAAAAACTGTCAGAATATAGATGTTCATAACTCGATCAAATCTTCACGTGGATCTCTGAAACTCAACGTGGATAAACTAGATACACTCAACAATAGTCCCTTTAGTCCACAACCTCTGATTATCAACGTATGGAACTCACCGACAAACTGAACTTCACTTCAGCACTGACAACCTGCAACTCATTTCATTTCAATTTTCTCAATATCCTCGACATATACAACTTCTAATGGATTAATGCTAATAGTGTTGACATCAATTATAACCACATATCAGAAACACAACCACAACATCCAACAATCTCTACGTTTGGCATTGATGACAACACATGATGTGAAAAACACCATCAATGCAACTAACTCTTAACACTTACTCCCCCTTAGGTTCTGACTCTTTCATATAACTTTTCTCCTCAAAAATTTTTTCACATGGTCTTCTCCCCCTTTGGCATCACTGAAAAAGATCTCTAAGCTCCACACAAACTCTAAACCACATATATAAACATTTGAACATCTGAATACTCCCCCGAGTAGCAACCACCACAACATCAATTTGGATCAAGATATGACTATGAAATGCACAGACTGATGCAATGCAATGCATCCTTAGTTTTGATTAGGAAGGGTAATCACCCCTAACTTTCCTCTGAGATACTTAAAATTATCCTTAGGCAACGACTTGGTAAATATGTCTACAATCTACTCCTTAGTAGGCACATACTCCAATCTGACTTCCTTTTCACTCACCTTCTCCCTCAAAAAGTGAAACTTAATAGATACATGCTTTGTCCTTGAATGCAGCACCGGATTCTTATAAATGTTAATAGCACTTGAATTATCACAGAATATAGCAATAGGCTCATTATATACAACTCTAATATCCTTCAACATATACTTCATCCATAGAACTTGAGTACAATTGTTAGCAGCAACAATATATTCAACCTCTATAGTATATAAGGATATGGCATTTTGCTTCTTACTTAACCATGAAATTAGCTTCTTACCCAAGAAAAATGCTCCACCACTAGTAAATTTTTTTTCATTTACATCTCCTTCCCAATCAACATCAGTAAAGGCACTCAAAGTAAGATCATCATCTTTAGGATACCATAGGCCAAGGTCAACTGTTCCCTTCAAGTATTTGAAAATTCTCTTCACAACAGTCACATGGGATTCCTTCAAATTAGCTTGAAATCTTGCAACAATACATACAAAATTCATGATACTAGGCCTAGTTTGAGTCAAATAAAGCAATCCACCAATCATTGATCTATATCTAGTTTGATTTTCTTTTAGAGAATCATCTTCTATTGTCAACTTACATCTGGTCACCATGGGTGTACCGACTAGCTTTGAATCTTCCATACCAAATTTCTTCAACAATTCTTTCACATACTTGGACTGAGATATAAAAATCCCTTTATCTAACTGAGTAATTTGCAATCCTAAAAAGAATTTCATCTCACCAATCATCGACATCTCAAATTCATTTTGCATCTCATTAGCTAACTTCATGCACAAACCATTATTTCCTCCAAAAATGATATCATCAACAAAGACTTCCACAATTAAATCTTTATCATCATTCTTGAAATACAAATTACTATCAGCAGTACCTTTGTTGAATCCAAGCATCAGCAAATACTTGTCCAATCTGACATACTGTGCTCTAGGGGCTTGCTTGAGTCCATACAATGCTTTCTTCAATCAACACACCATATCTACCTTATTAGTTAACTAAAATCCATCAGGTTTCTCAACATACACTTCTTCCAATTCACCATTTATAAAAGTTGACTTGAGATCCATCTAATAAACTTTGTAGTTCTTGTAAGCAGAATAAGCAAGAAATAATCTTACAGCTTCAATTCTAGCAACAGGGAAAAAATTCTCTTCAAAATCAATTCCTTCCACCTATGAATATCCTTTGCATACCAGTCTTGGTTTGTTTCTAACCACTTCACCTTGCTCATCTTTTTTGTTTCTATAGACCCATTTAGATCCAATGACATTCTTATCCTTAGGTCTAGGAACAAGAATCCATGTATCATTCTTGTCAATCTAAAGTAGCTCTTCTTTCATCGGTTCAACCCAATGTTCATCTTTGCATGCTTCATTCACACTAGTAGGCTCAGTCTTTGAAATCAAGCAATATTCTTCTACAATCTTTCTCCTAGTATGGACACATTTTTTCTTATCACCTATAATCTGATCTTCTGAATGATTCAATCTTACATACCTTAGAGTCTTCTTAGAATGTTCTTCAACTTTGGGCTCTTGTGTTCTCTCTTCTACAGTTTCACTAGTTTCTTCTTCATGTTGATCTTCTTGATTCACCAAAATGATTTGCACTTGGTTTGTATTGTTTGTACTATCATGTTGATCATTAGAATCATATCCATAGGTTTTGTATGGTTTATCTTATTTTTCATCAACCTTGACATTTGCACGTTCAACCATTTTTTTCAATCTCTTATTGTAACACCGGTAGGCCTTACTTTTAGTAGAATAACCCAGAAAGATACCTTCATCACTCCTAGCATCAAACTTTCATATATCTTCATCTCTTATGATATAACATTTGCTTCCAAATATCTTGAAATATTTAACAGTGGGCTTTTGACCAGTCCATAGCTCAAAAGGGGTCTTACCATCAAGATAAATGCATCCTCTGCCACAAACCACACCAACTGTATTATCATCAAATCTCACAACACCACCATCATACTTTTCCAAGCTTACAAACTTACTTTTGTCTCTATTCATATGATGTGAACATCCACTGTCAATCACCCATTCATCTTTCTCTTCAACTCAAGTAGCTAGGGATTTCTCCACATTTGTACAACTAATAGATTTAGTAGATACAAGATTATTTTCCTTGATAGCAATAAATACCCATTCATCATCACTTATATTTCCTTTATCAGATTCATCATCTATCACACCTTCATCAATAGCATAGTAACACTTCTTTTGAAATATAGGCTTGTTATGTCTTGGTTTAGAAGCTCTTTCTGGACACCTTGATACAAAATGACCTATCTTATTGCAAGAAAAATATTTAAGAGCCAATTTTCCTTCATACTTACCTTTTTCTCTCGATACTCCTTTGACAATAAGTGCTTCTAGCTCTTCCATCTCTCTTTCTTCTTCTTCAATCTCTCTAATTTCATCCTCATACTTGAATGTCTTTCTAGATGAACTCTCACCTAGATCATATCTCTATCTATCTCTTCTAGAAGTAGTAGCCTTAAATGAAAATTCAACCTTAGGAAGGGCATCACCAAATTCATTCAACTCAAAATCAACAAGCTTACCAACCAACATATCTCTGGTTACATTTGTTATAGTTCAGAGCTCTTCAATAGCACTAGCTTTGACTTTGTATGAATTAGGTAAGGATCTAAGCACTTTAGCAACAATCTCTAATTCATCTATCTATCCACCAACACATCTACTACCACACACAAGTTCATTCACTCTTTGCATAAAAATGGTAATGTTCTCATCATCACCCATTCTCAACTTTTCACATTTCCCTTTCAGACTCTGCAACTTAGCAATCTTCACATTAGTATCACCTTCATACAAAGTTTCCATTTTTTTCTAGATCTCATAAGCAGTCTTTAGATCCATAACATTTGTCATCTCAGAATCAGTCAAAACACTAAAAAATGCTTTCTTAGCCCTAATATTATACTCAACATCTCTAATATCAGCAATAGTAGTAAGACCATTATGAGGAATAACATACCTATTACATGTAATGTTCCAGAAGGGTTCACCAATGCATCTCAAATGACACTCCATTCGAGTCTTACACATAGAATAATTTTTTCCATAAAATCTCAGACTATCCTTCTTATATGTCACTATCCCAGATCACCTCAAGCTATCAGACTTCTTCCAAGGAACCTGCTCTGATACCAATTGTTGGCAATACAAGGGCAGGCGGCTAAGAGGGGGGTGAATCAATTGTCAGAGAATTTCAAACTTATTAGCCTTATTCTCATATTTGATTATCAACCATAAGAGCATAAATCATCAACACATTAGAAACACACATAACACCAAGATTTTTTGTGGAAACTTGATTAGGGGAAAAACCACAGTGGAGGTCAATCCACAAGATTATACCTTGTTAAAAGTATAAAGAATGAAATATGGGGAATGCACTTGCATTCAGGAACACTGCGTAGAACTCACTACTCAATTACAAGGCTAACCACCAAAAGGAAGACACACTATCTTACAAAAATATTTGGATTACATCCGCAGGGATTTGAACTAATAAAATAGCATCTGCTAATGCCTAATCACAGTTCCGATTAAGCACATGAACATTTCTTCACTCTCCTTCACACTCTACTCTACCTTTGAATGATTAGGACTTTATTCACACACACACATGACATCCTATGGCATACTTCAATTCAAAATAAATAATCACATATATATCCGCAACAAGAAATTTCATCCCTTCATGTCGGCTTCAACAAAATAATAGAATGAATATAAACTGTCGGCCCAAAACAATAAAGAATTTTCAATGCAAATCAACCAAGGTTGGCCACAACTTAGTGAAGACCCAAATCAACATCTCCAACATGAAAAAACTTCAATTAATTAATCCTCAAAGATCCACAACACACTACAAACACCTTGTCGGCCAAGAACAAGATAAACATGAACATGGAAGAGAAAAATGCCAATCACAAGCACAACAATTAATGCTAATGTGAAAAAAAGATATAACATGATCTAGAAACATCCACAAGAATCATGAACCACTAGAGAAGCATCCACAACAACTGAACTAACTGAAATCGCATCAACTTCAATCAACAACACCAACTGAAGCAACAAGAAAAATTGACAGAATATAAATATTCATAACTCGATCAAATCTTCATGTGGATCTCTAAAACTCAATGTGGATAAACTAGATACACTCAACAAAAAACCCTTTTGTCCAAAACCTCTTATCATCAATGTATGGAACTCACTGACAGACTGAACTTCACTTCACCACTGACAACCTGCAACTCATTTCATTTATTTTTTCTCAATATCCTCGACAAATACAACTTCTAATGGATTAATTCTAATAGTGCTAACATCAATGACAACCACATATTAGAAACACAACCACAACATCCAACAATTGATTGATCAGTTAGGGTTTAGTTTGGAATTAGATGGTTGAGTTAGCAAAATTAGATTGCTTTGTTATCAAAATAGATTGCTTAGTTAGCAACCCATGATTTTCTCAATCAAAAAGTGGGTAAGGAATATTAATTAGTTTGTTTAATTAATTAATTCCATTTTGATTTGATTTTGATTTTTTGATAATTTGAATAGTTTGAGAATTTATTCAAATTTTAGAGGGAAAGTGTGATAATTAAATTAGTATGGTTTAATAATTTAATTAATTTTGAGGAATAAGGTGAATTAGCGATGTAATCAAATAATCGGTGTCATTTGACTAATCAAGATGAAATAAGATTAGATTAGGACTTTATTAAATAAATGTAATTTATTTAATTGGTTGAAACGATGAAATGTGAATTAATCAAATAACATTGTATTATTCGATTAATAGTAGAATTAAGGTTTTCAAGACTTTATTAAATAAATGGTATTTATTTAATTTATCGAGAATGATGAAAATATGAATCAATTAAATAATGTTGTATTATTCAATTAATAAAGGAAATAGGGTTTCAAATGTCATTTAATGCGTTGTGAGATGTCGTGGGATGATTTTGAGATGATTCAATATGTTCCAAGATGATTTGGAGTTGCTTTGAGTTGTTCCAGAGTCATTCTAAGATGTTCCAATTTGATTCAGATTCGTTTCGAGATGCTTTGAGTTGATTTAGAGTCATTCTGAGTTGATTCAGAGTCATTCTGAGATGTTCCAAGTTAATTCAACATTGTTCTGAGTTGTTCTAGAGCTATTTCGAGTTGTTCTATATTTATTCTGAGACATTTTGAGTTGATTCAAAGTCATTATGAGACATTCCAGAGTCATTATGAGACATTCTAGAGTCATTCTGAGACATTTTGAGTTGATTCAGAGTCATTCTGAGTAATTCTAGAGTCATTCCAAGATGTTCTGAGTTGATTTAGAGTCATTCCGAGATGTTATGAGTTGTTTCAGAGTTGTTCCCAGTTGTTTTAGGTTGATTCTAAGTTATTTTGAGACATTTTGAATTCATGATAAGTGTTAAGTCAATTTTACATGTCTACACTAATTATCAATAATTCACCATCCGCTTGTTTATTTGAAGGCTCCCTGATAATGAGCACCTAACAACATTGAACTACTTATTTTCCTCCTTGGCACCACCTTAAATCTTCTAGTGAGATCTTGTGTAGAAAATTTGAGATTCTATCAATTATACCATGGATTCCATCTTTCAAATAAGGATATTGAACTCCAGCTAGAGTTAACAACCTTGGCCTGTATGCATTTGTGATTTCCTACATTATGATATTCCCTAAGAATGCATCAAATCTTTCGTATATTCATTAGCTTCTTTCAATGATTTCCATTGTTTTTATCTGAGACAAGAAGAAATTCACTGTGGCTTCCTTGCAGTACAAATCTCTAACATCACAAATAAACCACTTCTCAACTAGGAGGATAACATAGTGATTCCTTCCATTAACCTCACTTATTCGAAAAGCCTCCACTAAATTAATCATTGCACGTGTATTGATTATTGTGTTAGAAAAAAATAAATTTCAAAAGCAATGGTCATAAGCTGAACATGTAATAAACAATCCTTCCACTCCCTTACTCAAGCTCCATCAACAATGAGATGCACTAAATCAAAATTTGGACTTGTTTCAAAACTCATTGAACTTGATAGCTTCACGGATTTATGCCTCTCAGGGATTTAAGTCCCTCATGGAATTCCAAGGCATTTGGATTTACTCGAAACAAACTTCCTCCGTGGAATTCCCTCAATGGTGGATTTTCCCAAATATGTTTCCAAATTTTTCTTCCTCAAATATTCATAACAAATGCACTACTTGTTGTCGGGACTGATAAAAACTCTTTGCAATATCAATAGTTTCTTTCTTTTGAATTGGTGAGGACATATCCCATGAATAAAAACTTTGTTACTCTCTCTTATGAATATTGCATCATTAGTTCACCATTTAAACTTAGTTGCTTGAGGATTTTATGGACAAACTGAAGGACTCTATTCATCATATCTATGTTTGTCCCTCCATTGATATATTCCTCCTGATCCACATAATACCATTTATTGAATATTGATCCTTTAGCTAACGATTGCAGCTCCTTCAATCATTCAAATCATCATTCATTCCTTCAAACATTATTTGTTAATCCAAAGCACTTTTGATCTACTTCAATATTTCACCTTTCATACTACCACCTGAATACCACATTATGCAATAGCGTCATCCTCTAATCATTGAAGATCAACTAATATGATGAATATGTTGGAGTTATGGACAGACATTGAGAGGGGGGGTGAATCAGTGTCTAAAATTTTTCAACTTCGGAAAAGATTTTTAATTCTGATTTCCTTTTCTTTCAACAACAGAGTAGAGTAATTACTTTTGAAAGCACAAAGATATGACAACATTAACTTGGTCTATTAGACAACTTATGAAAATATGATTTGAGTGAGATATCTTGCATTTTCCAAAACAATTATGGCTGACATTGATTAACAATCAAAGCATGATGACAGTGCGGGTGCAACTTATAAGACTTGTGCAAATGATGATCAACATTATTGACTCACTTCTTAAACAATTGATTTGAATGCAACTTTAAAGACAAGAAAGGTATTGAGACAACAAACACCTTTAGCAAATTATAACTATTCTTGAGCAATGAATCAAATGAGAACTTTTAAGCTTCCTTTTGAATTAGACTCTTCAACAATGACTTGTGCAAGATATTTGAACTAAATATTTGCAGATATGAAGGAACTATCATTCAACAATGTTCAGACAGATAAAAATTATCACAATCAAGAAACATTATGACATCAAAACAAAGAGACCATAAGACAAAGGATTTTCCGAGTGGAAAACCCTCCTAGGGTAGAAAAACCACTCCTAAACTGCCTTACTGGCTTAATCTTCAAAAACCACTGTTAACAATGCCTTATAGGCTAATTTCTGAGCACCAACTCAAGGAGCACCAACCCCTCAAATTATTTTCAGAACAATAATAATATCAGAGGATCTCTCTATTTTTAAGTAAGCTCAAGAAACTCAACACTCTTATCTACCTAATACCCTAAGAATCCAAATCTTTGAATCCTTAAAATATTAAATAGAAAAGAATTACAACTCTGTTCTACATCATGTTTTCCAAATTTTTTATTATAGAGTTTTTCAATACATCTCTTGATATAGCCAAAATAACTGTCTCAGAATTACAACCAGCAACACTTTCAGTATTCACAACACTACATTTTATACATCTTTTCCAGTGTGTAGTCTTCAAAGAGATTCAAGGTCAAAGGAGAGCTGAAACCTCCTTTCTATTTTCAGGAAAAAAGCATGCCAGAAAAATAAATGTCTGCAAGAGTAACGCCTGTGCAATAGGCTGTCAATAAACTGACAATCATAAATCAAAGTTCCTTTTTGAAACTGCAAATGCCTTTCACAAAAACCAGATGCTTCATTAAAACAAAATACTCATTTGAAACTATTTTCAGAATACCCATATGAAAATCCATCAATTTGTAATGAATGTAATGTGTCAGTAATGAAACTGGCAGATTTTTCAAGATTCGTGACTGCCCATTAATAGAAATTCATAAAACCTTAATGCAAAAAAAAAAAAATTCTTTTAAGAGCCTTCAACGAAGATTTGAGGTAAAACAAATACTTTAATGGTAACAAGTGACAGGTGGGAACAAAGCACCGTTTTATCTTCACAACCCACTTTACCACACTGATAGAAATAAAAGAATATCACATCAATTGTCAGGGTAACTGAAATCTTATCATGCCAAAACTGTCAGAGATAACACAAGAACCCATTTATCTCCTCTTTCATTTTTTATTCAAATTCCAGATTCGAACAAAGACAATAACTGCCATGAAAAAAAAATGATGGATGTGATACCTGTTTAGCAATATGAAATAAATACCAGTCAGAATTACTACTCCCATGATTTCCTTCAACCACTGTCGAGCTTCTAGCCAGTGAGGCACACCAAACATAGCAGCCATACCATTCATTTTTGAAACAAAAATGAATTTCAACTTTTCCCTATTCTCTCCTTTCCATCGATGTAATGTTATGCCGAAGGCAACTATAACGTTGTCAGTCACCCCGTGTTCTTTGTGTTTCGCTATGACCTCATGCGAGCTATGTTTCCTTTTCCTTATTTTCTTTCGCCGTGACCCAGTGATGTCGAGAAGACCTCTCATAGACCACATTATGTTTCACCGAAAGCCCTTTTATCTCTTATGTGTCGCTGTGACATTCTGCTATCAGGGAGACATTTTTTAGATAATGCTTTGTTTTACCGAAAGCCATCCTTTCATCTGGTGTCACTGAGACATTACCAACCTCTCACCAAAAGCCATTCATTAGAATCTGTCGGCAAGACTTGACGAGTTCATTGAGACCCAAAATCGAAACATATGAGTCTTACCGAAATGTATTTCATCATCAATGGTCAGCAAGACACAACAACCTCACCATGACCTCACTTCGATGAAAAAGTTTCTCACTGAAAATATCTTTCTTGTGCCAGTCTGCGAGACACAATAGTTATCTCACCGAAATGTAACCTTCATTCTCATGTGCGTCGCCATGAAAAATTGTTATCGGGGAGACCTTATGTAGATTTCATTATGTTTCACCGAATGACTTTATCCATTCTGAGTTGCTGAAACAAAAACACACTCTCACCGAGATGTATCCTTCATCCACCTTTGCTAAGACAATGCATAGTCGGGGTGACTTCTCGTAGAGCATCCAGTGTCTTACTGAAAGCCCATGTGATTATTCCTATTCGCCGAGACAACTCAATGCCTATGCTGACAAGGTCCATATGTATTCCATCGGTGAGACCCACAGGGTTCGCTATGACATTATATCGATCCTGAGACCTCCTGTCGATATGCAATTTTTCCACCGACGGTCGGTAAGACTAAAGTAAGTTTGCCAAGACGTTACAACAAAGAAAACCTCTTGCCAAAGAGCACCCTTTGTTGTCGGTCGGGGAGACATGATGAGTTCGCTAAGACATCATTCCGATGGTATAACTCATGCCGATAGGGATCACCCTCTATCGCCGAAACCATGGAGAAGTCCTATCAAAAGCTACCTGTAAGTAAAATCCAATCAACATGACATCAGAAACGTCTTGCTAATAGGCAACATAGACGTTTAATAGAAAAATGGATCGGGGAGACCCTGGCATTCTCATGCTGATATGTTCTTTCTTGTATAAATAAGATAACCTGAGTTTTGCAGGAAGCTCAAACAGATTAGTACCATAAGAAATTAAGATTCTGAATGTAAACTGTCCACTGAATACCAAGACAAGTAAACCATATAGACAAATCTGTATCAAGATAAAGCATGAGAAACCAATCTGAAATTGATCATCAAAGAGAACCATCTGACATCAAGTAGAACCAACTGAATGTGATTTTTTCATCAAGGACAAACCAATCTTAACACAATTGAGAACCAACAGAATATGCATCCTCCACTAATCCATCACTGATTCTCTCTCAGAACATAGCACCTTAGGATTTAGGACTGTTCTCATAGGTTTTGGTACTTTGTGAAATTTCTACTTTCGGGATTTCCACCTAGTCTAGATTTACCTGAAAGCAAAAATTCTTGGGGATTTCTCCAAGCGAAAAATTCTCTGAATGTCTATTCCTTCTAGGAAATCCATCATCATTATATTTTCTCAAAACTTCACTATTTTCATGGAAATCCATCGGGCGCGGATTTTCCCAAGACTCACCACTCTTTGGGGATTTCCCTCCATGCCAAATTTCCCAAATTTCTAACTTTGTGATTATCTGCCTCATCAACTCCATAACTTATTAAACTATAAGATCTATGATCAAATCCTCCTTCATGAATTCAATTTTATATAATGCTGGAAATGGATATCTAATCCACATCCCATAATTTGTTGCAACTCTCCATCAACATAGATAGCGTCGTCCTCTATTAGAAAATGACTAATTCGATTACACTGTATTTCATTGAACCTCTGTGCCATCATAGATCCCCAAATATTACCTATAAATATCAGGCTTTTGTGAAGGTAACATTCATCGATGATTAATTTTTGTGCTTTTTATGAGACATCCCTCATCAAATTATAAGCTCGCTGCATACTTATCCATTCATTCCTTGCAAATTTGGAGTTTCAATGGATTTTGGGTTTTTGTGGAATTTACCTAAGATGCCCCTTCATTGATTTCATTATTTTACCACCTCTCCATTCTATTTTAATACGGAATAGAGATTCTTAATCTTACAATGTTGCCCTCTAAAGTATGTGCACCTCATGCTTATTACAGACTTCACAAGCTTTGGACCTTTTGCATTTCGTAGCCTAATGAATTTTGCTTGTGTCCAAAATGTACTACAAACCTCCTCATTTAATCAAATTCCATTCTAATGAAATCTAAACCATCATGCATCTGCTGCAAGGAAATGATGGAGTTTCATAGATATCATGAAAAAGGTGTAATTCCCGAATTGACAATCCAATCACGATTTTCATAGCTAAATATAGTACCTCATGAGATCCTTTTGAAAATATTCAAGGTCTTTGTAAACTCATTATTTAACATACTTGCACTTCCTCTTTTCATCCTATGCACTATTTGATCTGAGGTTATGAACTATTTTCTGTAGCCTCTATGCTTTTAAATCATCATGGATTTCATTTACTATACCTTGATTTTGCTGGAAAATCCCTCAATCACCTTACTCTTACTATTCTTGCAAAACATTAACTTGCTTTGCACCAAGCCATGAAGAAGATGAAATCTCAAGATTTTAGAAACTTCATAGATTTAAGGATCTCATGGAATTCCTTGTCCACTGGATTTCTCCGAAGCTCATTCTTTCACTAAAATCCGCCAACACCAAGTTTTCCTGAGATAACCCCATTTTTCCTCATACTTTGAAAATTACCAAAAAATATGACCTGTGTGCCTAGAACTTAACAAATTGTTACCATTTGTGATGTCTGGGACAATATAAACCATATTTCTCATGAAATTGGCATCTTTCACACTCTATCCTTGATCCCATTTTAAGTTTCCCCTTTATGACTAGTATACATTTTTTCATCAAGTTGTAAGCAGGTCTCATCTCAAGATATGTGTGCTGCAAAAATGGGTTAGTGCAAAAGTGAAAATATGAATTCAAACCAGATTCTATAATTATTGACCTTTCATATCAAGATATAATGATATGTGCAAAACCAATGCTCGATAGGATACCAATAATTGCATGACTCAGAATTCAATAGTGAGGTGCATAAAACTTAACTTTTAGATGAACCCCAGAATCAATGAGAAATCAAAAAATTGAAATGCAAATAGAAGACTCTGGAGTGCATGAATATAAACTAGTTTTCTCCCTCAATCATGCAATATGAGGATGATCATAGTGATTAAAAAATTTATTTGCAAAGATAACATCAACAAGATTGGGGAAATAAATTAATCCCAAGAACCTTAGATTTTAATGTGATGGCTCAAATAAAGCACTCAAGTTCCTTTAGGTAGAATAAGGTTGGAAACCATCAAATGCAAATGGAGAAAGAGGGTCCCCGCCTTTGGTGGGGAGTGTGTGCAAAATGTGCACAACAGGTCCATCATACCCCTATTTTGATGCACCCCCTATTTTTCACCCTTTTCAGGAGGCAACCCCTTTTTCATGATGTAGCTTCATTTGGAAACATATGTTTGACATAAGGATTTCCAAATAATCTCTCATGTCTTCTTTAATGTTCAACATTTATCATTTCCTACATTAAAGTAATTTCTCATAGCAAGGTGTTTATATTTTTCTTTAAAGTGGGGGCATACATTGACATTATCATTTTGACATTTTGACTATATTCATGTTTAGGGTGATCCCACAATACTATTTTACAATTTTTGGGAGATCCTAATTTTTGCTGAAATCACATATTTTTAGAAAATATAATGATTTAAGCCTTGAAAAGTTCCATTTAAAGGATTCCAATTGAAGAGGGTTTGATTGAACCACCTTAGATCAAACCCCCTTGGATAGAACCCCGCTAGTTTTAATCCATACCTATAATGAAGTCTCATTTACACCTATCAAAATGTTAATAAAAAACCACTTTTGATTTACCTTTTGGGGGATTGAATGAATTAATTTAAAATTTATTTTTTGTATGTATTCCTTATTATAAGCTTCCCAAAAAGTATAATTTTAAATAAATTAAATTTTATTATTATATTTATTTTTTTATTTTTTGTGAATGTAGGTTTTTTACCAAAAATCAAGCTCTATGTTCTGCACATGTGGAAAAATAGTAGATTATCAAAAAAAAATTAAAAATATCATTGCACTAGATATTGAAGTCCTTGATCCAACAAAAAAAAAATTGAATTTCGATACATACAAAAAAAGTTATGTTGTATATAGTCCACCTATGTCTAAATTATAATTGGTTTGACTTTGAAACATGATTAAGGAAAAAATATTCAATAAAACACTATGAAACAAAATGAAAGCACTAGATATTGTAGTTACAAATATAAATTCAAAAATAAAAAATTATCCTTCATGGAAAAGAAGTTATGTTGTAGATGGTGAGCATCACTCAAAAATGGTGTTTACTAAAAAAAAACCAGTTTTTGAAGATGGAAAAAGAAGTGCAATATGATTCCAAAAATTTTGAAAAAAATATTTAGTATTTAGAAACTACAGAAAAAAATATCACAAATCACTAGTTTGCATCATCTTCAAATTCTTCACAATTTAGCCACTATAGGTTCTTGAAAGTTAAGATTTAGTTAGAAAAAATCAGTTCAGTGTCTAGTTTGGCAAAAATTGTAAACCAGTATTGTGGGATTACCCTTCATAGTGTAGGATTCTTACTTCATGTGATGTGTCTTCTTCTTGGTGGTGTCATTGATTTTGATTCCATCCACGATTGTGACCTTTCTAAGCATACAACATTCCTCTTAGTGGTGATGCTATAGATAGCATTCCCTAAGTTGTGAATCTTTTATCCTTGATTAGTCCTCTCTTGGAGACATTAGACACTATGTTCCCTAAGAGGAGACCATACATGAACTAAGTAAAACCCCTTTGAATATCCTATTTTCATTTTCTTCATGAGTTCTTAACATAACACAACTTGCTAGCCTTATGAAGCTCAAAGTTACACCCTTTTTCATGGCCACCGAGAATAACACACATTGCTTGCCAATGGGGCCATATTTGTTCATAAGTGTTTAGCATAATGCAACTTGCTAAGCCTTATGAAGCTAAAAGTTCATATTGTGTGGCCCCTTATCAAATTTATTAGGAGGTATAAATTTTGTATGGTTGGTTCAATGGGAGCCTAATAAGACTCTCTCATTGGCCACTATTTGGTGGCTCACCTAGTGGATAGAAAATTTCACTAGCACGTGTGAGCACATTGTTGTTTACATTGTGGACAATGGGTTTCACCTATAAAGTTTTTTGGACAAATAGCTAAGGCTTGATCCACATCATGCTAGATAAATATTTGAGGCTTGATCCACCCTCTTTCTTCTTCTTTTTCTTTCTTTAATTCTTTCACATTGCATAATTGAGTATCTTTCCATTGTTCCTGCATTTTAAAAAAATGTGTGTCTCCTTGTGCCTTTGTTGGTTTTTTGTGAGATCTTAGATCTTGGGGACTTGATCATGCTCCTTAAACTTTTTCATCTTATCTTTCCAATAATTGTATGATTAGACCTCTCTTGATTGTCTACTTTAGTGTGATTTTGACACAAGATCATCCTCTCACTAAAGTGGGGGCTAATTGTTGTGTAGGAAATTGTACTCCTTTAAATTTTAACACATTTTTTTGGCCCTCTCAATTAAATTGGACTTAATTATGCCTTAATAAGCACTATTTTACATCTACGAGCCTAATAAATTACATTTTCTAAAGTGGAAACCTAACAATAATTAATGCCAACACATAACACTTTACCTTGAGTGATGTGTGTTCTAGGAATAGAGACCTAGGACCCATTTTCCCATGGGAAAATGGGTCCATCCTAGACCTTTGAAAATGAATTTAAAATATGTTTATGGTTCTATTTTAATGTCTCTAAATTCAAATTTTGATGTCAGCTTGTAATGTTTAAATTTTGGGAAATTAAGGATACATAGTTATAAATACGTCTTTTTATTATTTCAACACCTAGGAAATCCATGAGAGAATAACTCAAGTTTACAAGAGAAAATTTTATGATCAAGGGAATTTAAGTGAAAATTTATCAGTGATTATTATAGCAATCAAGATCTCAAACATCATGTCAAATTCTTAAGCATCATGCATATTTTTGGAGCAAACATTGTGATGTATGTTTCAAAGATCAAGCCAAAGCATTCAAGTCATATCTCAATCATCAAGATCCACATATATTGAATCCATTTCATGCAAGATCAAGATTAGTATTGTAGACTTTCAAAGGTTTATTCAAGGGTTTGGTGAGTTGCAACATTGCATTGTTCATTTATCATTCCTTTCCTATTTCATTATTTCAATTCAAGGTTTGATTACCCGAACAGAGTTTGACCAAGGAAAACCCCCATTCACCAAAAACAAAAACAAATCCCTATTGTGTTTGTGTTCCAGATCTTAGGTTGAAGAAGGATTGAATACCTCTTGAAGAGAAAGATTGGAAAAGTTTTCAAAGTTGCAAAAAGTTGTCAACATTGTCACCAAGCCACGAAAACTCACTTACAAATCTGATTTTCGAATTTTTGACATTGAGACATAGATCAAATAGAATTTATAGATTGACATCAAAGGCTCCCAAAAGTTGTTTGAAAACCTTGAGAAGAGACCCATTCGCTCATGGGAAAAGGAGTCCCAGTTTTCCTTTACAAACTACCTTTCGGTGATTGGTACACAGTATCTAACTCCTCTCAGATTTGTAGAAAGTTTATTTTTTCTGTTAGTATTGAGATTTAAATTATTGTTTCAAGTTTGAATGAGCATAATTGAGTAGATTTTATATTTTTATTTTTTTTCTCCCAAAAGTGTTATTCAAGCTGATACCCCCATCCTCAATCATAAGGAAAGCAGTATATTCTCTCATTGAGTTGACTCACCTAAGGGTTGTAATTCAATTCTTTGTGGGGATCTCATTTCCTAATGAAATAAAGGAAAATAGGTGCATCATATCCCCATTTCAAATTTAATAAAAACACCTCACACTCACACCCTATATTTCCCATTATTTCAATAGGTAATGGCTTTGGTGAAGAGCTCTGTATGGATTATTTCCCAGAGAGTTCACAAGAATATGACCAATGATTATACCTTTACAAGGGTAAAGGAGAAAACTTGGAGGATAGTTTTCCACTAATTATTGTTTGGACCAAGGATTATACCTTTACAATGGTCAAGGAGACAACTTGGAGGGTGGTTGTCCAATAATTACAGTTTGTGATTCAAGAGTTCATAGGAGGATGAACTTAGGAATTCAGCTTGGAGCTACACCTTTACAAGGGTTATGAGGAAACTTGGAGAAGTTCCACCTAATTTAGAATTTATTTCTTCAAGCAAGATCTTCACAAAGGTGTATATATATTTTGTAGTCAGCAAGTTTTTTTATGTAAGACTTAAGGGGGGGGGTCCCTTGGCAAGGTGATTTTATGGTTTCAAGAACAATGTAATAAGGGGGGGAATATTAGCATAGTTTAGAGTGGTATTGTATTGTTAATCTTGTTGATCAAACTACCACTACAGTTACATTTTAGTTACATTTATATCAACTATAATTTCTCCTTATATATGTTATTATTGAGCTCCAATTAAATATAATAGTCATCGCAATATTTAGATCCTTCATATTTCCCAACCACATGATCTATAATTTGATGTGCAATAGGTTGTTTACTTATCCATTTTACCTTTCTAATTATGGGAAGCTCCTTCAAGAAATAAAAGAGATGGCACATAGCCAAAGTGCCATACTTAAACACATATTCCTTTTCCTTTGTCTGCTTTAGATTCTCCACTAGTTGTTGCCTAAGCAAATCACATAGGTCATAATCTACACCACTTTCTATCATCTCATGTGCTACATTAATTTTGGTGACAAATATAGAATTGTCTCTGTTTGTATAGTAGATTTTGTAACCAATAACCATTGCAGCATATCTAATAGCTGGGTTTCTAATGGGATTGACAGTTAAAGCTCTCTTATCATATATAACACCATTTTATTCCATAACCACTTCATTTTTAATGGATTTCAAGATGGGGACAAGTCCTGTGGAGCATAGGTTGATGACCTCTCTTATTACTTCCTTCATTATCTTGTGAGGCATATTAGTCCAAACAAACTAATCATGAATTTTTCTCAAGGCCATTCAAATCCACTTGGCGTCATAGAAGAAACTCGGAAAGCATTGTGATATGTCTAGTTTCTTCTCAACTAGGATTTTGTATTCTGACTTTAAGGAAAAATCCTCACTAGTTAACTCATTTGTCCATATATCACATAACTTAGTGGGAGAATGTTCTTCCATTATTCCATAAATTTAAGCCCTAATATCCTCAGTTAGTAGAACCCCATATGAAATATATGATAATTCGCCTAATGAGTCATCATCAATGGCTTTCGCAAGGTATCTTTTGAATTTTGGTTGCAGTTTTTTCTATAACCTATATAATCCTTGATGTGGCCATTACAAATTGGATTTAAGCTACTTTCAAACAAAGATTTTTGAAAACTAGGACATGTAAGATTCATAAAATACCTTTCTACTTTGTTTCAAAGCTAGGGTTTTGATGCTCTAATTCTCAATTTGCCTTATGTACTTCGAATTCTCTTCTTGTTGCTCTTCTCCTCTTAAAATTCCTTTGTGAAATGAATTTTCCTTAGTGAATTTCCTTATAACCCTTTGTTCTACCCAAATTATGCATTAAATGCTTCAACCCATAAAGCTGGAAAAACTTTATCTATATGCACAACCGACTTATGAAGATCCACAAAATTTTGCATCATCATATTTTCTTTTGTAATCTTCACCAATAGATCAAGCATGTTGATCTACATCACATATCTTTGTGTTGTGGCATCAACACCTCTTTTCTAGTGGGAGATAAAAGATATTCATTAAAGCTCCCCCTAAGCCATAGCTCTTGGCTTAGTTTTTGGAGGAAACATATACACCAAAGGATGGTACATATTCTCCCTTGTCTTCTGTCTCTTCTTTCTCCAAATATTTTCCATTTCCTTCTTTACTTCAACCGAATAAACCTTTTTAACTGGTTCATTCTTTTTTACCAGATTATCCATCCTTGTATATATTTTTCTACAAAATTTAGCAATATGTCTAGGTCTATTGCAATTGTGACATGTGATATTCTTTTGAATAGTATTCCTTCCATTCATTCTTGATCTGCATTGATTAGCTTTATGTCCAAATCCATAGCATGTATAATAGTAACCATTTAAGGATTGAATCATTCTACCATTGTTATATGCATTCACCATTTGACTTCTGCATCACTTGCTTTATGACAAAATCTTTTTCATGTAAAAAATTGACCAATAAAGGATGGAACATTCTAATTCATTCTACTTCTAAAATCCATCGCTCTATGTCCAAATTTATTACAAGAGTAATAAAAACCATGGAAAAATGGGTACCTTTGAGCATTTTCTTATCTAGCTAGAGGTCTTCTAGCTTCATTTCTTTGATTTTGGATCTTTCCATTATTCTTCTTCACTTTATTCTTTAGTTCATTGATATCAAAATGTCTTTGATGTCAAAGGACAGATTAGAGGTGAAATGGATTAGATGCCTAAATAATTTATGAAGTTTGACAAGGAAGGAGCATGTTTTGAAATTTTTGCAAAGTTGTTCACAAAGTTGAAATGTTGTTGAATGCAATATTGCCTTGATTTTGCAGAAGTCTCTTTTAGATGTTTGGGGTGGAACCTGAATGCAGATTCATCATGGCTTTTTTGAGAGGCATCGATTGATCTGGTCCACATGATCTAAAGATGTTTACTCTAGTCAGGAATGGATTACTTTTTTATGTTAAATGGTTATTGGTAGTTTTGGATTGCTTAAGTAACAACTTAATCCATTAAGGATGTCAGTGCAAGTGACCCCCTTTCCTAGAAATATCAACTCGACAAATATTCTACAACTATAATATTTCCTAAGTTGTGAGAAAAATATTTTTCCTCAACATGATCAATGGCTACAAATGAGGCTTGAAGATCAACAACCTCCCCACTTCCCTAGTGCATTGGTGATGGGTGCTCGTCTAACCTCGTAGGATAGCAGGAAATGGTGCAAATCGAGTGTAGAAGATTGAATGATTCCCATAGTGTATATGATGGGATCAAATAAAGAGGAAGGTGACAAGAAAGGATGATGATGTGTAGACAAATGGAGGAGGATTGATCGATATGGAAATTCACATCTCTTTAATGAATTTCATAGCACTAACAAGGATGATAGGTGTTATTAGCCCCCTAGGGCAATGAAGAATTGGTGGGCCTGCATCTACCTTCATGGGATATTAGGCCTGTGATGCATATCTTGGTGGGCTGCATGCTTAGTAACCTATGTATGGTGAAGATTGATGGAGGTTATTAAATTAGTTTTCTAATCTGATAGTCACATTTTAAAGATTGGTGATAAATGTGAATAGATAGATTATGGTGAGAAAAGCAATAGATCAATAACTCAGATTCAAATTAAGAGTTCTCAATGGCTACGACAATTTGAATGATGGTTTTGACTACAAATTGAATTAGGGAGTGAATTCAATTGGCCCAATTTCTCTAGCTACCAATTTAAATTGGTGATGTGTTGATTAGATCGATGATACAAATATGTAGGTGACGGAGAATCAGATCATGATTCGATCTAGAGGAAATTAATTAAATGAGACTAAACCCTAGCTTTTCAGTATCCCAAGTATATTAAAATCTCTAATTCTTTTAAGTAAATGCATGGCTAGATGATCTGATGGCATGCAAGAAAATAAATATCAAACAATAGTAAAAGATCTGTATGGTGTGCATATCTCGAGGTAGATGCTACAAGTGTGAGTTGTTAGTCTCTTACGACAGATAGAGAATACACTAAAAGGAAGAGGGAGAGTGTAGAGGAGGTATAGTTGAGTAGAACCCAAAAAAAAGTGGAAAGTCTTAATTAGGGTTTATCGACAAGTGTAGGACGGAGAAGGTCCAAAGTAGAGAACTAAGTTGTAGAAGATGCAACATGGTGTTGAGAAGTTTCAAATACTATTGCAACATTGAATTGTGTTCTAGTTGAACAAATTGTAATACCTTATATCATAAATCTGATTGGTGGGTCCCATCAGATTTTTGGGTAGGTTCTCAAGGTAGGGATTGGGTGCTTCCTTGGAGTAGGTGCTCCTAAAACTATGGGATTGGTATCTCCTTAGGGTTGGTACCCTTAAACCTTGTAATAGAACTTTTGATTATGAGGTTGGATTAGGACACTAGCTCCTAGCAACATTTCTCACCATGGTTTTTATCATCTTGGTTTTTCCACGTATATCTTATGTTATGTTTTGTTGTGTGTTGATGTTCTTATTATTGCATATTAAATCTTAGCTTGCATATAAAGGGCTTAAGGAAATTAATCTATCATGGATAATTTTTTAAGTTATCTACTGATTCACCCCCTTCTCAGTATTTCATTGTGTTTTAACAATTGGTATAATTGCCTAGGTTCCCTAGAAGAATCTTAATAAGCTCAGGTTGGTCTTGGATATGTGGACACAATGGAAATTCAGAAAGGTTCCCCCATAAACAAGGCACCTCATTTTGATGGATCAAATTATGCCTTCTAGAGCATTTTGATGGAGACATATTTGGGATCCCAAGGATTTGATGTTTGGATGTATGTTAAGAACAATTATATTCCTCCTACTCCTCCTCCCACTAATGCTATAGGTAAGAAGGATTATGAGAACAATGCAAAATCAAATCATGCTATTCTTTGTAGTCTATAAAGTTTAGTGTTTGTCAAAGTGATGCACTATCAAACTACACATGATGTCTAGGAGAAGTTGAAAAAAATCTATGAAGGGGATGATAAGGTAAAGCTTGAAAAGTTACAAATTCTTAGAGCTAAGTTTGAAGGTTTGAAGATGAGTGAGGAAGAAAATATTGTAGATTACCTTTTAATAGTTGAAGAGGTTGTAAACTCCATTAGAGGATTTGGAGAAGAAGTAAAAGAAATAGTCATTGTGCAAAAATTTCCAAGGTCAATGACAAACAAGTATGACCCCAAGATTTCTACAATAGAAGAAGGAAGAGAAATAGTTAAACTCACTCTTGATGAGTTGCATGGCATATTTACTGCATATGAAATGAGAATGGGAGATGAAGAGCCATCCAAAAGAGAAGTTGCATTCAAGGCTATGAACAAGGAGAAGGAGGAATTACCTAAGAAAGGAAATACATAAGCTACTTTATCCGAGAATGAAGAGACCAATGAGGAAGAGGAAAACTTCATCAAAAAGCTAAGGAGAGGATCTGACAAGTACATAGCTAACTTACCCATCAAATTCTTTGACTATGGTAAAGTAGGTCATTTTGCTACAAAATTCCAATATAATAAGAAAGATAACTCTAAACAAGTAGATGGTAAAATGAAGAAACCATACTTCTGTAAGAGAATAAGTTTTCAGAAAAAGAAGAAGATTCTATACATCCAAGAATATAGTGATGTATCGGATGACTGTAGTAGATCAGGTGATAACCAAGATTGTGTCTTCATAATGAAAGAAAATGAATTTATTTTCATGGTAAAAGAATCAAAAGAACAAAAGGTTGGAAAGGTTAAAGACGTTAGCAAAGAAGGTGAAGGGGAAGGAGAGGTTGACCTTGAAGGAGAAATCATCTATACTCTAGATGCTATTGATGAACTAAGAGAGGATATTAAGAAGTTGAAAAAAGAAAATAAGTTACATTAAAAGAAGCTCACTCAAAAGGAGTGAGACAAGCTAACCAAGAATGTTGAAGAATATAACTAGAATATGGTAAGCTTGAGGCTCAAAGTATAAGAATCCAAAAGGATTGGACAATTGGTCAAATCCAACCTGCAATCTGTAGTTGATAGATGTATGAAATTAGAAGAAGAAATGGTATCCTTAAGAAAGGAACTCGATAAGGCTAGAGAAAAAATAGAGAAAGGTCTAAAATTGAAAGGAGGATTAGAAATCCTTGATGGTTTGTTGAGTACAACAAAACCATCTAACAAAGAAAAATCTGGGTTAGGCCTTGAAATAGGAAAAATCACATTTAAGGATGCTTATGTAAAGTTGTATGAAATATTTAGAGCAGAAGAGAAGTCAAGTATAGAGTAGAGTTGCAAGGAAGACACTTTTGAAAAGGAGAAGAAAACTGCCAAGTTAAAGGATGTTGAAGAATAAAAGAAGCCTGTTGTAGACAAGAAGAATAACCAACTAGTTTCTAACCACCAGAAGAAGAAACATAACTTAAGAAGAATTGATGCAAAAGGATTCGCTAGGATGAAGGATTTGAAGAAGTACAAACAAAGAAGACCCCCTCATTCAGCTCAAGAAAATGCTATGAGCAGGTAATCCTCTTATTTTTCTAGGTATTGTTATACATGTAATCAATTTGGTCATAGGGATAGAAAATGTAGAGTAGTTCTTAAAAGGAGTATGGATTTTGTAAGAAAAAATCCATTTGCTCCTTTAGTAAATATGAATATAATATGTTACAATTGTAACAAATTTGGTCATCTAGCAAGAGATTGTAGAACATAGTTCATAAGACCAAATGTACAAAATGAGAAAAATAAAAACATACAATCTAAAGTAAACAAGGAGTCAACTGCTCTTGACAAGAAGGAAGAAAATGTGGAAAATAAACCTAAAAAAGATGTGGAAAGAAAAAGAGTAGAAACTCGCACAATCAATGATTGCACAAATGACACTCCATGCCAAAAAGAAAAATGTGTGGGTAATTAAGATAGTGGCTGATCCAAACATATGATTGGAGATAAGAGTAAATTCATCAAACTCAGGGAATGTAAAGGAGGATTAGGGTATGTGTAGGATCATCATGGAAAAAACAGGCCCTTAAGTGGCAAGAAAATCAGAGTTGGGCAACTTGCCATAAAATTTTGAATAAGTTATCTATATTATTTCAAAAATATGTAAAATAAGAATTTGTAGCAAATTGAATGTAGTTTCTAAACTACTAGATTTGTTTTAAAAAAAAAACTATTTGGTGAAAATTTGAAATTTTAATGCAGTAGTACTTAAATTTCAGGGAAAAAATAAGTAGGTGTCTATCTGACCACCCTAACCACAATAAAATGGTAATATTTTTTTATAATATTTTATATATAAGTAAAGGACTCATGTATCGATGTGATGCATATTTTTTGTAATTCTTTTCCAAGTAAACAATTAATTATGACTTTTTTATTACAACTTTTAAAAAATATAAAAAACTTGTATGTCTGACCACCTTAACTTGGTCAAAACTTCATGAAATTCAATTTTTCTATTTTTAATCCTATAGTATGTGAAGCATAGACTGTGACGCATGCTTTAGATTCAAAAAATGTGATATCGTTTGAAAGCTATAGATGTTTTTCAATCAGTCTATCAATCAGGACTTTAGTGGTAATTTGAATAGAAAATGAATAACAATTACTTATTAAATTCAAATTAAAGCATAATTTATATTGGTGGAAAGCTCATAATCTCCTTTAAAAACCCTTTTCATTTCATCAATTTTGGGTAAAAAAAAAGTCATCAGCCACATAGCCATCATATTGCCACTTTTTGGCCCATCATGATCCTACACATACCCATTAGTCAGTTTGGGTGACAAAACTATACTTAAGATATGTGGTAAAGGAATATTGAGCTTAGATGGTAAAAATCCTACCAAAGATGTCCTTTATGTTGAAGTGTTGAAGCACAAACTGCTAAGTGTAAGTCAAATGTGTGACAATAGTTATAAGGTCACATTTGATTTAGATGGTTGTAAGATAAGGATGGAAAAGCAATTGCACAAGGAGTAAGAATTGATTCCAATATTTACAATCTTGTGAAGTTAAAGGTCAAGTCTATCTAATGGGTCAAGTTGATGACAATTGGTTATGGCATCAAATATTAGGGCATGCAAACTTTGATAATTTAATGAAAATAAGCTCAAAAGGTTTGGTAAGACACTTGCCCAAAATAATAAAGCTTGCAAATACCTTTTGCAAAGAATTTCAGTAGCAAAAGAAAACAAGGGTCAAGTTTCAAACAAAGGAGTACTTAACAACAAAACCCTTACAGTTGATTCATACTATTTTTTGTGGTCCTACAAGAACAAGAGGACTAAAAGGTGAAAGATACTTCATGTTTTTGATTGATGATTATACAAGAATGACATGGGTAACCTTTGTAAAGGAAAAATCCCAAGCATTTGAAATATTCAAGATCTTTAGGAAAATGGTTAAGGAGACTTGTGGAAGGATCAAATGCTTAATATTAGATAGAGGAGAAGAATTCACATCAAGTAACTTTGTTGAGTATTTTGAGAACCATGGAGTTAAAGGAATACTCTACACCAAGAACTCCTCAGCAAAATGGGGTAGTAGAAAGGAAGAACAAAGTACTTAAGGACATGGCTAGAATGATGTTGAATGAGGCCAAGCTAGTAGACATGTTTTTGAGAGAAGTAGTTCATACAATAGTATATATTTTGAATAGAGTTTAAATTAGAGCACACAATGACAGTACTCTTTATGAACTTTAGTATGGTAAGCCTTCTTTAGTCAAATACTTCAAAGTTTTGGTAGTAAATGTTACATCAAGAGAGAAGAAGACAAATTGGGAAGCTTTGATTCTAAATGTGATGAAGGAATATTTTTATGGTACTACACTCAAAGAAAAGCTTTCAAATGTTATAACAAGAGGCTAAACAAGATTGTGGAAAGCATCAATGTCAAGATTGATGAGAAGATTAAACATGTCAAATCTAATAGGAATAACCTTGAAGAGGATACAAATTATGAAGAAGAAGATGTAGCAAATGGAGAAGAAAAGCAAGAAGAGGAGAATGAAAAAGTTCCTAGAAAATATGTGCAAAAAGATCACCCTACAGATCATATTATTGGTGATGAGAATGAAGGAGTACATAAAAGAAGAAGACTAGCAAGAAATAAGGAACAAGTAAACTTTACTTTCCTATCACATATTGAGCATAAAAGCTATATTGAGGCCCACAAGGATGAAAGCTAGATAAAGGCCATGCAAGAAGAGTTGAATTAGATTGAGAAGAACAAGACATGGGAATTGGTTCCTAGATCCCCAAGCCAAAATGTGATTTGAACTAAATGGGTATTTAGAAATAAGCTAAATAAAGATGGAGCTCTTGTGAGAAACAAGGGAAGATTGGTGTGCAAAGGCTATGCACAAGTTGAAGGGATTGACTTTGAAGAAACATTTGTACCTGTTGCAATAATAGAATAAATAAGAATGTTTCTTGCATTTTTAGTTTACAAAGGATTTAAAGTATATCAGATGGATGTTAAATTTGCATTTCTAAATGGAAACCTTGAAGAATAAGTCTACATAGAACAACCAGAAGGGTCCAAGCTATTAGAAGAGGAAGATTTTGTTTGCATATTGCGAAAAGATTTGTACGGTCTAAAGCAAGTGCCTAGAGTATGGTATCAAGGTTGGACCAGTATCTACAACAACGAGGATTCAAGAAAGGGTGTGTAGATAGTAATTTGTATTGTAAATCTGAAAATTAGCACAAGATTACTGTTTTAGTTTATGTCGATTGCATCATATTTGGTGGTAGCAATGATAAGATGTGTAGAGTGTTTGCAACTCACATGCAAGATGAATTTGAGATTTCAATGCTAGGAGAATTGTCATTTTTCCTTGGTTTGAAAATTGCACAAACTAATGATGAGATATTTATATCTCAAACTAAGTATTCTAAGGAAATGCTTAAGAAATTTGGGATGAAAGATAGTAGACCAATCAGTACTCCCATGATAACTAGCTGCAAATTGAGAAAATAAGATGAATCCCAAGATGCAAATTAGACAATGTATAAGTCAATGATTGGAAGCTTGTACTTAACTGATTCAAGAGAAGATATTATGTAAGTAGTATGTATGGTTGCAATATTTTAGGGTGCTCCTAAGGATTCTAATGTCAATGCAATGAAGAGAATTTTTAGATATATTAAAAGAACTGTTGACTATGGACTATGCTATCTGAAAAGCAAAGACTTTACCTGAACAACACATACAAATGTCAGAGATTTTGTTTCTACACAATACTGAGAACCCTGAAGCTAGTAGAGATCTTTTTTCTACCCTTCCTTCCTCTGTCAAAGATGTTGGAACCAAATTTCCCAACTCCCCCAACCTGGGTGATTTCAACCTCATTTTAGATCGGGATCAGTCTAGAGACATCCTTGCCTCTGCTAGATGTGGTGTTGGTGATATTTTCAGGGTTATGATATGGGCCTATCAATAAATCAATGATCTTAATCTCAGAAACAAGGTTCTAAATAGCAAGTTGGAGGAACTAGAACTGAAGTTGTTAGCTCTAAACAATGACGAAGGAAAATGGAAAAAGAATAATATTGGGACGGGAGATGATGACATTGAATAAGACTTTGGAAGATGAAATTGTTATAATAAAAAACAATATGAAAATTGTTGGGGAACAAAACCATAGAATGGCAAGGCACAATGCCATTATCATTAATGAAATGTTTGAAAAGTTGGAAAAGCCGCAACAGGGCTCGCTGGTTGTTGATCTAGAAGAGGACAAGGATAAAGGCAAGAATGAGGACCAAGGAATATCGAAGAGGACCCGTGCCAACCTTAAGAGGAAAGTGCCTCCTACTTCCTAGATGGTCCAGATCTTAAAGAGGGGGGTTCAGGAGATGAACGACATGGAAGTTGAGATAGTGGAAATTTTAAAGTCCCAAGCTTCATTGCTGCTAGTGTTTTATCTAGTCTTTTTGGGGTCTTTTTTGTGGCCTTTGTTGGCCTTTTTTTGGTGGCTGTTGCTTTGTAATTTTTTTGTCCTTTCTACAGCCTCTCTGTTTCAGGGTTCTTTGATGTTTTATCCCTTTTTTTATAAACTTTGTGGTTTTGGGTCCCTGTAAAACCCATTTTTTCCTCTTTCAAAAACACATACAGATGTCAATTGGGTAGGAAGTGAAAATGATAGAAAAAGCACCAATGGTGGAGCATTATTTCTAGGTAAAAAACTTGTGTCCTAGATGAGAAAAATGCAAGAATCGGTCACCTTATCCATAGTAGAAGCAGAGTATGTAGTAGCAGTAGCATGTTGTACTCAGCTATTATGGATGAAACAGACTCTAAAGGACATTAAGGTTGAGTACAATAACCCTATCTCTACTATTTTTGATAAATCAAGTGTAAAAAACATCTCAAAGAATCTAGGGATGCACTCTAGGACAAATAAAATATCAATTATCACTTCATTAGAGAGAAGGTTGCAGATTAGGAAGTCTATATGGAATATGTCCCCACCAAAGAACAAGTTGTTGACATATTCACTAAGCCTTTTCCCAAGGATCGATTTGAATATTTGGGGAAAAAATTGAGAGTAATTGCTCCCACATCAAATCACTAAATCTTAGTGATTGGGCATGAGTCCAGGGGAGCTTCATTGTTATTCTATTCATCCTTGGAAATGGAAGTATGGATCAAGTTAGGTGAACATGACTTACAAATTTCTAATGACTTCATGGTTGTAGATTCAAAGGGAGAGAATATTCACAGGGGGAGAAAGTGTGTAGGTCTTGATCATGACCCTTTTCCATTGATTTCAAAGGGGGAGATAAAAGTAGAAGTTGTGAAAATGCTCAATAAATTGAGCAAGAGAAAGATAGTCATGCAAAAGTTGCAAACAATTGGTACAAAGCACAAATTGACACATTTGTATTTGGTATCAGACTATTGCTTGCAGGTTGAGCATAATTGGATTTTTCCATCAATTCCAAAGGGGGATATTGTTGGAAATTTGGTTGTCATTGATGTCAAAAGTGCCTTTGATGTCAAAGGAGAGATCAAAGGAGCATGTTTTGCAATTTTTGCAAAGTTTCTCACAAAGTTGAAATGTTGTCATGCAATATTTCCTTGACATTGCAGAAGTCTCTTCTAAAGCTTTGTGGTGGAACTTGAATGTAGATTCATAATGGGTTTTTTGAGAGGTGTCGATTGATATTGTCCACATGATCTAAAGATGTTTTCTCTACTCAAGAATGGATTATTGGTGCTCTCTTCTTGTATTAAGGTTTGCAGATAAACCCTAATGTTCATAGTCATGGCGGATGAACAAATGTTATGTTTTTTTATGTTGACTGGTTATTGGTGATTTTTGATTTCTTAAGTAACAAATTAAGCCATTAAGGTTTTAAGTGCAACCGACCCCCTTTCCTAGTGATATTGGCCTAGTAAATATTTTACAACTATAATATTTCCTAATTCACGAGCAAAATATTTTCCCTCAACTTGATCAACAACTGCATTGAGGATTGAAGATCAATGGCCTCCCTACTTCCCATTACATTGGTGGTGGGTCCCCGTCTAACCTCATAGATAGTGGGAAATAGTGGAGCTTGAGCATAGAAGATTGGATGGTGCCTGTAGTGTATATGATGGGACTAGATAAAGAGGAAGGCGACAAGAATGGATGATGATGTGTAGACAAGTGGAGGAGACTTATTGATTGATATGGCAATTCATATCTCTATTGCGAATTACATGATGCTAACAAGGATGATAGGTAGTATTATCTTGCTATCCTATTGAATATTTGGTGGGCCCACGTCTAGCTCCATGGGATAGCGAGCTTGTGATGCATGTCTTGGTAGAACCTGTGCTTGATAAGCCACATATGGTGAAGATTGATGGAGGTTATTAAAGTAGATATCTAATTTGATGGTCACATTTTAAAGATGAGTGGTAAATGTGAATCAATGGATCATGGCACAAAATGTAGTAGATCAATAGCTTAAATTCAAATTAAGAGTTCTCAATGGCTACAATAGTGTGAACGAAGGTTTCGACTACAAATAGACTTAGGGAGTCAATTCAATTGGCCCAACTACTCCAACTACTAGTTTAAATTGGTGATGTGTTGATCGGATCGATGACATCGATATGTAGGCAGTGGAGAATTAGATCATGATCCTATACAGAAGACATGAATTAAATGAGACTGAAACCTAGCCTTTCAGTATGCCAGGAATAGAGAAATCTCTAATTTTTTAAGTGAATGTGTGGCTCGATGATATGATGGTGTGCAAGAGAGAATAAATATCAAACCCAAGAAATTTTTTTGTATGGTGTGCATATCTCGAGGCATATGTTACAAGTTTTAGTTGTGAGTCTCTTGAGGTAGACAAATAATATGCTAAAAGGAAGAGGGAGAGTATAGAGGAGGTGTGGTTGAGTAGAACCCAAAAAGAAGTGGAAATTCTTAATCAGGGTCTATCCACAAGTGTTAGATAGAGGAGGTTTAGAGTAGAGAACTAGGTCACAGAAGTTGCAACAAGGTGTTAAGCAATTGCAAATCAGGCTGCAACATTGAACTGTGTTCTAGCTAAACAAATTTTAATACCTTATATTGTAAATTTGATTAGTAGGTCCCATCAGATATTTGGGTAGGTGCTCAGAGTAGGGAGTGGATGCTTCCTTGGAGTACTTGTGCTCCTAAATCTAGGGGATTAGTTTCTCCTTAGAGTTGGTGCCCCTAAACCTTGTAACAAAACTTTTGATTGTGAGGTTGGATTAGGACAGTAGCTCCTAGCAGTATTTCTCACCGTGGTTTTTCCCTTATTGGGTTTTCCGTGTATATCCTATGTTATGTATTATGTGTTGATTTTATTATTATTGCATATTGAATCTTGACCTACATATAAAGGGTTTAAGGAAATTAATCTTTCATGGATAAATTTTTAATTTATCTACTAATTCACCCCCCTCTTGAAGTATTTCATTGTGTTTCAACAATTGGTATTAGAGCCTAGGTTCCATAGGAGAAGCTTAATTAGCTTAGGTAGGTCTTGGATAGGTGGATACAATGGAAATTCAGGAAGATTCCTCCACAAAAGAGGCCCAACCATAGGTGGTGGCTAGGAAGGAATCGATCCAATTACAACTAAAATTCCAACTAATCTACTTAATTAATAAACTTGCTAGAGTAAGAAACAACTACTATATCCACCCACTTGAGGCCCTTTATAATAGTAGGGGGTGGTCCCAACCCCACTAACCAAAGACGAGTATGGTCAGTGGGTTACTTTGGATGGAGTTCCATAGTAAGTTCCAGGTGGGTGGCAATATAACCACCCACCCATCCCCACACATGCCCCCCACCCTGCATGTAGGGTGGGTGGAAAGTGAACTGTGGTTTTTGAACTACAATTCTTGGGGTTGGGTGGGAATAGTAACTATAAATCCCTCCCACAACTCAAATTAGGCCCTCCCACCCTGCTAAAGGACCATGGGGGGAGGGTCGGCCAATAGTTTCGAAAGATAGTTGACTCTATATGTAACATGAGCGGGTGGGAGAACTTTAGTTGAAGCCCGCCTAAGGGGTTCACCTCAGTTTGATGCATCAAATAATGCCTTCTAAATAATTTTGATGGAGAAATATTTGGGATCCCTATGATTTGATGTTTGGATGTCTGTTAAGAACAATTATATTCCTCCTACGACTAATTCTACTAACACTACAAGTAGGAAGAATTATGAGAACAATGCTAAAGAAAATCATGTTATTCCATATAGTCTGTCAAGTTCAATGTTTGTCAAAGTGATGCACTGTCAAACTACAAATGATGTTTGGGATAAGTTGAAAAAAATATATGAAGGTGATGACAAGGTAAAGTTTGCAAAGTTACAAATTCTCAGAGCTAAGTTTGAAGGTCTGAAGATGAATGAGGAAGAAAAGATTGCAGATTTCCTTTTAAAAGTTGAAGAGGTTGTAAACTCCATTAGAGGATTTGGAGAAGTAAAAGAAATAGACATTGCATAAAAAGTTCTAAGGTCAATGAAAAGCAAGTATGAACCCAATATTTTTCCAATAGAAGAAGGAAGAGAAGCAGATAAAGTCACTCTTGATGAGTTGCATGGCATATTTATTGCATATGAAATGAGAATGGGAGATGTAGAGCCATCCAAAAGAGAAGTTGCATTCAAGGCTGCAAACAAGAAGGATGGAGCAACTAAGAAAGGAAAGATAGAAGCAACTTCATCTGGGCATGAAGAGATGGATGAGGAATAGGAAAACTTCATCAGAAGGCTAAGGAGAGGATCCAACAAGTACAAAGGTAAGTTACCCTTCAAATGCTTTGACTGTGGTAAAGTAGGTCATTTTGATGCAAAATTCTCGTATAATAAGAAGGATAACTCTAAACAAGAAGTAGATGGTAAAGTGAAGAAACCCTAGGTGCTAAGAGAATAAGTTTTCAAAAAAAGAAGAAGAGTCTATACATCCAAGAAGACAGTGATGTATCATATGACTATAGTAGTTCAGGTGATGACCAAGATTGTGCCTTCATGATGAAAGAAAATGAATTTATTTTCATGGAAAAAGAATCAGAAGAACAAAAAGTTGGAAAGGTTGAAGACCTTAGCAAAGAAGTTAAAGAGGAAGGAGAGGTTGACCTAGAAGGATAACTCATCTTTGCACTAGATGAGATTGATGACCTAAGAGAGGAGATTGAGAAGTTGAAAAAGGAAAATAAACATCAAAAGAAGCTCACTCAAAAAGAGTTAGAAAATCCAACCAAGAATCTTGAAGAATCTAACCAGAATTTGGTAAGCTTGAGGCTCCAAATTGAGGAAGCCAAAAGGATTGAAGAAGCACTTGGTCAAATCCAAGCTACAATTTGAAGTTGATAGATGCATGAAATTAGAAGAAGTATCCTTATAAAAGGAACTGGATAAGGTTAGAGAAAAAACAAAGAAAGGTATGAAACTGAAAGTAGGATAAAAAATCCTTGATGGTCTTTTGAGTACGCAAAAACCACCCAACAAAGAAAAATATGATTTAGGCCTTGAAAAATGAAAAAGATTATTTATGGATGCTTTTGCAAAGCTGTATGAAATATTTAGAGTAGAAGAGAAGTCAAGTAAAGAGAAGAGTTGCAAGGAAGGAACTTTTGAAAAGGAGAAGAAAACCACTGAGTTAAAGGATGCTAAAGAAGGAAAGAAGCTTGCTATGGACAAGATCTTGAATAACCAATTAGTTCCTAATCACCAAAAGAAGAAACAAAACATAAGAAGAATTGATGCAGAAGGATTCACTAGGATGAAGGATTTGAAGAAGTCTATAGACAAAGAAGACCCCCTCATTCATCTCATTGAAATGCTATGACCATGTACACTTATTTTTATGGGTATTGTTATACATGTAATCAATTTGGTCATAGGGCTAGAGAATATAAAGTATTTCCTAAAAGGAGTATGAGTTTTGTAAGAAAATTTCCATTTGCTCCTTTAGTAAATACAAATATAATTGTTTACAACTGTAACAACATTGGTCATCCAACAAGAGACTATAGAACATATTTCATAAGACCAAATGTACAAAATGAGAAAAAGAAAAACACACAATCTAAAGTGAACAAGGAGTCAACTGCTCCTGATAAGAAGGAAGAAAAATGGAAAAGAAATCTAAAAATTTGTGGAAACAAAAAGAGAAAAAACTCACACAACAATGATTGCACAAACAACACTCCATGCCAAAAAGAAAAATTTGTGGGTAATAAATAGTGGATGATCCAAACATATGAATGGCAATAAGAGTAAATTCATTAAACTCAAGGAATGTAAAGGAGGATTACTCAATTTGGGTGACAATAGTGTAGTTAAGAGATGTGGTAAGGGAATATTGAGCTTAGATGGTAAAACTCCTACCAAAGATGTCCTTTATGTAGAAGGGTTGAAGCACAACCTACTAAGTGTAAATCAGATGTGTGAAAATGGTTATAAGGTCACATTTGATTCAGATGGTTGTAAGATAAAAAATGATGGAAAAACAATTGCACAAGGAGTAAGAACTGATTCCAATCTTTACAGTATTTGTGAAGTTAAAGGTCATACATGTCTGATGGGTCGAGCTGATGAGATTTGGTTGTGGCATTAGATATTAGGGCATGTAAGCTTTGATAATTTAGTGAAAATAAGCTCAAAAGTTTTGGTAAGAAACTTGCCCAAAATAATCAAGCCTACAAGTACCATTTTCAAAGAATGTCAGTAGGAAAAGAAAACAAGGGTCAAGTTTCAAACAAAGGAATACTTAACAACAAAAACCTTACAATTAATTCATATTGATTCAAATGTGGTCCTACAAGAACAAGAAGACTAAAAGGTGAAAGATACTTCATGTTGCTAATTGATGATTATACAAGAATTACATGGGTAACCTTTCTAAAGGAAAAATCTGAAGCATTTGAAAGATTCAAGATATTTAGGAAAATGAATGAGAAGGAGACTGGTGGAAGGATGAAATGCTTGAGATTATATAGAGGAGGAGAATCCACATCAAGTAAATTTATTGAGTATTGTGAGAATAATGGAATTAAAAGGAAATACTCTACACCAAGAACTCCTCAGCAAAATGGGTTAGTAGAAAGGAAGAATAGAGTAGTTAATGACATAGCCAGAATGATGTTGAATGAGGCCAAGCTAGTAGACATGTTTTGGAGAGAAGCAGTTCATACAACAATATATATTTTGAAGAGTTCAAATTAGAGCACACAATGACAATACTCCATATGAACTTTGGTACGGTAATCCTAGTTTAGTCAAGTACTTCAATGTTTTTGGTAGAAAATATTACATCAAGAGAGAAGAAGAAAACTTGGGAATCTTTGATTCTAAACGTGATGAAGGAATATTTTTAGGGAACACCACTCAAAGAAAAGCTTACAAATGTTATAACAAGAGACCACACAAGATTGTGGAAAGAATCAATGTCAATATTGATGAGAAGAAAAAATATGTCAAATCTAATAGGAATAGCCTTGAAGAGGATATAGATTATGAAGAAGAAGATGCAGCAAATGGAGAAGAAAAGAAAGAAGAGGAGAATGAAAAAGTACCTACAAAATATGTACAAAACGATCACCCTATTGATCAGATTATTGGTGATAAGACAAATTGAGTACATAAAAGAAGAAGACTAGCATGAAAAAAGGAATAAGTAAAATTTTATTTCCTATCAAAAATTGAGCCTAAAAGGTATGCTAAGGACCTCAAGGATGAAAGCTAGATAGAGGCAATGGAAGAAGAGATGAATTAGATTGAGAGGAACAAGACATGAGAATTGGTACCTAGATCCCTAAGAAAAAATGTGATTGGAATTAAATGGTTATTTAAAAATAAGCTAAATGAAGATGGAGTTGTTGTGAGAAACAAAGAAAGATTGGTGTGTAAAGGTGATGCACAAGTTGAAGGGATACACTTTGAAGAAACATTTGCACCTGTTGCAAGACTAGAAGCAATAAGAATGCTTCTTGCATTTTTAGTTTACAAAGGATTTAAAGTATATCAGATGGATATTAAATCTGCATTTTTGAATGGAAACCTTGAAGAAGAAGTCTACATAGAACATGCAGAAGGGTTCTAGCTATCAGAAGAGGAAGATTATGTTTGCATATTGAGAAAATATTTGTAGGGTCTAAAGCAAGCACCTAGAGCATGGTACTCAAGGTTGGACCAGTATCTACAACAACAAAGATTCAAGAAAGGGTGTGCAGATAGCAATATATATTTTAAATTTGAAAATGAGCACATGATTATTGTTGTAGTTTATGTGGATGCCATCATATTTGGTCGTAGCAATGATAAGATGTGTAGAGTGTTTACTACTCACATGCAAGATGAATTTGAGATGTCAATGCTAGGAGAATTTTCATTTTTCCTTGGTTTACAAATTACACAAACTGATGATGGGATATTTATATCTCAAACTAAGTATGCTAAGGAAATGCTTAAGAAATTTGGGATGGAAGATAGTAGACAAATCAATACTCCCATGATAATTGGCTACAAATTGAGAAAATTAGATGAATCCCCAAATGCAAGTCGAACAATGTATAGGTAAATGATTGGAAGCATTTTGTACTTAACTGCTTCAAGACCAGATATTATGTAAACAATATGTATGGTTGCAAGATTTCAAGTTGTTCCTAAGGAGTCTCATGTCAATGCAATGAAGAGAATTTTTAGATATATTAAAAGCATTGTTTACTATGTACTATGGTATCCCAAAAGAAAATACTTTACCTTAACAACATATACAGATGTTGATTGGGTAGGAAGTGAAGATGATAGAAAAAGCACCAGTGGTGGAGCATTCTTTCTAGGTGACAAACTTGTGTCCTAGATAAGAAAAAGGAAAGAATCAGTCACCTTATCTACAACAAAAGTAGAGTATGTAGTAGCAACATGTTGTACTTAGGTATTATGGATGAAACAGACTCTAAAGGACATTAAGGTTGAGTACAATAACCCTATCTCTATTCTTTGTGATAATGCAAGTGCAATAAATATCTCAAATAATCCAGTGATGAACTCTAGGACAAAGAACATATCAATTAAGTATCACTTCATCAAAGAGAAGGTTGTAGATCAAGAATTTTGTATGGAATATATCACCACCAAAGAATAGGTTGTTGATATATTCACTAAGCCTCTTCCCAAGGACCAATTTGAATATTTGAGGAAAAAATTGAGATTAATTTCTCCCACATCACATCACTAAATCTTAGTGATTGGGCATGAGTCCTGAGGGAGATTCATTGTTATTCTATTCATCCCTGGAAATGGAAGTATGGATCAAGTTAGGTGAACATGACTTACAATTTTCTATCGACTTGATGGTTGTAGATTTTAAAGGGGAGAATATTCACAGGGGGAGCAAGTGTGTAGGTCTTGAGCATGATCCTTTTCCATTGATGTCAAAGGGGGAGATAAAAGTAGAAGTTGTGGCAATGCTCAATAAGTTGAGCAGGAGAAAGACAATCATGCAAAAGTCGCAATCAATTAGTACAAAGCGCAAAGTGACACATCTATATTTGGTATCAGACTGTTGTTTGTATGTTGAGCATTAGGTTTTTCCATCAATGCCAAAAGGGGAGATTGTCAGAAATTTGGTTTTCATTGATGTCAAAGGAGAGATCAGAGATGAAATGGATTAGATGTCGAAAGGATTTGTGAAGTCTGATGAGGAAGGAGCATGTTTTGTAATTATTGCAAAGCTTCTCACAAAGTTGAAATGTTGTCATGAAATACTGCCTTGATGTTGTAGAAGTCTCTTCCAAAGGTTTGTAGTGGAACCTAAATGAAGATTTGTCATGGATTTTTTGAGAGGAATTGAGTGATCTAGCCTACATGATTTGAAGATTTTTACTTTGCTTAGGAATGGATTATTGGTGATCTTGGCTTGTATTAGGGTTTGTAGATAAACCCTAAGGTTCATAGTCATGGCAGATGAACAAATGTTATGTTTTTTTATGTTGACTAGTTACTGGCAATTTTTGGATGCTTAAGTAACAACTTAAGCCATTAAGGTTGTCGGTGTAATCAACAACCTTTCCTAGCGAAACTAGCCTAACAAATATTCCACAACTATAACATTTCCTAAGTCATAAGAGAAATATATGTCCTCAGATTGATCGAAAACTACAACTAAGTCATGAAGATTAATGGCCTTGCTACTTCCTCATTGTGTTGGTGGTGGGTCCCCATCTAACAGTACAAGATAGTAGGAAATAGTGGAGATTGAGCATAGATGATCAGACAATGCCCACAGTGTATAAGATGGGACTGGATAAAGAGGAAGGTGACAAGAATGGATGATGATGTGTAGATAAGTGGAAGAGAATGATTGATCAATATGGCAATTCACATCTCTATTATGAATTGTATGACACTGACAAGGATGGCAGGTGGTGTTAGCCCACTAGCCTGTTGAAGATTTGGTGGGCCCGTGTCTAGCTCTGCAGGATAGCGAGATTGTGATTTGTGTCTTGGTGGACCCCACACTCGGTAAGCTACATATGGTAAAAATTGACAATAGTTATTAAATAAAATTTCTAATCTCATGGTCATGTTTTAAAGATGGGCAATAAATTTCAATCCATGGATCATGGCGTAAAAAAGTAGCAGATCAACATCTCATATTCAAACTAGGAGTTCTCAATGGCTATGATAGTGTGAATGAGGGTTTTGATTGCAAACCAACTTAGGGAGAAAATTCAATTGGCCCAACTACTCCAGCTACTAGTTTAAATTGGTGATGTGTTGATCTGATCAATGATACAGATATGTAGGTGGTAGAGAATTAGATCATGATCCTATACAGAGGACATGAATTAAATGAGACTAAAACCTAGCTTTTCAGTATACCAGGGATCTTTGATTTTATCAAGTGAATGTGTGGCTCGATGATCTGATGGCATGCAAGAGAGAATAAATATCAAACCATAACATAATATCTGTATGGTGTGCATATATCAAGGTAGATGCTACAAGTGTGAGTTGTGAGTCTCTTGAGGCAGACAAAGAATACACTAAAAGGAAGAGGGAGAGTGTAGAGGAGGTGTGGTTGAGTAGAACCCAAACAAAAGTGGAAAGTATTAAATAGTATTTATCCACAAGTGCAGGATAGAGGAGGTTCAAAGTAGAGAACTAGGTTGCAAAAGTTGCAACGTGTTGAGTAGTTGAAAATCAAGATGCAACATTGAAATATGTTCTAGTTGAACAAATTGTAATACCTTATGTTGTAAATCATATTGGTGGGTCCCATTAGATATCTAGGTAGGTGCTCAGAGTAGGGAGTGGGTGCTTCCTTGGAGTAGGTGCTCCTAAAACTAGGGGATTGGTGTCTCCTTAGGATTGGTGCCCTAAAACATTGTAACAAAAATTCTAATTGTGAGGTTGGATTAGGATAGTAGCTTCTAGTAGCATTTCTCACTATATTTTTTACCATCTTGGGTTTTCCATGTATATCCTATGTTATGTGTTATTGTGTGTTGATGTTCTTATTATTGCATATTCAATCTTAACCTACATATATAGGGTTTAAGGAAATTAATCTGTCAGGGATAAAATTTTAAGTTATCTATTGATTCACCCCCCTATCTTAGTATTTCATTGTGTTCTAGCAATATTCTCTTCCAAATTAGGTTTTTGATAGATACTTTGAGCTTTCACCTTTTTCAAATTTTAAGTCATCTTTATTTTTAGAGACTTTTTTTCTTGCAATCATTTCATCAAGCTTTGTAGCACTCATTTTGAATTTGTGTTCATGACTTCTTGCTTTCTCTAGACCCGATCTTAGTTTTACCACTTCTTGTTCAAGCCTTATGCATTCATCATATTTTCTTTTCACCATTGCATTCAAGCAATCTTCAATTCTTTTTTTTCTTCAACTTGCACTTTCAAACCAGTGATGGTTTCATTTGCTTGTTTCAATTGTTCATTGACTTCCTTATGCCTTTCTCTAAACTTCTTGATTTTCTCCCTCAGATTTATGATACATTCATTTTCTTCTTTCACATTTTCCTCCAGATCTTTGTTTTCACCTTCAATCTTTGTTTTCAATAGCAACTTTGAGTTCTCCATCTTTTTCAAGCATACAATCTTCTCATATGTATCCAACAATAGGAATCTCATTTGAAGGAATAGGAAACTTTCTATCAGCCATCTATTCAATCTCCAAGACCTTCCCAAAGTGATTAAGCTCCTTCCAAGGAACCAAGCTTTGATACCAATTATTGAACACCCAAAATACTAAGAGGTGTGGGGGGTAAATTAGTATTCTCTTAAACCATTCAAACATTAAACATCTAATTACTAATGTATATTCAACTGTAGTAAGGAAAGAAAACATGGAACATTCACAACATCCCATAACACATGAAAACTATGATTTTTATGTGAAAAACCCAAAATGGGAAAAACCATGGTAAGGGTTAGCTCACAATATATTATAATTAGTTATAGTATATTTATAGAAATGCTCACTACAGGTGGACTCACTATCCATAGAGAAAAAGATAGAAGAGGGATGGTGGCTCACAACCTATTTTTAAACTATTACAATTGCATCTAATACATGCATGAATAGTCCCATTGAAGCACAATTACAAACTATATCTGATTGTGGCTCAACACTCTACCTCACTCTTCATTCACACAATTTTGATCTTCAACTTAACATTCACAACTTAACTTCACACTACTCTTCTCAAATTCACACCACACACATCACATATTCCTTGCATTACCTCAAGATATTGAAAACAAACCAATATACATATTTACATCAAGTATAACATCAATTAGGTCAGCCTAATTAGATGTAATACCCAAAATACAACTTGTCAGCTCAAAACATTTTATCCACACAACACGCCAAAATTCAAAACTCAAAATATCTTAAGATAGGTCGGCATGGACCTATAATAGAGCCCACATAAGATAGAAAAACTTATTTATCCTTCACATAACATTAAAAATGTTAGGTCAACTCTATATAAGACCTAAAAGTAAAAACCTTCATTTGTGCATCCACATCTTGCCATGTGGAACTCAAAACTCGATGCCATCTAGAATCTATGCTCTCCTAATATCTAGAAACTTATCCTCAAAATCACAAGGCCAAAAGCTCATCCCAGATAAGTTTGAATTCTCCCACACAAACACACTATAGGGTGATCCCACAATATTGGTTTACAATTTCTAGGAGATCCCAATTTTTGCTGAAATCACATATTTTTAGAGAATATAATGATTTAAGCCTTGAAAAGTTCCATTTAAAGGATTCCAATTGAAGAGGGTTTGATCAAACCACCTTAGATCAAACCCCCTTGGAGAGATCCCCGCTAGTTTTAAACCATACCTATAACAGAGTCTCCTTTACACCTATTGAAATGTTGATAAAAACCACTTTTGATTTACTTTTTGGGGGATCAAATGAATTCATTTAAAATTTATTTTTTGTAAGTATGTAGTCCTTATTTTAAACTTCCCAAAAAGTATAATTTTCAATAAATTTAATTTTATTAATATATTTATTTTTTATTTCTTGTGAATGTAGGTTTTTCACCGAAAATCAAACTCTTTGTTTTGCACATGTGGAAAAATAGCAGATTATCAAAAAAAATTTAAATATTAGTTCACTAGATATTGATGTCCTTGATCCAACAAAAAAAAGAATTTCGATACATACAAAAAAGGTTACATTATATACAATCTACCTATGTCTGAATTGTAATCGGTTTGACTTCAAAACTTGATTAAGGAAAAAATATTCAATAAAACACTATGAAACCAAATGAAAGCATTAGATATCGTAGTTACAAATCTAAATTTGAAAAAAAAAGAATTTTATCCTTAATGGAAAAAACGTTATGTTGTATATAGTGAACATCACTCCTTAAACTGGTGTTTACAAAAAAAACTAGTTTTCGAAGGAAATGGAAAAAGAAGTGCAATCTGATTCCAAAAATTTTGAAAAAATATATTTAGAATCTATAGACAAAATGTCACAAATCACTAGTTTGCATCATCTTCAAATTCCTCACAGTTTAGCTGCTATAGGTGCTCGAAAGTGAAGATTTAGTTAGGAAAAATCAGTTCAGTGTCCAGTTTACTCAAAAATTGTAAACCAGTATTGTGGGATCACCCTATACAAAAAGATAACTATAATATGCTAGGCCAAACTCTGTTACTCATATCTTTCAAACTACTTGTCCAAACAAGATGAAATCTTGGATTTAGGTGCATCTAAAATCTAGAAAAATGATGTTAGAAGCATAGAGCGATATCTCCATTTGTGGAGTGGTGCGGACCCAAAAACTGATGCATTGTTACATTGAACTAGCAGATTTGTCACTTAGTTAAATTTTTATGCAACTGATCTTTTCAGACCAACTCACTTTGTACAAATTTATTCCTTAATAGCTCCAAAACCTATTAGGACTGATCAAAATGATTCACAACAATGTTGACATCAATGACAACACTATATCACGTGGTTTTGTACCTTCCATGCTCATGTTGCCAATCAACATCATCAATGAAAAACATCAACAATCTCCCCAAACTTCTAACAATAAGGCCTAGAAGAAAAGTGAAATATATTGTTCTAAGTTATCTTATCCTCCTATTTATACTAAAATTCTAGGTAACCTTCCTTTCATCTATATGAACCTTCACTAAATTAATGTGTGTAAATGTTAAAAGAATTCTCCTAATTTTTCATACCATTAGTAGTTAAAATTTCTTTCTTATATGATAAAATAATTACATGTAATAATCCCTTAATATGTGTACCTTACAAATTAAAAAAGTTCTCCTTAAATAACCAAATATTCCTTCACTATATGTTAATAGTTTTTCATGAAAATAAATGCCCGCCCACCCTGAAAAAAGAGATTTGTACATACCATTTATGTAAGGAAAGCGATAGTGTGGAAATGCCTTCCTAATACAAAATCCTTGGTAAAGAAGTGCAAAAACCATTTATTTAACAAGTTACATACATTTGAGATGCACATTCATAGAACAAAAGGATAGACAAAAAATATCACACAAAGATAACACTAGATATATGTGGGAAAGCCCTTATGGGAGAAAAACCCACCACAACAAGTAAAGTCACTTTGTATTACAATAAATAGATTACATACAGAGTTATAGACTTCACTATCAGATGTTAACTCACAACAACATCCCCTTGGTTGACCTCCAGTCATAGACTATAGTTCATCTCACACTCACTCACTGTTACAATTCTTGTAAAGCATACAATGAATCAACCAACAACCATTAGGGTTTCATTTAATTTTTGTTCCTTCACCAACAAGCTTCCTCCATCTTGGGCCACACATATCGCCAACGACACATATCAAGCCGCCTAGCAATAAATTTTAGCTATAGAGAATATTACTACATTCGTACTCTATCAACCCTTGAGTCAGTTCATGCAATAAATGTAAACATATTGCTAATAGAAAATATAGCTTTTGGACAATGATTGTTGATTTACAATAGTGATGTAAAATCAACAAATGAAATCATGCCACATGTCGACACATCACTCTTACATCACCTTTGACTATTGAACCAAGTTATCAGCTCATTCCATGTGGTCCCCACTATCCACGTGACATCCATGTCATTGTCGTCTAGCTAACGTCACCATCCACGCAGACCGGTCTCACTATCCATCAGTCATGTCACCCAGTCATGAGAAAACCAAACGTCACAACCTCCAGTCAGAGGTTAGAAAACTCCAAGATGTCGCGACAACAAAGGAGATCGCCATATCGAGAAAAACTTTAACTTCACAACCTCTAGTCAAAGGTTAGAAAACTCCAAGATGTCGCAACAACAAAGGAGATCGCCATATCAAGAAAAGATTTAACTTCACAACCTCCAATCAGAGGTTAGGATTTTCCCAAAACCCACGACAAACCGATAATGTTATCGCCCAGTTGGGGAAATCTCAAACTTCACAACCTCTACTAAAGGTTAGAAATTTCTCGGATGCCATGACAACAACAAAGGAGATCAGCCAGTTGGGAAGTTAAGAAACTTTCGAACTCTGCGACAAGGTTCCAAGGTTAGAACATGCAGTGATCCCGCGACCAACTTGATGTCGCCAAATTACAAACTTTCAGAACCCCACAACTTAGGTTTCAAGGTTCAAGTTTTGGGTGACATACCGACAATGAAGACCAACAAAAGGGAAAAACACCAAGTCTTTAATAGAGGTTCAAGCCAGCAAGTTGAGGCACATTTTCCAACAATTTATTAATATTTGATTATATTGTGAATGGAATTATAATCCCATATATGAAAATAGATTTAAAGCTATTCCGCATGTGTCAAGAATAAATCAATTTCCTTCCATATGGTAGAATATTCTATACATTTAATTTCCTTGTTCTGTGATAAAAATTTGAAAAACTTGTGTATACAACAACTTGTGTATTTAGTAAGATTTTAAAAAACTATTATACCTTTTATAGTCTTCCCAAGGGGAAACACAAATATAACATCCTAATTCAAGAACACCTTGCCTTCCTTCAAATCCTTAGTAGAGTTTCATAAGAACATAGTTTGTAAATTTTTGTAAAGATATAAGGTCTAATAGAAATGTCAAACCCATTGTGGCTAAAATTATTTTCTCCTATTGATTTTAAAACCAAATTAATTTCTTATGTGGCCTAGTTGACACATATTTTCTTTGTATTTGGAAATTTTAGGATATTTTGCTTTCATTCATATGAACCTTTGTTTAATTAGTGTCTAGAAATATTTTTTAAATTAACATATTTTTACATACAATTAGTAGTTAAGCTTTATTTCTTTTATTACAAAATAGATTTTTTTTTTTGAACCAACATCTAATAGGAAAAGGAGAATGAAAATTCATACCTTTTAGCAACATTTACTTTTTGTACTATTTACTAGTCTATCTAAATATGTATCTAACACCTTTATTCATTCTTTCTCTGACTATGAAATAAGTCTTAGGGCCTGAATATTATCACACAATTTGATTTGTCTTCCCCATTGTCATAGCATGCACATTTGTCATTCTTATCAACACCTAGCTTTTCCTTAGAGAGATATAGATCATGTGAACATATTTCATAGGTATGTGAGGTCAACTCCATACACGGAAGAATCACAATAGCAAAATTGTACCATCCAAGATAGAATTACATGTGATTGTGCATTTTCATAAACTTTTGAGGGCAACCTAGTTCATATTTCATATATTTACTTCCAATACATCTGATTTTTAGAGATTCTAGGCTACAACAAAAAGAAGCTATAGGAAATTTAAATAGTAAAAAGATAGACTTTTGATCATTAAAATTCAAGACTTGAATCCCTCTCAATTTTATTTCAGCTCGTATATAACTATTGTTTCAATTAATTTGCTTCATATTATTATTTATACTCATCTTCTTATATAAAATTTAAACAATAACTAAATTATATATATTATTTTGTTTCTCTACAAGTATAATTACACATATATTTATTTCTCAAACTACTTAATTTTAGTTATTCTTCACAACTGTAAACAACTATGCTTTATGAATGTCACTAAACAGTCCATTAAAAGTTAATCACTTGGAAACAATAGGTAAATCTAATTTACAAGCTAATGGTTTTCCTTATATATATTATTTTATTTCTCTACAAATATAATTACACATATATTTACTTCCCAAACTACTTAATTTTAGTTATTCTTCACAACTGTAAACAACTATACTTTATAAATGTTACTAAGCAGTTCATTAAAAGTTAATCACTCGAAAACAATGGGTAAATCTAGTTTACAAGCTAATGGTTTTCCATACTCGGTACTAGTTATAAAAATTGGCTTGATGGTAGACAAACCTGGTACCCTACGCGATGATGGTGCGTACACCCTTAGACTGAAAAATGAGCGGTAACAGATAATTCATTGAACGTGGACAGAACAAGGTTTACGTGTAGGGCCTGCATAAGAAACTTTGACCATTAATGCAGACTTCCAATTTACCCTAAGCCAACAGAACCTAAACAAAAGCCAAGCCATCCCGGACCATTAGTTTGAGGGTAGATATTCACAGAATATCATTGCATTTCAGACAAATCATTTAACACGGGTTGGATGCTGTGGAGCAGAACTTTTCAGTAACGAGAAAATAAATGACTGCATCGAAATTTTAGAGGCAGGTAGTAGTAGACATTAGGGTTATTGTGTCAGTCAAAGCCTTTGGGAGTGTTTCTATTTGAAAGTAGGGTAATAGCTTTGGTTTTGCATCGAAATTCTCGGAGGACTTCCACCTATGATAGTTTTTAATAAGCCTAACTTTGCAGGCAGACGTTGACAAAGGTGCAAAACCCTAATGTAGTGCCTCTGGTACCCTTCAACAGCTGCCCATATTTGTGAAGATCTGGTGCGAAATTATCTGGTGAAAAGATCAAAGCTCGTAAGGATTATGGCCAGATTTCGGTAGAAGTATGATCGAGTGTCGGCAGCGGCCTTTTCCAGGAATCGTCTGAGAATTGCTGAAACCCTACACTTTAGCTGAGTACAAAGTGGCGAGCGAAAAGGATGAATATTGTCAGGGTTCGAATCCAGAATGGTTCGATGTTCAAATTACCCCCTTCTCATCCTCCGATATTGCTCGTTCTAGAAATGCCACTTTGGCGATGATTTCTGCCCTCGCGCGTGTAGATGCGGGAGGTCTTACTCTTCCCATTGAAGAAAAAGCAGATCATCTAGTCACTGGGAAGAAGAGAAACACAAATGATCTGCAGTATGTGATGGCTACCACAAAAGCCATCAGCGTCGAGACAGAAACTTCTATGCAGCACCTTCCTGGTACATCTCCTCAAGCTTAATAAACGTTACACTTACTGGTTTTTTTCTTTAAATTTGTTGAATACAAATTGTTTTTTGGATGTTCGTAGTGCAACCGAAGATTGAGGGAAAAACAGTAAAAATAATTGAGACAAACCCCTAATATATGATAGCAAAGGAAGAAAATGATTTCAATTGCTCGTAAATAGATTGTAAAACAGATTTCCTGCGCAGCTTCACTGCCAAATTCACACAGAACCCAAAAACTAATGTTTGTAGGAAAATGCGGTTTTTTTTTGTCACTTTAATGCGATATGTAATTATTTCCTAATATTGTAAGCCCGCCTGCTCATATAGTAGCAAATTCAACAGGTTATGGAAGTTAACCATAAATTTAGAACAGGCGAAACAGATTATGGCTTAATTTTTTTAAACAAACGTACAATCGCGGAAAAGGAAACTGTTCAAACATAACGTAAGACCTTCTTATGGCTACAACAGAATTAATGTTTAAAGTCTTAAAATGTATTGGTAAATAGATACAGATCTGTCGATATGATAGCTTTTACAACTGTATGAACCTGTTTTCAATGGAAAACAATACGTAAAGGGTAGTTTGTTACATATAAACGCTAGCACTCCAACAGAAATTAACTTTCAAAGCTAAGTAAAATTCTCTACTGACTTCTTCATTTTGGATAAAACGAAAAGATTGTAATATCCTCCATAACAAAATTTTATCAATGGCGCTAACACCATTTCATGAAGTAAGCATGAATAAATTCTCTAACTGTCGATTTTAAAACCTGTAGGACATGAACAAGTGAATAAAAAAAATTTGTACTAGCCTGGTAGGAAGAAGAAAACATAATAATTTTACTCAAATATGTAAAAGGAATTTTTATTCCCTCGCCTCTTCAGCTTAAACAAAATTTACCCCAGGTTTAGTTCTGCTCACAAAACATTAATGAGTCAGTGATTGCACTAATCAAGAAAGAATTTGTGACAAATGAGGAAAGAAAAGTTCTTACCATAAAATATGCGTAGAGAAAATAATTGGTGAATGAACATTTCCATTTAACAGCTGTTACAGAGGAAACAATTGATGGGCATCTGCATTTAACTACTCTTAGAGGACTTTCTGATTTGAACAAGCAATATGACTAATTAGTAGTTAAACTAATGACGCACTTTCATTTTTGTAACTGTTTCGTGCCATCCAGGAAGGGAAAACGAAGAGAGTTGTTATAAGACATTAGAAAGAAAAAACGAAACGCTCGGGCTAATTGCAAAACAAAATTCCAGATCGGTGAAGCAGCAGAGAAAGGGGCGTTATAGAGGAGTAAGGCAAAGACCGTGGGGTAAATGGGCTGCAGAGATTCGCGATCCAAACAAGGCAGCTCGGATTTGGCTGGGCACATTCCACACTGCAGAAGATGCAGCTAAAGCCTACGATAATGCTGCCTTAAATTTCAGAGGTAGGAAGGCCAAATTGAACTTCCCGGAAATAGCCGCCCTTACTTTTCTCGAAACCGACAACAGTTTCCGTGTGAATTCAAATAATGAAGATGCCTTCAATGGAAAAAACATGGAACATCCAGCCGCAACCTCAACATCCACTGATTCTCCGTTCATACTCAATCCTAAAAAGTCAACGCTGACTACAGCTGGATGCGGCGCTGCTACGTTTGACTTTCCTCAACGCGGTTATGCGTCACCATGTTTGTCTCAATTTCCTGAGCTCTATGATCAAGCCCGGCATAGTTCAAGAATGGATCTACACAAAGCTAATAGCTTTCTTTCATATGATGCAATTCACCAATGTTCCGGCTTTACAATCTCTCCTCTGCAGCAACGAGACCAATTTCATGTTTCTTGTTTGCAAAACCACGAACGTATAGATTATGAGCAATTTAACTGGAGGCCTGCTTTGAGTTCATCAAGATATTCAGATCACGCCTCAGCAATGCCAGATGATCAATTGTATCAGCAGCAACAGCAACAGGTGATTGATCCACAACATTTACCTCAGCCAACCTACACTCTGCGACAGCGAGAGGAGAATTGCTTTCAAGAAATTGCTGTCAATCAAATACATATTCAATGTAAGTGTGAATGCTCGGAGGGTCTCACACCACATAATTTTCAATGTAAGTGTGAATGCTCAGAGGGTCTCACACCACATAATTTTCAATGCAAAGATCAATGACAGAACAGCTGGAAGGAAGTTCATGACCCACTCGTGTTTCAGATACTTTCGGTGAGTGTTATAAATTTTGAAGTAACGCAACAGATATATCTTTTTACGTCATTAAAGAAAATGTCGAAAAGATTCAACTTTTTATGTGATAGGAAGGTTTGTTTGTTAAATCTTTGAGGCTGTATAACGGTAGGTATGGGGAAATTGTTTTTAATTTATCTGATTTCACACGTTCAACAAAAAAGTTATATTCTTAGCGAATGGAGTAAGGTGGCTAACAGTCTGATCAAATGGGCTTCTGAGAAGGATTGAGAGGAATACCATGGATTGGGTTTTTTGTCTTCGATTCAAAGGATCTTATCTACTTGATTCATCATGATCGGGTTTAATTTCTTCTTTGATTCTTAAATTGGTATGATTTATGGAATCGATCTACTTGATTCATCATGACCAGGTTTAATTTCTTCTTTGATTCTTAAATTGGAATGATTTATGGAATCGCTGGTATTCTGAGAATCTTCTTTAAATCTTTCTGCTTCTAACTATGACTATAATTAGTTTTCATAAATATATTTTTCCTTTTAGAAAAAATGGTTATATACCATAACATCCTTGGGATGTCTGCTCAGTACTCGTAATGGAAGATGTGATGTGGAATTCATGGAATGTTTTAAGTTATACTGAGAGCTATGGACTTCGTTGTGTTTCGAAGTATTTGTGAGGAGACAATCAACTCTTCGTTGTGCTCATGGAATAATCAATATTCGTGGACACACATAAAAAGTACCTATGTTTTAAGTGGTTAGATTAAACGAAGTGAAGACTGGTCTTGAGCTTTTTAAATAAATTACTATAGTGATGCATGTATCTTATGTGTTCAAACATTGGTACTCAGAAACATATACCTTAAAAATATTTACTTTGGATTTGAAAATCTATTATTCATGACAATTTTATATTTTTATGGTTAATATTTAAAAAGCACTGTTATTAAGTAGAAATTAATATATTATTTTTATTATATAAGAATCATTTTATAATTATATTGTTTAAGAAAATATTGTTAGTTTTTAAAAAAACTGAATATTTTATTTATCAAAATTTAATATTTATTATTTGTGTTTGTGTATTTTTATATATGATTTTTTTTATAATTTTTAATAATACTTAAATATGTTATTAAATAGTTGATATATATAAATATTTATAGTTTATTAATTAAGTTTTTTAATATATTGTTAATATTTAAAAATAAATTGATTAAAAAAAAAATCCACATTTATACATAAATCTATCATTACAAGTGTATAAGATCTTTAGATAATTTACGATTATAGAATAAGAAAATATCTTGAATTCTAAAATAATAATGTCAAGACAATACATGGAAAAATCTAAAACTATTACTAAATTTCAAGAAAGAACATAAATTTTTTATTTAATTTTGGCATATGGTTCTTTTCCATTCATGACTAATGCCTATCAAAATGAGAAAGAAGTCAAATCAGACAAGTTAGTCAAATGGTTCTCTAATGTTAATTGTATTTGGGATGTTACAAATTTGGAGTCCTTCAATATTTTTCAATTTCTTTAACTCTTTTAAAATGTTTTAGTTTGATTATTCTAATTCTATTTTCATTATGATTTTTTTACTTAGTTTTATGGATTCATTTATTTATTGGAACTGGTGGATTTGTGGAAAACTTTATATTTTTATCCTTTAGACTTTAGTGACAATAATTGCTATTTGAAAATTCTTTTGAATACTTAATTAAAATAAATATATATTTTATTTTCAAGAAAGAAAACACTATATATTTTGTATTTCAATATAATGTATATATTTAGAAGTCACCACACAATGTAGATCTTCTAACACATCCATGATAGATCAAAGAATATCCTACTTCGGTTAAGGATAATCCCACTACAAATACTTACAATAACATAAGATGTTGCCACACATTGAAAATACTCAAAACAAGAATCCATCAGATTTGATGAGAATTCATAAGGCATACTCTCATGGATATGTAATATACCTCAACCAATTAGACAGACACCTAAACTATGGAGAGAGAAAATCAATACTTGCAAATTATTCAAGTTAACTCATGACCAAATACATTTTCCTATAATAGAAAAAAATACATTAGACCAAAAATATATTATTTGATTCTCAAGAAATAATATATTGAATGTAGATCTAGACAAAATATGCATGTCAACATATAAACTAATAGATATATATATCACAAAACCATTTTTCATTCCTTCACGGTGTTGATAACTAGATGCTCCTACTATAAATCACCTTGGGTATCCTACCTATAGAAAGAACCTCTATCACTATACCCACATCCTTTAGCAACTCATTTAAATAGCCCCATATTCCTTTATGGTAAAAAAGTAGCCATAGATCATAAAATCAATTCCAAAATTTATGACTTGATAAGATTTATTAATAAATATTCATCCTTCAATAAATATTCATCCTTGCAATTGAATTAGAAAATTAAATTTAAAAATAAAGTAAAACCTTGGAAATTGTTTTTCCTAAGTATATATGGAAGCCATATTTTTAGTAGATTAAAGAGAAAAATAGATCTTCCAATATACCAAACAAAATTTGAGGGGAAATCTTAACAATAATTTTAATTTTTATAAATTGTAAATGCTAATTTATTATGAAAAATAAAGGATGGTGAGCATCAACAAAATAAAGAATCAAAATTAAATATGTTTTTTGATAATATCAAAAAAGTTGCAATTAACAAATTTATTAAATTCTTGTTAAACAACCAAATATCTCTTTGTTATAATTGAATGCTCTATCATAACAATAAGCCCCAAAACTTTTAGATTTACATGTACATTTGTAGAGGAATATTATGAAATTATTGAATTCAACAAGGATAACAATAAATAAAAACCCAATTCAATGATCAAATAACCTACTTCAATAAAACATGTGAACAAACAAATTAAATGAAGCAATATCAATCTTACCTCCACAAAAAGGTTTCTAATCTTACTCCATTGTGTGTGATAATGCTATGATGAATATATTTGAATTGCTCTTTGACCTTAACATAACCTTTATAGAAAAATAGATGAAAGATTCATCAAAATTTGTGGAGAGATTGAATGGCTAAATGATGGGTGTTTTATAGCTTTTATGAATATTTGATCAATAGTGTAGTGTGACTAGATAGATCAATGAATGAGTTTGGTTCAAAGATCATGGTGAAATTTCAAGTGACATGTGTCAATGAAGGGCTAAGATATGGATTTAAGTGCTTGCATGGAAGAGATGATTGGTTGCATGGATGAGTGAAGTGAGAGTGAGTAAGAGTGAATGAGGTTGTTTTTCAATCAACACACTAAATTTAGAGATGGAAGAATAGAAAAAAAAATTATTTAATTCATGTGCATAAGGTGGAAATATAATTAGGAAATAAATAAAATATTGATTTTATTTATTTTTAGAAGAATTTAAAAATAGGAAAGTCAAATTAAATAAATTATTTAATTTTAGAGGAAATATTAGCCAATTAAATATTTAAAATTTATTTAATCAATGTGGATAGAGGAAATTAAGAATTTAATTGAATAATTAAAAAAGATTTAATCAATAGCAATGAAGGGATAAGAGATGATGATGAGAATTGATCATGATTTAGATGAAATGTATTAGTCATTTTTAGGTTTCTACATGTTCATTATATTAATATTTGATTATATTGTGAGAGACATTTACAATATAACATAGGAAAATGGATTGAAAGACATTTTACATGTGCTAGAATAAATTGATTTCTTGTCATATGATAAAATATTATATACTTATGATTACCTTCGTCTCTATTAAAATTTGAAATACTTGCATATATAAAACCTCATATACTTACTATTTTTTTTTAAACTATTGTATTGTGTACTTTTCATAGTCTTGATAAGGGAAAAAACAAATAAATCATCCCAATTTAAGAAGTACCTTATCTACCTATAAATCCTTAGTAGAATGGCATAAAAGTGTGATTTATAATTTTTATAAAGTTATAGGGTCTAATAGAAAAGTCAAATCCATTGTGATGAGTTATCTTCTCCTTTGAGTTTCAAAAATAATTTCAATGTCTCATGTGGCCTATTTGACATGTATTTTCTTTGTATTTCAAAATTTTAGGATACTTTCCTTTTATCCATAAAAATATTTGTTTAATTTATGTCTAGATTTATTACATATAGGTAGGAGTTAAATTTTCATGAATTTAATTTCTACAAATCAAGATCTAACAAAAATAGGAAAACATAATTTTATATCTTTCAATAACATTTACTAATTCCATTATCAACTAGTCTATCTAAATCTATATAACACCTTTACTTATTCTTTATCTCTATGACTATTGAATTAGTCTTAGGGCCTCAATATTATCATATATTTAGATTGTTCTTTCCCATTATCTTAGTATTAAATTATCACTACCTAGTTTTTCTTAGGAGAATAGATCATGCGAACATACTTCATAGATATGGGAGGTTAGATCCACATATGAAAGACTCACAAAAACAAAATTGTGTCATCCAGGATAGAATCACATGTGATCATGCATTTTTATAAAATTTTGAGGGCAACCTAGTTCATATATTAAAAAAATTTATTCAATTTACCTAATTTTCAAAGATTCTAAGCTACAATAAAAACAAGGTATGACCAATTTTGAGAGTAAAAGATATTCTATTGATAATTAAAGTTCAATAACCCTCAATTCCTCTCCATTTTATTTTAGCACATGTACGATTATTGTTCTAACTAATTTACTTCATTTTATTTTATTTTCTCAACTTCTACTAGAAATAAGCCACACTTAGACCAAAGATGGATTGATCCTAAAAATGTCAATAGCTCAATGGTAGAGCACTCCAATAGCAATGGAAGGTCCTAGGTTTGAGTCCTAGTTGGTCCATAAAAATATCAACATGATATCAAAAGGAGCCTCAAGCATTGTATAGAGTGGCGTAAAGGGGAGGTTGGAAATAAGCCACCCCCAAACCTGGTTGAGAACTCCAATAGGAATAGAAAGTAGACTACATTTAAGTCTCAATTTGTTAATGAAAATCTCAACAACTTCTTATCTAAATAGTGATAATAAGTTTTCACAATCCATGTTGATAATTGCTTGATAGATTTCTAGATTCGATTATGTGATAAATTTTTTGCATCAACATTTCGGATCACACTCGGTGATCCATCATTAAGATGATAGCTGAGAGTTTGACGAGAATTATTTTTATCAATCCTAATGATGGATCACAAATTGTATGATAATTTTTTCTCCTCAAGCTCTCAACTATCATCCAGATGATGGATCATGGAGTGTGATCCGAAATGTTGATGCAAAAAATTTATCACACAATCGAATCAAGAAATCTATCAAGAAATTCTTATCAAAAGTTTAAATTATAAGAAGATTTCTAGACAACAAGATAAAAATTTAGAGAGGTTCACCACATATCCACAATCACCTCTACAAACTAAAGAAATCCATAAAACTACCAAAATAACAAAATTAAAGTGAAAAAAAAAAATCACAATAATCAAACCAAATCATTCTGTAAAACCTAAATCAAATTCTAAGATTGACTAGCAGACAAATCGTCCCAATATACTTAATTGTAAATATTCTTTTACATTTATAAATATCCATGGTTTATGAAATACAAAAATCTGTATTGCTTCATGATTCGATTGTGTCCAAAGTTTTTTGCATCAATATTTCGGAGCACACTTCGTGATCCATCATCAAAATTTGACTAGTGTTTTTCCATCTTTGATAATAGTTAGACAAATTGGCTTACGTAGACAAACCCGGTATCCTACACGATAGATAGTGCATACACGCTGAGACTGAGAAATGAGTGGTAACAGATGATACCGTTGAACGAACGTTTGGTGGGCTCTCCAAGGTTGACGTGATGCCCTCTTCTAGGGCCTGCCTAAGAAACCTCCGCCATTAATGCGGAATTCCCGTTTACTCTAAGCTAAGAGACATGAAACAACAGCCAAGCCATTCCTGACCATTGGTTTGAGGGTTGATATTCATAGAAATTCATTACGTTTCATACAAATCATTCAATACGGGTTGGATGTTGCGGAGCAGAACTTTGCAGTACGGAGAAAATACATGACTGCATCGAAATTTTAGAGGAGAGTAGACTTTAACGTTATTGTGTCAGTCAAAGCGTTTGAGGACTGTTCCTCTATGAAAGGAGGACCATAGATTCGGGTTTGCACCGATATTTTCGTACAACTCCCAGCTGGATCCCTAATAGTTCTGAATTAACTCACGTTTGTAGGTAGTCGTTGACAAAGGCGCTAAACTCTAATATGGTGCCTCTGGTACGCCTCAACAGCTGCCCACATTTGTGAGGATCTGGGGTGAGAAATTATCTGGTGAAAAGATCAAAACTGGTAAGCGATATGGCTGGATTCCGATAGCTGTAAGATCGACTTTAGGCCGCCGCCTTTTTCGGGGATAGTTTGAGGATTGCCGAAACCCTACACTTTAGCTTAGTACAAAGTGGCGAGCCAAAAAGATGTATATTGTCAGGGTTGGAATCCAGAATGGTTTAATGTTAAGAGAACCCCCTTCTCCCCCTCCGATATTGCTCGCTCTACAAATGCCACTTTGGCGATGATTTCTGCCCTCTCGCGAGTAGATGCGGGAGGCCTTACTCTTCCCATTCAAAAAAATACAGATCAACTACTCACTGGAAAGAAGAGAAGCATAAATGATGGGCAGTATGTGACGGCTACCACAAAACCCATCGGCGTTGAGTCAGAAACTTCTGTTCAGCACCTTCCTGGTACATCTCCTCAAGGTAAACGCTACAGTTAACTAGTTTTTTTCTTTAAATTTGTTGAATAAAAATTGTCTTTTGGCTTTTCATAGTGCAACTGAGGATTGAGGGTGAAAGAGTAAAAATAATTGAGACAAACCCCAAAAATAGGAGAGCAAAGGAAGAAAATGATTTCAATCAATCGTAAATAGATCATAAAACAGATTTCCCGCGCAGCTTCACTGCCAAATTCACACAGAACCCAAAAATTAATGCTTGTAAGAAAATATGAATTTATTTATTTTCACTTTAAGGGGATATGTAATAATTTCCTAACATTGTAAGCTCGCCTGCTCTTATAAGAGCAAAATCATCAGGTTATGGAAGTTAACCATAAATTTAGAACGGACGAAACAGATTACGGCCTAGTTTTTATAAGCAAACCTAGATTGAAAAAAGGAAACTGTTCGGACAGATCATAAGACCATCGCATGGTTAAAACAGAATCAAGGTTTAAAGTCGTAAAATGTATTCCTGAATAGATACAGCTCTGCCGATATGATAGCTTTTCTAACTGTATGGACCTGTTTTCAACGAAAAATAATTCGTAAAGGGTAGTTTGTAAGTTTCAGAGCTTTCTAAGATTCTCTACTGACTCTTTCATTTTGGAAACAACGAAAGTTGATAACTCCATTTCATGAAGTAACTATGAATAAATCTGTAATTGTTGATTTAAGAACATGTAGAGTTTGAACAAATGTATAATTGAGGTTTCTACTAACCTGGTAGGAAGAAGAAAATATAATAATTTTACACAAATATGTCAAGGAATTGTCATTCCCCCTCCCCGTTCAGCTTTAGAGAAAGTTACCAAAGGTTTAGTTCTGCTCGCAAGACATCAATAAGTCAGTGATTGCACTAACCAAGAATCAATTTGCGACAAATGAGGAAAGAAAAGTTCTTACCACAGAATATGCATAGAGAAAACAATTGATGAGTGAGCGTTTCCATTTAACAGCTGTTACAGAGGAAACAATTGATGAACATTAACATTTAACAACTGGTAGAGAATTTTCTTATTTGAACAAGAAATATGACTAATTAACAGTTCTACTAATAACGCACTTTTACTTTTGTAACTGTTTCGTGCCGTCCAGGAAGGGAAAACGATGAGAGATATCATGCGAGAATAGAAAGAAAAAATGAAGCGCTTGGACAAATTCCAAAACAAAACTTCAAACCGGTGAAGCATCAGAGAAAGAGGCATTATAGAGGAGTAAGGCAAAGGCCGTGGGGTAAATGGGCTGCAGAGATTCGCGATCCAAACAAGGCAGCTCGGATTTGGCTGGGCACATTCCACACTGCAGAAGATGCAGCTAAAGCCTACGATAATGCTGCCTTAAATTTCAGAGGTAGGAAGGCCAAATTGAACTTCCCGGAAATAGCCTCCCTTGCTTTCACCGAAACCGACAACAGTTTGCGTGTGAATTCAAATAATGAAGATGCCTTCAATGGAAAAACGATGGAACATCCAGCCGAAACCTCAACATCCACTGATTCTCCATTCACACTCAACCCTCAAATGTCAACGCTGACTACAATTGGACGCGGCACTGCTACTTCTGGCATTCCTCAACGCGGCTATTCGTCAGCATGTTCGTCTCAATTTCCCGAGCTGTATGATCATGCCCGGTGTAGTTCAAGAATGGATCTGCACAAAGCTAACAGCTTCTTTTCATATGATGCAATTCAGCAATATTCCAGCTTTGCAATATCTCACCTGCAGCAACCAGACCAATTTCATGTTTCTTATTTGCAAAACCACGAACATATCGATTTTGAACAATTTTCTGGAAGGCCTGCTTTGAGTTCATCAATATCTACAGATCACGCCTTAGCAATGCTCGATAATCAATTGTATCAGCAGCGACAGCAACAGTTGATTGTTCCACAGCATTTACCTCAGCCAGCCAACATTCTGAAACAGCAAGAGGGGATTTTATTTCAAGAAACTGCTGTTGATCAAATATCGTCCCAATCTAAGTGGGTATGCTCAGCGGCTCTTACACCACACAATTTTCCATGCAAAGATCCATGACATAACAGCAGCGAAGGAAGTTCAAGCTCCACCTGTACATCAGGTACATTTCACGGTATGTGTTATAAAAGTTTGAAGATACACAACAGATTTGTAGTGGTGTCGTAATGATTCAGCTTTTTATGTGATTTGAAAGTTTGTTTGTTAATGGGTAGATTGTTCTTAATTTATTTTTATTTCACACTCGTTCAACAAAAAGTTATACATGGTGTCATTCTTGTCGGATGTCTGCGCAGCATTTATAACGGAAGATACAATGTGGAATTCATGAAATGTTCTAAGTTGTCCTCAGAGCTATGACTTCGTTGTGTTCCGTAATATGTGTGAGGAGACAAGTAACTATTCATTGTGTTACATTGAAATATCAATATTCCTGCAGAAACATTAAAAAGTAGTTATTTTTGAAGTAGTTGGACTATTGGAAGTGAATAACTGATCAGGAGCTTTTGAAATAAATTGCTACCTATATAGCAATATATGTATACTGTGTTGAAGCTTGGATTCTCAGAAAGATATATCATATAAATATTTACTTTGGAGATGATTTTATGAGTTTTTATTTTTATTATTATTATTTTTTTTCTATGTTAATATTATGTTTGAGAAACATTGATATTATGTAGAAACTGAATGTATAATATATTAATTTTTTTATATAAATTATTTAGTATTTATAATGTTTTAGAAAATGTTATTATTTTTTAGAAATTGAATATGTTATATACTAACATTTAATACTTATAGATCATGAATTTTTTTATAAAAAGAACTATGATGAGATCAAAGAAAGTATTTGAGAATATATATATATATATATATAATATTGAATTTCTTCTAAGTCGGTTGTTATAATATCTAATTGAGAATTCAAGAAAGACATAAAGACCATACAAATCTTCTTTGATCATATAATTATTTGTTTAGATTATTAATTGAACTTTAATGTTTTGATATTATTTTAATATAAAAATAGAATGACAAAATATTTTCACATGATTAAAAATATAATTGTTTTGGGAAAGATTTTTTTTAATTATAATTATTATAAAATTAATTACTAACTTAAAAATTGTTAATATTATATGAAGATTATAATCCCTAATTTTCTTCTTATGCCCTTGGTTTAAATGAGGCACTTTTAACTGATTTTTTATTTATTTTATAATTAATGTTCAATTTATCTAATTTTTTATTTTATTCAATGTTTAATTTTATATTTAAATATTAAATGGTGAACTTTCAAAAGAAATTGATCGAAAGATCTTTGGAGTGCAAGTATTTTAACAAGTTTTAAAAGAATTTTTAAAATAATGTTAAAATATATTAATTAATTTATTCAAGCATGAGTTTTATCTTTTTTATTATTATAATTGATTTCTTAACCAATAACAATGGAAATATTTTAAGGTGTTATATATAACTATCAAAATCATCTTTGATATTATAATAATAACTATTCGTTTATTCTACTTAAGTCTACTCATAAGTTGAAAATTGGAAGAAAAATGTAGGAAAGTAAATAACATAAAGTGTTGAAGCTCATGCTAATTAAATTTATTCTTGTAACAATAAAAAGGATTTACAATGTGCAGTGCAATAGTCAATTGTCATCCCAAAAACTAGTTGAATGCCATGTTTTGAGTAGTGCAAAGGAAGGGGATGTTGTAACTAAATGTTGGAAACTACTTGTAGGGATGAAGTTTTGAGTCTTATGAGCAACACCATATTGACTAAAGATAATTTTCTTCATAGAATTATTGTAGGATGACATGTGGAATCCATAAACATCAAAATTGGGTTGATGGGTTGTATTATAGTTGAGAAACATGAGGAATATGCCTCACACCCTATAAACTATTAGATAGGCCACATCGTGGTAGATTAGATGATTCATACTATTGTTTGGTAGACGATTTCTAGCTTCTCTTGATAACTCTTAAGAGAACATCACATTGCATCAAGAAAAGGGCTACTTCGAAAATAGTAAATAATAAAAATTAGGTAGCCATACATCAATATATTAGCCCCAATAGGGATGGGCCCACAAAATGACATAGACCAATGGTAAGATTTAAGACAAAAAATTATCCTTCTTATTTAAAAAGATCCACACTGTACTATTATATTGAATCCATCATGGTATAATTTGGTGGTAAACATTGTTCAAAACTTAGAAAAATTTAAAAATTGACCTACATGAAATAAATTCAAAGTTTTGAAAGAGGAACATAATATCTTCAGAGCATGAGCCATCATGAATAGAATTAGGCAAGAAAAATTAGAACATGTTACCTATATCAAAGGATTTACTATATTTTTTTGAACCATGGGGTTCTTTATGTTGGTGTAAATAGGTGTTTTACCTATCTAGGTCCTATTTACATGTTAATTCCACTTAGGTCCTGGTTGTTTTCTCTAGAAGTATTAGTTATTTAGATAAGATCTTATCATTCTTATCTAGTTGGATTTTATTTAATGCTTGTGTCATAGGTCATTTAATGTTGTCTCATGTCATTTAATGTCGGTACATCATCACACCTTGCCTATATAAGCAAGGCATCATATGCACATTGTAAAAATCCAACAATCTAACAACTACTTAATCTGGTTGTCAACATATTCAATCTGACAATCTCGCATCCATAATCATAGCATGATATTTCTATCATTTCTTCTTATGAAAGTTATTGTTCTCTTGCAGATGATCTTGGGGTGTTGAGGACTTAACCATAAACTCCTATGCTTTCACAATGGAAAGAATACAATCCCAAAAATATGCATCCATTGAATAAAAATTCCATTCATGAATATTTTAAATTTTTTTAGAAAAAGAAGATACCTATTGCCCAAAGATTCTTCAGGGAAATTATAAGTTTCATCAAATCTCAACTTTCAAGTAAGATGAATTTTACAAAAGTTTGAAGTGGAACATTGATTTTACACTTAGTTCATTAAAAATATCTTGTGTATGAGTCACAACAATCTATAGAGTTCCCCTAAATATATTGATGAGTTGATTATTTCTAACATCTTTTCTATAAAAGAAGTTTTGGATAACTTATCATATTTGGACTCATCCTAAACTTTCTTTTTATTAGCTTCATGAATTCATCATGGGAGAGCACTTGTTGATTTTTATCAAGTGATGAGAGAAATCCTTGCTAATCCAACTAATGTATATGTGTGTGTATATTGTGAACTATTTATACTATGACATCTAGTTGTATCTTGCATTCTTTATTTTCTCTTTCTATATCTAGAACATCATTCATCTTCTAAGTTTTGGATGTTCTACTCATGATATTTTTTGTAACTAGCCTATTAGTGTTGTAATAGTAAAGCTTTGAAATATTAGCCTAGGAACCAACAATGATAGGAGGAAGAACCATCTCAACTATATCAACTTCTTTCTTGACAATGGTATGTAGAGTTGTGACCATCTCCATAAATTGCAAGGTCAAATTATATAACTTAGGATGACACATTCTATTTAATATCATTCTAATAAAACATTTATAGGGACATGATAAGATTAATGAAATCCATAAATAACTATTTCTTCAATACTTTTTCTTAATAATTTATCTTCTTCCTTGACTATCTCTAATCTATTTTATATACAAATCTTCTTTTCTATTACCCTGATAGTTTGGACTTAGTTATCTACATAATTTTACAACTTTGATAGTCCATATTCTTGTTTGGTTACTTTTAACTTAAAAGAACCAATCCTTATGGACCTTACACTAGCATTACCATTTTCTTTGTTTAACTTTAGGTCCTCCGCATGTTTGGATAGTACATAGATGGTGGCCTTCTCAGTAACCATCTAGCTGTTGTGGTAGAAGACTCATTATTACCCCCTTTTATCTTCACTTGACCTCCTTGGAATTGTTTCTTCAATGATTGTATGCACATGTCCTTGGACTTCATTCACCTTCTATAGTCACTTCACTTTCTAGTGCATTGATCTCGACCACTACGGCCTTAATGGTTTTATTTTCTTATTCAAATTTGGTTCATTTATTTTTTTATTTTCTCTCCATTGTGATCAATGAAGAGCCAACTATTTCAGCACCCTCTTATATGAACTCACCCTTGACTTCAACTCCTACATTCTTTATTTTAATGTTCACTAATTTAATGTAGTAATGCATGGAGATGTTGATTTTTATCAAGGATGAACTAGCAGCTTCAATAAATATGCACTTTTACTTTTGTAATTGTTTCCTGCCATCCAGGAAGAGAAAACGAGGAGAGCTGCCATAAGACGTTAGAAAGAAAAAATGAAACGCTTTGGCTGATTGCAAAACAAAATTCCAAATCGGTGAAGCAGCAGAGAAAGGGGCGTTATAGAAGAGCAAGGGAAAGACCGTGGGATAAATGGGTTGCAGACATTCGCGATCCAAACAAAGCAGCTCGGATTTGGCTGGGCACATTCCAGACTGCAGAAGGTCCCGCTAAAGCCTACGATGACGCTGCCTTAATTTTAAGAGGAAGGCCGAATTGAACTTTCCGAAAACAGCCTCCCTCAGTTTAACCGGAACAAACAACAAGTCCCATGTGAATTCAATTAATGAAGACGCCTTCAATGGAACATCCAGCCGCAACCTCAACATCCACTCATTTTCCATTCACATTCAACCCATAAATGTGAACGCTGGCTACAGATGGACGCGGAGCTGCTTCTTCTGACTCCCCAAAGCGGCTATTTGTCGGCATGTTTGTCTCAATTTCCTGAGCTTTATGATCATTTCCGGCATAGTTTACGAATGAATAATAGCTCTCTTTCACATGATGCAGCTCGACAATATTCCATTAGTACTCGTGCACACATATAACAAGTACATTTGTGTGCATCGAATGATTAATATTCGTCCACACATAACAAGTACCTATGTTATTTTCAGAAAATTGAATATGATATTTATAAAAAAATAAAAGTAAAAAAATTTAAAAAATACTTAAACTTGCTATTAAATAACTTATAGTTATAGATATTTATATTTTATTATTATAAATTAAGTATTTTTAATTTTATTTTAAAATGATTAAAAAATTAAATCTATCATATCATATTGAAATTATAAAACATAACAATAATAATAATGTCAAGGCAATACATTTTAAAATATCATTTGTTTATCTTAAATTCTAAATGCATAATGTTTAGCCATAAATTCTAAAATAATAATTGTTTGTTATAATACTCTTTGTATTGTTTAAAGTTACTTCACATCATGATATCATGAAGGGATAATCATTATTATACAAGAAAGTAATATGAAAAGATTAAGATTATTGGGCATTATGATGACATCAAAGGCATTCTTTGAGATAAGATATAATAACTATTAAATTTGAGAACATTTTAAAATGTTGTTCTTATTACAATTTATAATTATTTAGTTGAGGAATAGAAGGAAGACATCAAGACCATACAAAACTCTCTTAATCTATAACTTTTTTTTTAAGAAAGTGAAATATAAAATTGTTGAAAATTTGAATTAAATTGTTTTAAATTTTAATCCACACTATCATTGAATTATATTTAAAATAAAATATATTATATAATCTCTTACACATTATTTATTATATTTTAAAATTTTGATAATATAAAATACATATGAATGTTTTATAATTTTTAGATTTTTCAAAAAATATTATAAGATTTATTTCTAACTATAGAATGTTACAAAATTAATCAATAAGAGAAAGAATCATTAATATTCGATGATGGTTATAATCCTATTGCATTGGATCGCATTAAGAGTATGGAAAAAATGGTAAAGAAGATATAATTTCTTTATGATTCCTTAGATGATCCTTTGCAAGAAGAATTTGACTAGGCTAATTAAAAATTGTGAAGGTTATGTGATAATGCTCCCTTTTTTATAAATGCATATCAACTTTATCATTTATAAGGAAACAATAGTTACCATTTCCCATTTCTTAATCATCTATGTCACAGTAAAAGAAAGAATCTTTCTTTTTTCATGTTCACCCCCCTTGAGGTCTGCATTATCAAGGGCACCTATCCCACTTTGCATCAAGGCCTCATCATGGCCCTTTATAAATACTATCTCAAATGCAGGGAAAACTTTAAGAAACCCCCCCCCCCTTAGCGAAGGTGTAAAATCTTGACGAATCTTGTATACTTCCCGATAAAAATATTAATTTTAGTGGCAATTTTTTTCATTTTTCGTGAAAAAAAAAAATGTCCATTGGCGAATCCTTTCTAATCATTAGAAGTCTATGGAAAATCCTGGCGAAATGATTTTTTTTTAAAACCACTAAATTTTTTCCATTGGTGATTAAAATCTATTTTCAAACCAATAAAATATTTCGATTGGTGAATTCAACATATTTTCAAACCAGAAAAAATAATTTTGTTGGAGATTAAAACTTTTTTTCAAACTAAAAAATAAAATTCATTGGCAAATTAAACCTATTTTCAAATAATTAAGAAAAAAACATTGGTGAATTAAACGTTGTTTAGTAAGCGAAGGAGGTGTGGAAGTTTCTGTAAAAAGTGAAACATTTATGAAGGTTTTTTTCTGGCATTGGATGTACGTTTTGGAATCGACATTAATGGAGATGGCTGACAAATTGAGATGTACTAAAGACACACATCTCATGTAGCAGGTCGGTGGTGGGTGGTTGTCAGGAAGCCAATCAACTAGAGAAACAATGGAGGCTAGCTTCACCTTGACATCATGGAGGAAGCTGGACCCTTTCATTGGCAAAGCATCTGCAGGGTTTATTTCTCTTCAAGGATGTGCAGGTGGCGCAAGTAGTTCAATTTATTTTGGGTAATGGCTTTGAAAAATTAAAGCACAAATACAGGACCAATATGAATATTTATTCGTTGGTCATGGCTTGGGGTCTGGACTTAGGAGAGCCAGTGGATGTAGTGAGGAAAGTCATGAAAAATATAGTTCACAAAGATTTTTTAGAGGATATGGAAGGCATTCTAGAATGGGTGATACCAAGAGTTGGGCTTGTTAAGGTTGAAGGCATGGATGGTGGAGGCCCAGAGCTCACGGATTTAAATCATCTCTTTATCAAGTGGCCAGAAGGACACACCAAAGCTCTGTGGTGAGAAGGTGCAGAGTGCTGGTGGCAAGCACTCAAAATATGCGTCGAGCTAATGGAGGCCAAGGAGGTCGTAGAGAATCTCAAAGACATTGCCAAAGCAAAGATGCGTGAAAAGAAGGGTCTACGTCTGAGGAAGAAGATGAAGTCATTAATGGAGATAGAGCCATTGGAGATGGGTAATTCATTGGAGGCATCTGAGTAGTACAAGTTTAAAAAAACATTTATATTACTATACTAAATCTTGTCTATGATTTTTTTTTTGGGGGTTATGCCTGGATTTGCATTGTAATTGTAAAACACCTTGGGGCACGAACAATGGTTGGAAGGGTAGATTTCAGGCGAGTATGATTAGGGATAATTTGATATGTTGGAAATGGAAACTATGCTGGCTAATCAGCGTTTTTGGTAGTTGATGGATGAACATAAATCTAGAGTATATTTTATAACATTAGTTTAGAATTGGAATAATTCTTTCTAAAGTATATTTTATAGCATTAGTTTAAAATTGGAATAATTTTTGGTAATTGATGGATGAAGATAAATCTTTATAATAATGTTTATGATAAAAATATAAATTAGTTTAGAATTGGAATAATTCTTTCTAATTTCACTTTATATTAATATATATGATTTATTCAACAACAATTTAATAGCATTTATTAAATATGTATGATTAATAAAAGCAATAATATTTTAATATAAAATATTTTATATAAAAAATATAAATTAAATTTTTTTTTATAGTTAATTTTTTTCAAAAAATGTAAAGTGACAGGAAAATTCCAGGCCTGGCTGAGAGGTAATAATTTTCCAAACTCCACATGTACCAATCTTAATTACCCATCCATCCTCTAGTCATGTCCACTTGCTAAAATCTGCCCGCAATCTTCACTTCATAAATGCACCGTCCTTGCCACCTTTCCTATCTTAATTCACCAAAGTCGAGGTTTTGGTGCTTTTCCTAACCTTAGTTGCAAGTCTTTCTTGGTCATCTATGTAGTCGGTGGGTCAGAAGTTTTGACAACTTCGAAACTTCAGACTTTGGTTCTAAGGTTCCAAGTTTAGTGACCATGAGACATTATGGACCACTGTACCGTTCGATGAATTTTTGATGGATGGCTATAGTTGCATTTCAGAAGTATATCTCTCAAACAATAGATTTTAGAGTTGAAACCTCTGGAATTACACTAGAACCGTTCAATGCAACACATGGGGAGATCAAGGCTCATCATCGTGGTAATGAACTTGATGGGTTGGATTTTGGCGATGAGCGATAGAATAACTTAAGTGGCAGAAACATGTAAGTGTAGAAAGTTGGTTTTAAAAGAGGGACCACCTAGGAAGAATGTAGGACCAAGGCTTAAGAAATTAAGAATGTTTAACCTAAATGATGTAAAGGAAAATCAATATAACCACGACCATTTGATGATTTTTTTATGGACGGCTGTAGTTGCATTCCAGAAGTAAATCTTTGAAGCAGTAGACTTACGAGTTGAAACCTCTAGAATTACACTAGAATCGTTTGATGTGAACACGTGGAGAGATCAAGGCTCATCATCATGGTAATGAACCCGGTGGGTTGGATATTGGTAATGAGCGATAGAAGAACTTAAGTGGAAGAAATATGCATGTGCAAAAAGTTGGTTTTAAAAGAGGGACCGCCTAGGAAGAACGTAGGACAAAGGATTAAAAACTTAAGAACATTTAACCCAAAGGATGTAAAGGAAAATAAATATAACCACGACCATTCGATGAATTTTTTATGGAAGATTGTAGTTGCATTCTAGAAGTAAATCTCTGAGGCAGTAGACTTGCGAAATTGAAACCTCTGGAATAACACTAGAACCGTTAGATGCGAACACGTGGTTAGATCAAGGCTCATTTCTCTCTTTTCAATGCCTCGATGTATTACATTTCATTTAATTGAAATTCTTAATCTTTTAGTTTTGAACATCTAAAGCGATTGATTGGACAACTCATAGCTTTAATGAAACAAGATTTGTAATGATTTCATATCATTTGAGTGGCACTAGTAGTGCTGACTGGAGTTTGGGGATTTTGACAGCTTCTCCAATTGAGGTACAATTTGCATGTAGCCAAACATTAATCAAATTAAACATTTTAAATTTTAATTGTAAATGTAAGGCTTAAGATACACAATTGACTAAGTTGGCTTTTGGTTTGCATGAATCAGGCTGATAGTGGCACTAGTGGCCCATAAATTATTAAATAGGGTTAGTAATAGTGAGTAATAATGTGACATTGTAATTCAGTTGTAATAAAATAAATGGTTATAAATTTACAGTAAAGAGAAATTAAGTATTATCTATTTATGAAATAATTGCATGCAGATTTAAAAGTAAAACATAAAGCAATATAAATGAAAAAAGAAATTTTCCATCAAAGAGTTATTTTTTGAGTTTTGCATCTATGAATCTATTCAAATCAGTTTTTTTTTCCTTTGAGAAATTCAGTATTATCTATTTATGAAATAATTGCATAAAAAGGTGGAGTAAGTAGCCATTTATCACATTGCATTTACAAAATTTGAAGTAGTGATTTGATTTGTAATGATTTCATATTGTTTGAACTTTGAGGGGCACTAGTGATTTTGACAATTGTCAGCCTGCCAGAGTCCAGACGTCAATCAAATTAAACATTTAAATAACTACCCAATTCCCCAACTTGGTTCACTTTGTTGAGTAACTGAAGTTCATGCATACGTAACCTTTGAGTTACAGTGTGTGGATTTAGTCGATGGGTCAGAGGTTTCAAAAACATTGAAACTTTAGAATTTGGTTTTGAGGTTCCAAGTTTCAGAACGTGACATGATGGACTTATCTTGCCTTTCAAAGGCATCGTCATCTGACATCTCATTGAACGCTATGTACAAAATAAACTTGAGTTGTCTTTTTAGGAATTTCCAAAAGCATGCAGGTTTAAAGGTTATCTTTTCGAGGTATGAAATTGAATGCCACATTTAAAGCACGTCCTATAAAAAATAATGGCATACATGGGTGGCAAAGTTTTTCTCAGACATTTAGACTACATTCTCATTTTACTCCACATTGATTGTACGTCCTTGTCATTTTATATAGCTTGAAGGTGGTGAGAACTTATTTGTTAAAGCCTCAGTTGTACTTCTACCTGCTGCTGTTATTTCTTTAAGAATTCAAGCATCTCATTAGGCATAGTGAGCTCATGTAGTCTGAAATTGAAAATCGCTGGCTCGGTGTGAGGGATACGTAGCTAGGAATTTTTAAATTGGAAGAATTTTGGGCACGTTTGGATAGTAAAGAAAAAGTTGTTGTAGATGTGAAGGTGTTTAAAAGTGGACTAGCCCAAGCCAGATGTTTTCTAGAAGCAGTGCTGAGTGTTGACCTAATTGCTGCATGTGCGAGAAGGTACATTCCTAAAATCTGGGAAATCAAGGCCATGGACGGAACCATTGTAGCTAAAAAATTTCCTAAGGTCATTTCTCAAGCATTGGGAATTCCAGAGAAGGCACCAATAAAGGAGATGTCTATTGTAACAGCTAATGAATATTTCAGGACTAATGAAACTTGGTGTAAAAATTCTATGGCCAAAGGGTGGTTAAAATCGGAGAAGAGAGGTAAGTCTCAATTGCCCAATAAACTTAAGAGGACACATTTTAAAGTAGAAATTGTTGATGTTATTACTTTACTTCATTGTATCTTCGAGAATGCACAAGTTGAATTATTTGAAGACTGGATGTGTCAGTTCATTTTAGTTTTTGATAAAGGGTAAAACGGGTTTTACAAGGACCCGAAACCAAAAAGTTTACAACAGAAAAGAAAGGAAACAAAATTCCAGCAGACAAAACCAGCTGCTTAAAAGGAAAAAACCAGAATAAGCTGCAGCCACCCGCAAAAGACCAAGAAGGTCAGACAAAAAAAGCCAAAAGAAAAGCCAACAAAAGACCAACCACAATCAACTCAGAGTCTTCAAGACAGACTCTATCTCTGCCTCCAAGTTCTGCATATCTTGAACGCCCTTCTTAAATATTTGAATCATTTGCGGAGTGGGAGGAGCCTTCCTCTTCAAATTGGCCCTGGTTCTCTTAGAAATGCCAGCATCCACCTTATGGTTTCTTTCGTTGATTTCCTCCAGATCAACCACCAACGAACCCTGTTGAGCTTTGTCCATTTTTTTAGTCATGGTGTTGATGATGATGGCATTATGTCTGGCCATACGATTGTTTTTCTCGGCAATAATTTTGACAGTATTTTTCATTTTCTCCAACTCAATTTGAACATTTTTTTCCTTGCCAACATGGTACTACGTGTCTTTGCTGACATCGTAATCTCTTCGTTCCACCTCTTTCTTGTCAAGTGCCACAACCTTAGCTCCCAGATCTTCCAATTTACTTTGCAGATCATTTTAGTTATCTATGATGATAATGTGTTTATCGATTGGGCTGGGATAATTTGCTTTAACTTGCATGAGCAATTAGTTAACTTTCAGAAGACTGCTACCTTTCATCTATGTTCTTGTTTGATATATATCATTTCCAGTCAAAGAGCTTATTAGCCAGGGTTGAAACCGCAAGTACCACCAAGTTTTGGCATGCTTGTGTACAAGTGTTATCCACAATTTACCAGGCAGGTTGGGATGGGAGAATATTTTCTTGTTAATGATGCCTTTTTAATGGAAGCTGTGAGAAAGTTGGATGGAAACCCTGAAATGTGTTTTTCCCCTGAATCAAAATCTCTGGTGTTGAAGTTTGGAAGTTTTTATATCCAATTTGATAGGTTTTCTTATTTGGAAATTGGAGGTTACGAGAAGGCTCCACTTAAATTGCCTAAGTACCCTAAGGATTTACTGGTATTTTTGGAGGTCTATAGACAAATGGCCATAGTAAATATAAAATACATGAATATGGGAAAGTGAGGGTATACCTTCCCATTAGTTACTCATTCTTTCTCTTGAAAAAGTAATCAGATGGCTACGAATGTTGAAAAGATTCTCAAAGAATACAATCTCCAATACTTGTTTGTAAGAACTAATTTTGACAGCAAGGGCTTTGTGAGAAAAAATCTGTATGCCTCTGGCTCGTATCAACACCAACCTTTAATCGAAGATTTTTGGGAAGATTGTGCTGATGAAAATGAAGTTTTCAAAAGAGACCATATGAGGTTAACCCTTGAGTGGATACAAATTTTCAGTCTCTCTTTCCAAATTCCTAAAAATGTATCTGAAGATTCGATGGTTCTTGATCCTGAATACGAGAAGTTGCCTGATAAATCACATCCCAGAGTTGACTGGGATAAAGATGAAGTTTTATATATGAGTAAACGGGCCGAACCAGTACTCAAAAGGACTCAGGATTGGTTGGAGGGAAAATGGCATAGGGTTGTTGGTTCTATTCATGAACCAAAATCATCCCAGAAAAATGATCAAGGATCTAGCCAAGTAGTCCTTGGAGGTACATCATCGACGAGGATAGTCATCAATTCTTCTAGTGGCAATTCACAATTTGGGGGTGATGGTGAAAAGCCAAATAAATCAATTAAATCAAAATCAATATGTGAACAAGACAACCCATCCACCCCTGCTCTTAAAAATAAAAATTTCCAAGCAAAACTTGTGTTAGAAGATTTAGAGAGCATCTTTAAGCATATTGTTGAAGATAGTACTTTCACACCCTTGTTTGAAGAATCTTCTCCTCCTATAGAAAACATATCAATTATTCCTAACGAGTTTAGAGAGGTTGTTCAAAGTGATAAAGCCCCCAGTCTAATAGAAAACTCTCTAGTATGGTTGAGGAAAGCAGTAGAAAATAAGAGGAAATAAAATCTTATGACATCCACTAGAGTATATACAGTAAAAAATTACTCCAATCTTCTTCAGGGCCCAAGAAAGCCCAAAAAATGTCAAGAATTCTAAATGATGTTGTCAATGGTAATCAGGTGTTAGAAATTGTAGAACCTTTAAAAGATGTAGATGATGATAAGATAACCGCGGATGATTATAAAATCATACATGTTGACATGGGTCCCCAGACACTTGAAGGTGATGTATATCACACCAGTTACTCAGTCAATGCTTTAGCCAAGCGGGCAAAAGAAGAAAGAAAAGAAAGGGTAAAATTGCAATCTCAAATTTTGGATTTCAAAAACTTTATCTCTTCCATTGTTTCTCCATTTTTGTCTAATGAGGCTTCTAGTTCCCAATAAAGAGTTATTGATGAGTCTACGATGTAGTTGATGCAGAAAAATCTAAATTATTCCAAGGCTGCTAGTGAGTGGATTGAAGAATTGTTTCAGGAAGCTCTATTTTTTATTAGTAAATCTGTGATTTCCTACACTCACATTGTTGATAAAAGAAAACGATTAATAGTAGAATTGCAGTAGGTTAGAAGGATCAAACCAGTCTGTATGTAGTTTCAGAAGAAATGAAAGAGTTAGTTTCCATGGATCGATTGAAGTAGGTAAATGAACAGATTGTTCGTGATCTAAAGGAATTAGATCCTTCATGGCTTGATTCAATTAAATGGAAACTAAAAATATATGATGGCCTGGTAAAGGAAATCACAGAAGTGCTGGATGATTTTGATGAGAAAATTCTAGACACAAAAGAAATCTGCTCAAATTTTAGAGAAGTCTTCAACAGAGAAGTAGCACATCCTGCTACGATGACTAAAAAATATTTCTCAAAGCTTGGGAGGCTAGAGCTTTATCTCAAAACTTTTAAAGTTGAAGCAGAAAGGAGGTCTAACACATTGAATGAGTCTGAATTTGCTCTAAAAAAATGGAGAACTGGGCTTCATATCACATTGACACCAGGCAACAAGGAAACTTTTGCAATCATTACCAGATACAGGGAATATAAATCCAGAATGAAGATGTAAGAGAACAAGGAGCTGGAACTTGATGAAGTTGAAGCAACTGCGAATGATGCATAGTTTAGTTTTAGCATTTTTGATATACTTTCTTTAAAGTTGACACCTTTAAGTTAATGACTTCTTTTAATTTTCAGTACGGTTACTTTCAAGAAACCATTACCAAAGACATTGGATATGTTTAAATATTGGTTCAACTGATGTGATTAGGATCTTTTGAGCAAACTTTGACTTACTCATTAGGGAAAACTCTATTATTTTGGCTATTATCTGTTATTTTGATATACAAGACATTGGTGGAGTTTATGCATGCATAATCTTTGAGTTATGGTGTATAGATTTATTATGTTTATACTAAATGTTTGCTAGTGTGATATCTATTATTGGGATGATAAATGATATATTTTTTCTATATTGTTGTGGTGTTATTATCTGTGAATAAAATTTTTGTAGTGATATCGGTTTAGTTGTTATCTTTCTTTCAAAAGTTCTAATTCTATTTACATGAGATTGATAGCTACCTTTGAAGCTTTCTAGTTAAAATCCCCATCCTTTATTTGCTTTTTGGTTAAAAGCATCATTAGTTTAAAAAAATCATTCATTGAACATTAGATAAAGGTAGCTACCACCTTTAAAAATAAGTAGAGAATTGGTTTTGAAGTTTGTAATGTTGTAATGTTACCAATTCAACCGTGGTTACATTTATCACCTTTTATGAGCATATGAATATAGAGTTAGGTGATAAATCTGTTAACCAACAAATATTAAACTCTTAGGGTATGTCTTCCCATTGGAGACCCCTTATTTTGTGTGCAAAAAAAACTAGATGGCTAGGGGAGCTGAAGGAATTCTCAAGGATATAACCTCCAAAATCTGTCTATGAGAGCTAATTTTGACAATAAGGGTTTTGTGAATCATAATCTCTATGGAGGGAGCTCATATCAGCATCAACCATCTATCAAAGATTTCTGGGAAGATTGTGTTGATGAGAAGGAAGTTTTGAGAAGAGATTATATGAGGCTAACTTTGAAACAGATATAGGATTTCAGTCCATCATTTCACATTCCTAAAAATATAGTTGAAGATTCAACAATAATAGATCCTGCATATGAAAAATTTCCTGATAAATCCCACCCTAGGGTTGATTGGAGCGAAAGTGAAATTTCAGATATGAGGGTGTGTGCTACCCTAGTGCTTAAAAGAACCCAAGATTGGTTGGATGGGAAATGGCGACAAGTTGTTGGTCCTGTTCAGGACCCTAAGTCATCACAAAAGAATGAGAAGGGGTCTACTCAAGCATCTGGTGCAAGTGTATCATCAGGAAAACCCTCTGTGAGGTCCTCTAGTGCAAAGTATTAGTCAAGAGGTGATGGTGATAGGCCAAAAGAAATAGTCAAGTTGAAGAGCATCTTTGAACAAGATAGTGTGCTTTCTCCTACCCCTAAGAAGAAGACCAATCAAGAAAAACTTGTGGCTGTAGATTCTGAAGCTATCTTTCAATAGATCGTTGAAGATAATATATTTCCTCCTCTATCTAAATTACCCTCTTCTTCGCCTGATAGTGATAATCCACCTTTCACTCCTAACGCTCCTAAAGAAACTATTAGTGGAAATTAATATTTTGGTCTGGTAGTACCCTCCCTAGGATGACTGAAAAAGCAGTGGAGAAGAAGAGAAAGCATATTCCTACAATGATAGTTGGAGTGGATACAATTTCAAAGTTACTTCAAATCTCTTCAAAACCTAAGAAAGCCAAGAGGATGTCAAGGATGGTGACTAATGCTACTTTTGGAAATCAAATGTTAGAAATTGTTAAGCCTGTGAAGGATTTAAATGAAGATGAAATAATAGAGGCAGACTACAAAGTCACACATGTTGATATGGGGCCTCCAACACTGGAAGGTGATGTGTACCATGCCAATTATTCAATCAATACCTTGATTAAAAGAGTGAAAGAATAGAGGAAAGAAAATATAAAATTGGAATCTCAAGTCCTCACATTGAGTAACTTTATTTCTTCCATGGCCACTCCTCCTACATCTGATGAAGCCTCAAGTTCTCAGGTAGAGGGCATCAATGTGCTCACCATAGAGAAAATTAAAAAGAATTTGATCTATTCTAGAGTAGCTTGTGAGGGGATCGATAAAATATCTAGAGAGGCTATCTTCCTTTTGAATAAATTTGTGCTCTTTTACACTAAAGTTGTTAATAAGGCGAAGGAGTTAGCAATATATGTTTAGTAGCTTAAAAAAGATCAAACTAGTCTCTATGTGCTTGGTCAGGAAATGAAAGAATTGAACTCTATGGATGCGAAGATATTAATTGGTGAGAAAATTGTGAATAATCCTAAGGAGCTAGACCCTTCCTGGTCCATTTCATTGGAATGGAAATTGAATATGTATGTTAATTTGGTGAAGGAAATTAATAATACACTTGATATATTATATGAAATGTTGGGGGAAGTTAAAGAATATATTCATATTCTGGGAGTGGAAATTATTGATGAGTTTGATGAAAACATTATAGATATAAAAGAGATCTCTTTGAAGTTTAGAGAAATATTCAAGAAAGAAATAGTTAATCCTGCTATAGTGACATGGGAGTCCTTCTCGAAACTCAATGGAATGGAGATCCACCTGAGGACTTATAAATGTGGAGAAGAGAGAAGATCTCAGAAGTTGGTTGAGTGTGAAAATGCTTTGGTCACATGGAGAACCAGGTTACAGATTACTACAACTTCAGGAAGCAAAAACATCACTGCAATTGTCACCAAGTATCGCGAATACAGGCAAAGAGTAAAGGCACAGGAGGCGTTACTGAAGGAGAAGGAGGCGGAAATAATTGATAGCGAAGGAGTCAGTGCTAGTAGTGGGACCACTGTTTAGTTTTTATTTTTTATGTTATTTTCTTTAATTTGGCACTCTTGATATTTCAAAGACTTTTTATTTTAATTTCTAAAACGATTGTCTTGAAGAAACCGTTATGAAAAAAAAAGAAACTCTATGTTTGCCAGTGGATTGTCTATTATTGGAATGATATAATTTTGGATAGTTTCATTGTTGTGGAATGTTTATCTATGAATAAAGATTTTATGGTGATGGATGCGTAAGGATTTCTTAGTATAATTTAGGTGATTTGGTAGTTTAAGCTTTTATTGTTTAAGTTGGGTGGATACTGGATGCCTTTATAAGTTATTTATGTTGAACCGTTAGCTTTTGTTAGCTTATAACTTATAAGTTATGGATGTTGAATTGTTAGCTTCTATTCAAGGAATGGATTAATAATATTCCTTTCAGTTATTTATCAAAGATTTTTTGAATGGCAGTTATGCAATAGGAATTTATAAGTAGTGTGATAAGTGTTGTTCTTTAAAAATGATGCAGAATCACATATCAAATTCAATACCATGGAATACAATATAATTTTTTTGGCTTTTCTGAATCTTAACCTTAGTCGCTAGTTCTCAGAGTTTTATAACCTTGTCAAAGAGTTCTAAATTTTCATAACTTACCATTTCTCTGACTTTTTTGATGGTTCACTTTGTTGAGTTGCAAGTCTTTCCTGGTGATCTTTCTACTTGGTGGGTCGGAGGTTTCAAAACTTTAGAGTTTGGTTCTAAGGTTCACTTTGTTGAAGCAAGAATGGAAAAGATATAAAGAAAACTTATTATTATAAATAATAAAACTATGAAGAAATGATCACTCACCTTTTCTACTCGGTGGGTTGGAGGTTTCAAAAAATTCAAAAGTTTAGAGTTTGGTTCTAAGGTTCACTTTTTTGAAGCAAGAATGTAAAAGAGATAAAGAAAATATATTATTATAACTAATAAAACTATGAAGAAATGATCACTCACCTTTTAAGTCTACATTTTTGGCTTCGCAGTTCACTAACTTCCAATTCCGAATGGAGAAGTAGAACCTCAAAACCGAACGAAATTTGTAAGAATAAATGATGCTTTCAATTGTATTTATATCAATCCATGATTCCATATTTGGCGAATTCTGCGAGATTTTTAAATGGTATATTAAATATTTGGCAAATTTCGCTTGCTTATACAATGATACGTTGTAATTTCAAGGTGAAATGTGTCCTCATATGTAATTATTTGTTAATGTTATTGGCGAAATAGGTCCCCATGAGCAACTATTTATAAATTTTAATTGGCGAAATGGGTCTTCATAAGCAACTATTTGTAAATTTTAATTGGTGAAATGGGTCATGATACAATGTTGTTTTAATAGTATTGGTGAATATGTAGGTGTTTTATTAAATGCTTTCAGGATTCCAGGTGAAAATATTAGTTGGTGCAATTGAAACGCGTAGTTTGAGAATGGCAAATTTGTTGCTTAAATATGCCTCATAAAAAAACTCATTGGTGAATGGACATGCATTGGACCTATAGTTCTTAAAATCTAGGCAATATGGACATTCTGTTGGGTGCGAGAAATTCGCCAATTTCAACTTGGCCAATTCCTAGAATTCACCAATTGGCGAAGAATCGCCACTAAATTTTTCCCTACTCAAATGTTGGGAAAGAGGATCCTTAACAATGAATGGGGTCTCTATTTGTGTAGAACTTATAAGTATCTTACGATGTTTCTTTCCCTAAGGGAATTTCATTAGGAAAGAGATCACAAGGTGTAAAAATTGAATTTCAAACTCAATGGTGAGTCAATCAGACCAAAATCTTTATCCTTATGATAGAAGGTAAGATTTGGAACTAAATTGAAATGATTTGAATCACTAAAATTAAAAGAAAAATAAGACATAATACATGAAATGAAAATTCTTTAAAGTACAAAAACTAAAATCATAGTTTGTAGGAAGGTCTGAGAAGGGTTTGGACACATGCACCTGCCACTAAAAAATGGTTTTGAGACCTACTATTTAGGATTGGTTTTCCCTTGGGCGAATGGGTCCTAGTTAGGGCTTCTAAAATCACTTTTGATAGTCCTTTGATGCTAGATTTTATCTTCTATTTAACATAGGTCCCACTATTAGAAAGTCAAAAATAAAGTTTACAACCTAGTTTCTATAGCTTAACAAAAATGATGGCAACTTGTGGAATAATACAAAATTTCTCTTCAAGATCTTCATTTCTTCTTCAACATATAATATGCACATACACAAAGAGATAAATTGTTTTGTTTGGCTAGGGGTTTGCCTTATTCAAACCCCAAGTTTGGTAATTAAACCTTGATAGAAACATAATGACAAAGGAGAAGGAAATGATGAATGAACACTTGTTTGCTACAACTCACCAACCCTTCAATGGCTTCCCTTAGAGGACTGAAGACAAACACATCTCTCCAAGGAATCTAATCTTTCTTTGCTTGATATGTTTGGATACTTGAAATGCTTGGATGCTTTAGGATCAATAATGCATGTTAACCTTCACAAGTTGGCATGAACACACATAGGATCGAACATGATGTTAGGATCTTGATTGGTGCAACAAATGACTGATAAATATATTCTTGACAATAATATTTTCTCATATGATCTCTTGATTATGCAACTTCATTAAGTGTTTTTGCTAATTAGATTTCAAATGATAAAATGACTATGTATTTATAGGTTTTTATCTGATTTCTAAAAAAATTAGATTCTAAAATCCAATAATTACAAGTTGAATTTGAATCATTAAAATACCGCAAAAAACATATTTAGAAGTAGGTCTTAAGGCATAAAGGGATTCATTCACCCTTGGGAAAATGAGTCATAGCCTATAAGTCTAGGACACACATGCTCCAATGTGACTTAATTATTGATTGCATTAATTAAATGTCAATTCTCCTTTTAGAAAATGAGAATAATAAGGCTTTGGAATGGATAATTTGAAAAATTAGATGCTTAATTAAGTCCAGTAAATTAAGGGACGCAAACATAGTGTAAAATTGTAATGGTATACAATTTCCTACACTAGATTTAGCCTCCATTTTAGTGAGAGTATGGACATATGCTTAGACTCACACTAAAGTAGAGAAATATATGTCAAGAGGGGTCCAATTGTACAAATGTTGGAGAGATAGGATGACAAGGATCAAGGAGGTGGTTAGGCCCCCAAGATCTAAGATCCCATGACAAACTGACATAAGGGAAAAGGAACACACAAGATGTGTAAGATATGTGCAACAAGACAAGATACACAAGCATACAATGTTAAAGAAAATGCAAAAATAAAAAGGTATGGACTAGTAAGTTGCATTATGTCTCATCCATAAAATATGCTCACAAGGACTAGTGCAATCTGATATATACTAGGTGAGCCCCAAATGTAAAATGAGAAACACACACTAGGTCTACAAGGTGTGTACCCATAAAAAAAGGGGTGGTAGATGGGATGAATGCACCAGGTGTACAAGTCCAATGTTATGTGAATTCTACACTAAGTCCAACTCTTGTGAACAAAAATGAAGCCAAAGTGTCAAACTAAAAATACAAAAATGAAATAATGCTAATGTATGCTACCACTTTAAAGGAACTATCACGAAAAAGGAGGTTTCCCCCACATGCAATCCAAAAATATAACACATAAGGGATCCATGGATTTGAGGTCAGCGCATGTCTTTGCTATAGTGATATAATAGAGCTTGGAACCGTCATCATTCCCCAAATACTTTGTGGAACAACAAACACAAAGGAGTCCAATGGCATATAGAGAGAAAAAACAAAGAAAAATATTTTTTGTCAACATGGAAGAGACTTTTGGATGTCTCCATGCATTGTATCATCCCCAAAAGGAAAACACAAGACAAAAGAAAAGAAAATTTTTTTTTATTAGAGGTAAAGAAAGTTTTGAAGGGGCCTCAAAACCCTTTACAAAAAAGGAAAGTTGTATCAAAAGATAACTAACCATAATAACTAATAGTTAACATGCAACAAAACATTAACAAGACAGCTACCAAAAAGGACAAACAAAAACAAAAAACTACATATTCTTCAGAATATTAGTAGCTTCCATGTCGCTCTCAATTATCTTCTGAAGTGCATCCATAACTTTAGAAATCTCTTTGATAGGGACCCCAACTTGCATCTTATTCTTGTTGCGAGTTTTAGCACCAGACCCCAAAACATTTACCTCTTTAACCAAAACATCTTGCAAACTAGCAGCCTTATCAACTGAAGCTTTCCTCCACCACCTGTCTTTCCCTAGCAACTTCTTTATCACATGGAGTTCCCCCCATCCAATTCTTAGCCTTCTCATTGAAAATGGTAAGGCCCTTAGCCTTGTTCCTCATAAATTTTTTAGTGACTTCAACAACCTTATCCAACTTCATGTTAACCCGATCCATCTGCATTTCCAAATTCACAATATTTTGTTCAAAAATTTGCTTTAGCTTATGCATCTCCTCAGCAACAATCTTTAAGGCATCATACAACTAGTCAACTTGAGTCTATATAGAAGACTACAAAGATTCCCTAGCTTTTCTCACAACCCCTCGAACCCTCACATTAGTCATATTAAGCTCATGAAAAAACCATTTGAACAATCTAAACTGGGAAATAGTATGGGGCTAGACCTAAGACATTAGGCAAATCCTCCCAATTAATATTAAACACATCCATAGCCTCCACTTCACCCTCCTGGGAGATACTATTCATTTCTTGGCTCTCACAAACCTCCTTACATTTAACTCCAACCACCGGCATCTAAATTTTACGAAGAGAGATCACAATGTCCTTAGCCACCATCCTCCTTTTATTCTACTTTTTCCATCCCCTCATCAGGGGTTTCCATAGCATCTTTCCTGCCACCAATATTTAGAGAAGAAACAACAAGCTCCTCATGCATAGGGTTACCAGACTTCTTAGCCATCTTCTTTCTACCTCCTTCCTTCAAACCCTTCTTTCTCTTAGACCTTGAAACAGGAGGCGTAGAATTCAAATCCTCCACAACATCAATCATATCTTTCAATATGTCAGAGGGAGCACCAAGCCTAGTTTTACAAGGTTTATTGCCAACCCCTTCCTCACTACAAGTCTCGTAATCCCTTGGGTCAAGGACATAATTACCTTTACCACTCTTAGTTAGAGCAAGGGGTTGCAAATACACTTCCATAGAGGCCTAAGAGTTAGGAACATAGTCCACATCCTCATTTTGAATCAGACTCCTCCACCAAAACCTCTTTCTTCTTTTTCCCTTTTTGAATCCCCTATTCCTCCTCTAACATAGTCTCATATTCCAAGGCCAGTTTCTTTTGCTTACCTTTAGGAGACCTTTTAGGCTACTTAGGAACCAAAAAATCCTTTGCATACTCCATTATCAGAAGAATTAAACCAAAATGTAGCACATGATTCTTAGGATTTATTTTATGATCCTTAAGACCACTCTCCAAAGAAGCCAAGAGATAGAAAGGAAGGGAAACTTACTTCTTATGATGAAAGTGATTCAACAAAACAAAGTGATAACCATTAATAGCAGAGAATCAGCCTTCTAAGGTTATGCACCTCATCAATTCTTCAACAACATCTCCCCATAGAGATTTTATTGAACTGTGCTAGTATCCACTAATTTTAGCATGCTAGAGCTTCAGTTCTTCATCCCCTTTAAATAAAATTTGTAAAGTAGCATTAGATTCCTTCTTATCTCTAAACACATTTTTTCCCTTCATGGAAAGACTAGTAATGTTCACTATGAAATCCTCATTGATATCAAATTCAGTACCACCCAACTTCAAAACCTTATTACTCCATCCCTTAACAAATGAAGCTATAGTGTGTGGATCATTCCCATGGAGCCACTCCAAGTATGGTGTGAGCCCACCCTTCTGCAATCTTTCCCACACTTCAATCTTATTTTTCAAGGTGTCATAGGAGAAAGGCTCTACCCTGTTTGTGTCACCACACATTATCACAAACTTAGCCAAACCTAAGAGCTTGATGAATTTACAGATAATTAAGAGAAGCCTCGAGAACAAAGGCCAAACAATACCCATAATCTATGTGACAATGACATGGTTGTAGAGGGTCATTATTAGCCTTGAAGGCTGCCCCATACAAAGATTACTTGAATTACCATATTCCCAAGCACGATCCAACTCACAATCACTCCAAACAATAATCTACCACATGAACAGGGTCAAGTGAGCAAAAATCATGATGAAGCCGACATCCAACTTAGCATCTTTGGTAATCATTATTAAGACAAGTTAGTTCCTCAATAGGAAGGGGATCATCCACATACCAAAACCTATAGCCGCTAACACCAAAGTTAGAAAATACATCCACAAGACCATTTCCTTCCCTAACAATGTGAGGAATATAGAATTCATCAAAAGAATTTAAATTTCAATGGCGTCCAAAATAAGGGATTCAACACTCCAACAGGGGACAAAAGACTTCTTCAAATTATTAATAGTATTTAGTGAGTCTCCCTCAAGCCACGCCTTCCTAAAGCCTTTAGATTGAGTTAGCTTTAGCCCATGAAAGGATGTAAGAAAAGAGAATTGTTATGAAACATAGAAGAATGGAGATACAAATATAAGTATATTATGACAAATTCACTTCCTTTGTATCCTTGCACCAAAGGAGTGTTGTTATATGGAGCCTAATTAGACTCGAAGGTTAAATTTTCCACACTTTTATCAGTGCAGTTTCCCCCCCAAATTATTCAATGGGGGTTTTGGAGAAACACCCAAAAGACAAGGTCAAGGGGCAGTGCCCCTTGTGGGGTCTAGGGGTAGTGCCTTTGTAGGGGCTTGGGGGTAGCACCCACAAAACCTCACACAAATTTTATTATTTTATAAAGGCATTGGGAGTTATTTTTATATTGGCTGACATAAAAAAACCTTATTTTGTAATTGACATAAGTCTTGATAAAATGACTAAGTGTTAGGGTTTTTGTTGATATTGTATTGTAGCATTTGCAATGGTATTGAGTTGCAAGGATTGTTGGTTGTAATCAATTCGATTTGCTAGATAATAATATTCAACTCTCTGTTGGTGGATGTAGCCCGAGTTTGGGTGAACCACATTAAAAAATTTCTCTCGCTGTTATTATTTCTATGTTTTTCATTCCTTTGTTTAATATTTATTTACATTTAATTGATTTTTTTGCATGAAATTCATAACATGGAGAAACAAGGGTCTTCCAAAGAAAATCACAAACATAAAGACACTTCAAGTAGCATGAAACGAAGGATAACATTACATACATGCAATCATAAAGAACATAGAAAGAAAAGAAAGAAAGTATATCACATGTGAGCCAACCTATAGCAAGTTGTCCCATCCCAATCTTTTTCATCATATACGGAAGGTGGATAACTAGCCAAAGTGGCAAAAAAAAATTCCATACTAGGAAAAGGCTACCTAACCCCTTTCCCCCCAAATGCAAGATGAGAATGAGCCAAAATGATGATATGATGCTCCACCAGAATATGGAAAAATGATTTTCATAAAGTGTAATACATGTAATAGTGAATATGCTCAAATTATACAACTATCACATGGCAAGGAGAAAAGTTTGTGCATGTTAGACAATCATAGTATCAACTAGTTCTTCAATAATATTAAATTCTTCAAATATGATCTTTAAAGCATGACAATCATCGATAATATTCCCAAAAGTTCTATGATATGCACAATAAGACATGTTTTCAATTTTCCCTTTTTTTTTTTATTGGATAGGTGGTAATGTTATAATTCATTGGTTGAGAAGTGACTATAAAGCCTTTTTAGTTTTGGTTATGGTATGGAGAAATGGTAGCTTCTTAAGTTTATAGGGCTTGGGTTTCTTACTTGATTGGGAAATTAGAGAGAGAGGATCTTGATATCCTAATCCATTGGTATCTTTTGATGTTTTTTATTCTAGCAATTTATGGATCTCATGCTCATTTGTTATGCCACATCCTTGTTTACTTAAGATTCTAAAGCCTTGACCATAACTCTCTTCTATGTTGATAGGTGTATTGGTAACTTTATGGGAATATGATAGAAGAGTATAAATTTTATCATTGAGAATGATTTCCCTCATATTTGATGGTTGAGGCTTACTTTGTGATTTAATTTCAAGATGCAAAAAGTTTCAAACATGTCAAGTGGTGGAATGATATGAGGTGTTGGTTGTTGCATGGAGGGATAATAGGATGCATTGTTCTCAAGGTTACACAAAGAATTTTTTCTGAATTCTTGCATGTTATCTTCAACTTAGCCCAAGATGTCTATCTCATGAGGAAATTCACTAGGAGGTGAGGACTCATGAATGTTTTCAATTTCATTAGGTTCATCACCAAACACACAACTTGAAACATCATCCAATGATTTTAAAGACATCCACATTTGACTAAAACACATATCCATGATGAGAGATAACCTTAAATGTCAAATGCAAGTCTGAATAAAATATTTGAATAAATTTTTAATGCAATTTTATGATTTGAAGTATGATAATTGACTAATTTTAAATGTCAATATCTGAAAATTATTACTTTTGAATTCCAATTTTTATTTTAAACAATGCACTTTCTTTCACCAATTGAACTAAATGCAAACTGTTTATGTTGAAAATTGAAAACTAAATGATTTAATCTATAAATTGAAATCAAAATTCCAACATAACTCCAATGAAGCCTTTCTTAAATAAAAACACCTACAAAATGAAAACTAAACTATGCAAAAACTAAAGCAAATTCCTTCAAAAGAAAATCAACTCCATTGTTTTCCTATTTCACCATGATTCTTGATTTATGCATTTGATGATCTCAGATTTTTATGAGCACAAGTGCAACAAGAAGCTATGATGAATAGAAAATAAGATTGATAATATCTGATTGTGTATGCATTTTGATGAGTATAAGGGCTTTTATAGATGTCCTCATGAGAAATATCTAGATTTCAAGAAGAATGTGGGATAAATGATTGAAGTGGGAAAATGCATATTGCAATTAACTGAAATTAATTGAAATGAGAGAGAGAGAGAGAGATAATGGATGGATTTTATTATATAATATAGGTTAAAATCTTAGGATGAAGATGTATTTGTGAATTAATGAATGATTTAAATGGATTTATGTATGCAAATGGTTTAATGAAATATGCAATTGGATAAAGATTAAATGATTTAATGATTTTAATGCATGGATAATTTAATGATTGTGCAAATGGAGCAATATGAAATGATTTATGGAGAAATGGTTGATTATTCAAATGGTTAAATGCTTATAATATTATTGAATGAATAAATGCTTATAATATGGATATGATTTAAATGAATTCAAGAATGAATGGAAGAAAGATATTAAATGAATTAATTAAACAAATAACAATATCCATTTAATTAATAGATGAAAAATAGGATAATTATGAGGACAAATTTTGAGTGTCTACACAAACAAATATAGAAATATGCAATTTTTGAGAAATGAAACAGAGATCTCCAAGTACAGGAAAATGAAGTAGAAGGAGACTAAGTAGTGTGCAGGATTTTGGAAAATCACATGTTCAAGGATAGGTTCACCCTTGGGTGAATGATTCTAATGGAACCCTTAAAAATTTCATGTTCCATCTCAAAATCCTACTAAATTTTGGGTTTGATTTGTATATGAGGGCTTAGGGTTTTTTGTATACTGTCACTGTTTAATGGTTTTATGTTATCTTGGATCCATCTTAAAAAACCCTTGAGTTTATATCTTTTCCAAGGTTTTAATTCTCCATTAACTCCTTATTTCTGGTTTCCGATCTTTTAAGTCACATCTTATGCCATCAAAATCCATGAAATGACCTACCCTTTGATATAGTTGTATCGGTTGTCATATGTTGGACCATCATTTTAATTTTCTGAAGTTGGGCTAAATATTCCCTATTGAAATCATTTGAGCCTCAGGTCACTTAATCCCATGAGTTGTATTCTTGTCGACCTAGTCGAGTCCCTCTTTTAAGACTAACAATTTCGGCATGTGCAGATATGAAAATCCTTGATGATCATTTGATCATCAAGAGAAAATCACCAGCGTTCCCCACACACTCATTCTATTTCATTTCCTACTATTTTATTCTCACGAGCTAGCAGGTGTAAGCCACGTGTCAAGTGCATTGGCGAGCCTGGTGTCTTTGTTAAAGATTGTAGGCAATATTAAAAAGGAAATCAATGGTGGTCGTTGAATGATGTGGTTGCATCTCAACCATTCCCTATGCGCCCGCTTTGTTTCATTCTTGATTAAAATATTTGAGCAGGTTGGTGGGCAGCTATTGTGTGTCTTTTCTGACTTGGGGCCTAGTGTTTCCAAGCGGTCAACAAGCAGAGCTTTGAAGAGAATTAGTGGTCGATAGCGAGTGACATGGGTCAATCCTAACCATTCCCTATTATCCCATGTAGGTCCCACCCTTACTGTCTAGTTCTCAATGGGGTGGTGAGTGGTTGCCACGTGGAATAACCTAGAGGGCATGGAAGCATTGGAGAAAAGGAAAATGTTAATCAAATATTCCAACATGGGGCATGGAGAATAAAGTGTGCACTACTAATAGAAGAGATAATGCATAGGTTTGAGATATTTTAATCTAGGTCATTGATTATGTTAGATGAATAAGGCCATGGGAAATTGGTCTAGGATTAAGATGTTCATATGTAGAGGGGTCATGAGATTTAATCTCAACCCTTCCCCATCTCCCTGCTAATGAGAGTTGCACACGAGCTAAGACTCACAGGGGTGAGGGGAAGAAGACACGTGGATTTTGGTTGCAATGACAAAGGAATGGTGGAGCCTGCATATCACCCACAAGTGGTTCCATGTGGCCTACTGTCATTTGATGAGTATTGCAACTGTATACAGTAAGGCTTTTCAAATGAATTTGACTAAATCTACATCATTCATCAGTTAACACACCCATGGGATCAATTGCTAGCATTCAAAACACATGTCGAGGACTAGTGATCCATTTTGGTTCATGTGAGTGAGCCTTAATAATTGAGGATGTCAAGCTACCGAAGTAGGAGGTTGTATAGCTATTAAGACCTATCTTGAAAGCATAATTGAGCATTGTGAAGGATATTCTACATACTTGGAGAGCTTGTGTTGTGGTTTTTAGGCTTGTCTGATGTCAAGGATAGGGCTATCAACCTATGAAAGAACTAGTAAGTAAATTATTTCCTTCCCATCATAATTATTAATAAATTGTGGTTTCCCAAAACTTTGAGTCAATTAGGGTTTTCTTGTTTCTACATTTTAAGGTTTAACATTCATAAAAAGGGAATTAGTTGATCTCGCATTGTTGTAATTTTTGTCGAACCCTTTTCTGAGCCATAATTTTGTTCCAAGAAACTAGAAACCCTGCTTTGTAAAATTCTTATGTCATGGCTCCCAAGGAAAACTCAAAAGCCTCTTTGTCTAAAGGGGGAGACTTTGTTCCCAAAAGACCTTTGAGTAAGGACCTTACTGACTAGCTGCCACCCTCGACCATTGAAAAATATAAGTGTTGATTGCTTCCCTAGGGTCCATAGGTAGTTGAGGGTTTGTTTGTTACTTATTACTCTATTAGGGATGTCAGACTACCTTGTACTAGGTGGGAATTGTTCTATGGTTGGTTTAGGAATAGAAACATGGGTATTCCAGTTGGTAACCCCTAGAATTGTGACTTAGGAAAGCTCATTATACCCAATGTCTACATGGATGCTAATTTTCTGAAATTAGTAGCTACTAATTATGATCCAGTCACAAGGACTATAAGGAAATATGACAAGAAGGAAATGGTTAAAATTATCAAGGAAGAAATTTCTCATGTTTTCAATCTCACTAGGTGGAGCGATGAAATGCCTAAAATTGATTAAAACATTCTTAGGGAGGAATATGGAAAGACTAAGATTAGACTTAGAGTCCATATACTACTGAGGTATCTAGTAGAGATTGGGGGCCAAAAAATTGCACTAGGAAAATTTGATAAGGAACCCTTTCTTGTGAATTATTTTGTTTCATATTTCCAAAGGAATTTTTACTTCATTTTCCAAATAATTGGTTATGATTTTGTCACTGGAATTCCCATGGTATGGATGTATATGGCAGACCACATCCAACATCCTCAGTATTGCACAATATATGACTATGCAAGGGTTTTTGGCAAAAAGAATTCATGAAGGTTTGGTAAGATTGAAGAAAGGTGCATATGGAGGAAGGTTTAGTTAGTACTCATTGCTAATGCATATGTTTATGTTCAAAGTTGCATCTTACTTTAAGTAGAGTATGACTTTGGATAGGACAAAGGGCACTTTTGATCTGCCTGTTCAATGTTGGACTACTGTCCTAGACAAGGATGACAGGACATATGAATTTGTGGTGTTTGAGAACTTGTTTGCTTCAGAATTAAAGAGAGCCCTAGTTGTGAATATACCTAGAATTCCCATAGCCTTGAATGACTTCATGAGAGCCAAGGAAAGAAGGCCTGAGTTGGGAGTTGATCACAATTGGGGAGATGTTATCCCATATCCCAATCACACTATTTTAAGAGTGTATGGTTCCACTATTGCACCTCACCTACTACCAAGATGTCTTCTAGAGAGAATTGGTTTCCTTGAAGTAATATCACAATTGGGAAGTGTTGAAAATGAAGATTTGTTGAATCAAGGAAAAGGAGCATTTTTTCATTCATACACATGTTTCTCTGATTTTATGATGACAAAGGGAGGTTGGAATAAGATACTTGATATACTCAAGGCCTACCACATGCAAAGATTAGTAGAGAGGATCAGGTATGATCCCAAATGTTTCATGGCCTAGTTGAAGGAAAGGAACAAGAGTTACAAATTTGTGCACATTTTCCAATTACCAGAAGATGTGATAAGAAATGTGTTCAACCTTTTGGGACAAGAAAAAAGAAAAGAAAGGTAGATTACTTTCAATAAGATGCAAAGAAAGATAAAAAAGGAGAATCTTGATTTTAATGTTCTCCCATAGATTGAAAATGTAATGCAAAATGTGGAACATGTATCCTAGAATTTTGAGACAATAGTAGGCCACCTTGAAACTAAAGGGATGATAAGGATATGGGGAAAGCCCCCATTGAAGAGGAACATGGTGGAGGAGAAGCCCCTGCTATGGAAGAGAAATCTACATCTCAAGCCCTTGAAGAACCAAAAATAAAGTTCTTTGTAAGGAGAAAGAGTAAGGAAAAGAGAAATGATGTAGTTCATGCTCCCTCCCAACAAGAGGAGAAAAGACCTCCTTCTCTTGTACCACAAGTAACACCACCATCTCCTCCAAGGCCAACAAAGCAAGAAATGCAAGAAGGAATGCCCACTATACCAGCAATGATGGGAACAAAACAATTAAGTATGAGGTTGAGTAAAGCTAACCTTATTGGACTTAATGGTAAATATAATATTTGGGTGGAAGCATGCACAAATTTTTTGGATGATGATTCATTTGTAAAGTCTCAATATTTTATGGAGTTTGCATACAGGGCTAAGAGAGATGAATATGTCAACAGCCTAGACATAGAAAGAAGTCTTCATCCAGAATTTCCTGATGCCACAATCTAGGAAAAAGGTTTTGAATGAAATGAGAGCTAAGTTCCAAAAGATGATTGCAAAGGAGGGTAGAGAGTTGGTGAGAAATAGTGGTATTTTATTACTTCTAGAATGGGGTTTAGCTTCTTCCATAGCCTTTGGTACAATAAAAAGGTGTGAGATACCCCTCTACAATTCAAAGGAAGAGGTTGCAATTGCATTACAAGGGTCTTCCTTCAGTGAACAATGGGATGCATTAACCATTTGGTCTCTAGCCCCAAGTAGAAGGAAGCCATATATTGTTGAGTCTTAACCTAATTATAGTGGAGGCTTAATAATAAAGAGAGTGTCAGAACTATCAGCTCTAGAGGTAGAAAATATGTCAATGCATGTTTCACAATTCACAAGGGCCATTGTAGAATCGGTAACTGCAGAAAAGGAGAAGCTCAGGATAGACCACAATAATTTGTTAGTTGATTGTGGAAAGCTTCAACAACAAAATATGCAGTTAGAAACAAAAGTAGTATTACTATAGGAGAAGTTGTAATGTTTACAACTAGGAAAGCATAAGTAGATTGATGTTGATTCCCCTACCACTTCACAAGAAGTTGCACCCCCCTAAATTTAACCTTGAAGTAAGTTCCTCATGAGAAATTATGCCATAAAACATCGGAAGTGTGCCTATTTCAATAATAGAGCCTAGTAGATCAGAAGTGCAATAGGTTGAGGAAGATATCAATAGGGAGGAGTTGCTCAAGTAGCTAAATAAGTATGAAGAAAAGTGTGACAATCATGATAGGGAGGTTTTTAACTTCAATATGGAGATTTCCACCATAGTCTTGAAGCATCTGAACATAGGGGTAAATAACAAATTGAATAGAATTCATATTAACTATTCATCCATGGTGGTTGCTATAAATAATTTTGATAAGGACAATGAAAGAGCTATTCCACTTATGGAAACATAGATCCCTAGGATGAAGGAAATTTAAGATTGATTTCAATTGGAGCTAAGTAGGATGGTAACCCCCCTAAAAAATTTAAGACCACTCATACTCTTGTGGGTAAAATTGAGGAGTATAGGGGAAACATTGAACCTTTGGAAATCAAAATAAGGAAATTGGTAAATTTTCCTTTCATAAATCGCATCATGGTCTCCTCCCATCCATTCTAAGGGATGATGGTAGCATAAAAAATATGTAGGAGTGGAGAGATGAAACTAGTAAAACCATTGTAGAGCAGGCAATTTTAATTTTTCAAAAGGGTGATATGGGTACACTAAAAAGAAATATGTATATGTTGGCTCATGCAGATATTGTCTTGTCAGAATTTGATACGGAGATCAATAAAATTGTTACCAAGTACTCTCCTTATAGAGAAAAGGTTGTCGAGGTCATGAATTTCAATTGGCCTACTGAAGAGGAATTCCTAGCATGGAGAGATAAGTACTTGGAGTGGGTGGTGGATTAATATGAAATGGCAGGGTGGCGATTTGAAATTTTTTTATTTTAAAGTCTACAATCATGATGAATAATGAATGGGTGAAAATGCACTGCATAGCGTGGATTTGGTACAGATTAGGATTCTTCTAAAGTGTAGAAAATATAGTGAATTTTCTTAAAAATTGAATTAGTGACAGGTCTACAAATGTGGAAATATTATTTGTCCTTTCCTTTCCATTTCTTTCATGCTTTCTTTCACTTTCACTTTGTGTGTGTGGGCACAATTTTTGAGGAAACTATTTGAAGATTCCATTTGAAAGGTGCGACTGGATCTCCAACAATGAATGAAGACTATTCTTATTTCAGTACACATGCTTCCCACCACTTGGGAATGCATTGTAACTGAAAATGTAATATATGTTATAGTGGTCCAATAAGGTAATGACATGGGTACTTTCTAGCTTGAGGATTTTTTTTCTCCTTTGTTTCTATAAGAAGGAATTCATGGCCATAAAGTAGGGGTTCGTTGAATCATAATTGATACAGTGAATTGTTAGCAAAATATTGAGCATAGTTTTCATTTTTCTATAAGTTTCAAGTCTATAATTACTTATGTAATTTTGATAACAGGATAGCAAATACAATACATAATGACATTAATTTCATGGTTGTTGTCTCTTCTCTATACTTGTTTTATGAGTTATGAATGAAAATTATCAAGGATTGTTTTGTTCGTCTCTATTGTTTACCAATGGATGTTTAATTTCATTCATGCTTATTAGTTCAATGAATTAATGTAAATGCTTGGATGGGATTGCTAACTCATATGAATTAGGTGCTAGGATATCTACAAGCAGTGATGGTCGTGAATGTAATGTGGGAATGTTGTAATGCAGTGTTTCTTGAGATTATATGTTGCTATTGTTGAGTTGTTATCTAGTTGCATAGGCTGAAATTTGCTCCATGTTTAGGATAAGGTGTTGGTTTAAGAGAGACATTCATAATTTAGTTTTTGCGTCATTTCATTAGCAAATCACTCTTTATTTACAAACTTTCAAATTAAATACCATTATCTTTATGTTGAGTTTCATTATTCTCATGCTCCAAGTGTAGAGTATTATTCAAAGAACTACCAACTCTTTTGATACACTACATTGTTGAGTGGTTATTGGAGAATTATCTATCATTTACAATGTATTTAAATATTGGTCATTAAAATTATTAAGTATACAATGTGTGATTACCCTCTTGGGTTTCACAGAGCCCAAAGTGTAGGAGTAAAAATTTTGCAGCTTTTACTTGTTCATTGGGAATCCCTTTAAAATTTCTAATTATTGGAAATGGAAAAGTCCACAAGAAATTATGAAGACCAGATTGGTTCTTGAAAAATAACTGACAGATTGTCAACTTTGTTGGGGATTTGGTAATTCTAAAGTCTCTAGTTCAGATTTGGTATAGTCAGAGTCGAGTATTATATTATTTTTCATTGTTGAAGAATAATTGGTTCGAAATTGTAGCACAAAAGCCACGTCTAGTCTTATGCGCCACATTCTAGTTAACTCTGTCACTTTGTGTCAAGTTATATTAAAATAATTTTTTAAAATTACAAATACCAAGTCAAAGTACAATCACTTCCTATTTCCCAGCATTCTGGGTGGCGACTCTGAAGTCTCATAAAGTGTAAAGATAAATTCTCAAATAGAATGTGAGAAGAATTTTAATACATTTGACACCATGAAGAAGACTAGAAGCTCTATGAAAAAGCATCTAGAGTAGAATCTAGAGCCTGAGCTTGCAAAGGACAAACAACCATTATGGGTGAAGAAAACTACTGAATTTGGTAAGTCTATTGAATCCCTTTATGAAGCATCTCCTACTTTTAATAATAAAGTAGAAAGTGGAAATATCCAGGGAGTAACACATGAAATTGAAGAGCCTAATGTAGAACAAGGGATTTTTCCTATTGAACAAGTATTTTACAATGAATTTGATGTGTCAAGAGAGGAGGATAGGTGGGAGTTTTGGGATAAGAATAATAAGTTCTCAGATCCTTTGACCCTTGGTGTTGGATCTGACTCCAATGGACAAAATTTCAAACCAAAGGGATAATCTCTTAATATAGAAGTGCACATTTCCCTTGAAGAAGACCCAAATGATCAAGCCTATTATACACCTATGCCTAGTGAGGCTAGAAATATCTTAGAAAATGAAGAAGACATAGAAAAAGACATGCAAGCCTTAGAGGAAGAACTTAGGCTTAAGGAAGAAGAAGAGAATAGAAATTTAAAGGAGTTGAAGGAAAAGGAAGATAGGATTAGAGCTAAAAAACTTGAGAGAGACACTCAAAAAAAAAAAAAAAAGAAGATGAGAGAAGATGCTGCTAGGTGTAAGGCCTTTGATGAGAATATCTCTAAGTTGATTGCGAATCTTATCTCTAAAATTACTAAAGAAATAGTTCAGATGGGAACCTCTACTGCTAGTACCTATACCACATCTGTTGCGACTACTAAAACCTCAGATCCCCCTGCTACTACTAAGAAATGCTCATTTATAGATCATGGAAAGAAACCAATTGATCAGATTGAAATGGATGTTTTTGTATGTGGGACTCTCTTACACTTCTAGGGTTTTGGACCTAAAAGGAGAGAGATCTATAAAAACCTTAACGCTTCACTCAAGAACAAACCCTTGAGATTTCAATACAAAAGAGATTGAAATGTGTTAAAGGGGATTGTCCTAAAGGCTAAAAACTGATAAAGGAGTTCACCACTAATGCAAAACTTAGAAAATGCAAGATGTTTGAAAACACACTGTGATATGTAAAAAGATTAGAAATGCAAATAGATTGTAACAGAAAACTCTGAGATTTAAAGTGTACACCTAGAAACTAGAGAAGGATGGAATTGACCTTTGGAATCCTAAAATTGTTACTTCTTAGGTCAACTGGGACTCATATTCCAAGTTGGGCGACTTAGTCCTGCTTTAGGTGAACAATGTCAGAACAGGTTTCAGGCAACTGGTTACTCAAATCTACAAAAATCTTTGTTAGACTCCTACAGTGGGACTCATTTGCCACTAATGGAAAATCAGTCCACTTCTGAATTTTTGGAAATTCAAAGTGGAATCTGTAGCTCTTGGTCTACACTTCTGCTCCTAGTTCAGATCTGAGTCTGAAACTGTCAAATTCAACATGTAGGTGTTCTCCAAGCTTCTCTTAGGACTTTGGAAACTTGGAATGACTTTCAAAACTTGATGGAAACTTTTCCAATCTTGCTCTTTGACAAATCTGCAACCTAAACCTGCAAACCACATACAAAGAGAGGAAAAAATTATTGTGGGATTAGTGAATATGGGTTTTCCTTGGTCAAACCCTAGGTTGGTAATTAAACCATTGAAATGAAATGAAATATGAAAAGAGAATGATGAATGAACAAAAAAAATGCTACAACTCACTAAACCCTTGAAGTGGAATGTTACAAAAATGCAATTAATGAATCTAATGGATGTAGACCTGAAAATGCTTGAAATGCTTAGAATGCTTGAGAGAATGATTGAGTGATTGGGGGTGAAATGAGTAGAAAATCCTTACATATTTATACTTGATTATGTAATAATTCCCAAAAATACATCACAGGCAGACCTTAGATCTTAGAAAATGAAAACCTGCCAGAAATTTGAATTAATTTTGAATTTTGTGCCAAAGGGGACTCATTTGCCACTTTGGGTGAATGAGTCCCACCTAAGGGGAATCATTCACCCAAAATGGAAAATGGGTCCCACCTTAGGCATTTGAAGTGGGTTTCAGGACTTAAGTGTTTTAAATGACGTTTATTAGTTTTATTCTCAAAAATACTCATAAGTAAGGCCTGTAGATTCAAAATGGGGCCAATTAAAGCATAAGAAAGCCCAATTATTAATGACAAGCCTAGAAAAGTGTGAAAGTTTGTTATAGCACTTTACAACAGTTTGAAATAAGACTTGGTAAATGATAAAAAGAGGTTATTTAGGTGAAATACATTACTAATACCCTAGAAAAGTGTGAAAGTGGGTTACAACACTTCATAACACTTAGGTAAGGTACCATTAAAATATTTAATAGTTCACAAGGGCCCAAGATCTAATGTGAATGTGTTAACCACATTACAACACTACATCAAGGAAAAAATTAGCCAATATTTGCAAGAAGGATCCAAATGAGCATGAAAATGTCCAAAGACCATTTTCTCTACACTAAATTTAGCCCCCACTTTAGTGAGAGGATGAACTTGCTTCAAACTAACACTAATGTAGCCAACCATGCAAATCAAGATGGATCGAAATGCACCCATGCTAGCAAGATGCAACAATAGCAATCAAGATTGGCGATCAAGCCCCCAAGATCAATATCCCATGGAAAACCAATCATAAGCACAAAGGAACACACATGACAAGACCAATCATATAGTACCAAATAAGAAAGAGAAGGAGAAAAGAAAGGAAAGGAAAGGAAAGAAAGGAGAGAATCAAATCAAGCTTCAATCATTTTTCCATCCCGATGTGGATCAGATCTAGGTTGTTTGTCCAGAAAACACATACTCTTTCTGAGGCAATGAAACTCATGGTTGTTTTCTAGGTGAGAAGTCCTAAAAGGGTGAGAAACATACTCATGGATAGTATGTACTCACACACATGCAGGTGGCTATGGGGAAATTCATACCTCAAATTGGGCTTCCTACTCAACCATACCAAAGTTATGCCTCCTGATAACTTTAATAAGGCACCACAAAAGAAAATGACTTTTTGAGCTTCATGAGACAAGCAAAACTTTGTATGCTTGGAGAACATGAACAAATGTGATGGCTCCATAGTCAAGCAAGTTGTGTTATGAAAGGTGGTCATTCAATAATAAATGAAAAGTGCAACATGCAAAGAATGTTCAAAGGATTCTTGCTTAGTTCATGCGAGCTCTTTAACTTAGGGAACATTGTGCCTAATGTCTCCAAGAGAGGATCGATCAAAGAATAGAAGATTCACAACTTAGGGGATGCAGTGTGTCACATCAGACCACTAAGAGGAATGTATTATGCTAGGATAGATCACGCTCATGAAGGACACTATGCCCAATGTCATCCACAAAGTGAAAAATGCATTGTATGAAGTAAGAAGGCTACACTCATAACCAAGAAAAAGGAAAATTCAAAAGAATAATGCCAATGTATGCCCCCACTTTAAAGGAATTGCTAAACACCATACTATATAAGAGCGAATTTGCACCCTAGGTACAATTTCCCCTTTTGCCTTATTACACTTTAGAAAACCTAAGTCAGAGACTTAATTCACTTAAGCCCACTGATGGTGGTCCACTCGGTGCCTGTTTTGTGTGTCGGTGGAGGCGTTTCTATCAGGGATGCCCACATGGTGCATAGACATTCGTGTGACACACTTACATCCCTGCCAGTAGAGGTGTTACTCTTCCCATTGGTAGTGAAGTTGTAACGCTTCCTTCAGCCACCCGATCCGAATATGGTTGTTTCTTTCCTCATTCCTTTATATTAAAGCCTTTGAACTTGCTTTAGAGGTTGGAAAAAGGTTGGATATAGGTTGGATGAAGAATGGAAAGACTCTACATCACTTCAAGCTCATTTTTCACTCACATACCAAAATTCCAAGCATTCCATAGCAACAATATCACACTCCATGACATTGGTAGCACAAGTTTGGGACCACACCATTACACCAGAGGCTTGAGTTCCTCTCCTTTCTCCTCCAAGCAACCTTGAGTGCTCTTGGTGGAGGTGGTAAGCTTCCCTCTCCTCTCCTCTATCATTTGGTTGAGTAGCATAGTACTATTTTTGTAGTGCTTGTGTTTATCATTCCTTTATCTTTTTCATTGGTTGTCTATGGAGGTGGGAACACCTAAACGAGGGTTTGAATGAGGCAAGCCCCTATATAGCCACCCCCCAACATTATCTCTCTTGTTGTGTGTAGGTGCATGAGCTCTTGGAGGATCAACTGTCGAATGAGTTCATTGGTGAGATTCTCCTCATCTTTATCACTTTTGCTTATTTGCTTTATAACATTAGGGATTACTTGTTTTATTTAGTTACATCATTCTGGCCTTTTAGTTAACTAGCTAGGCTAATAAGTCATGTTAGTGTGTTTAACCTTGTCTTAGCTGTTGTCTGACTGTATGGACTACAACACATTTCATAGACACCAGCGCGTCATGCTGTCATTTGAAGTCTGTGATGATGTCCTTGGGTAGAGAGCTCCCTGAGGCACAGAGTTAGACCTAAAGATCGACTTGCCTAGCCACACATTGAAACTCAAAATGCAGAGTGATCACATGACCCTAAAATTCCTCATCATTCTCATCCTCATACCCTAAACATACACTTAGCTGAGGTAAGTTAGGGTAGCCTCTCGCATCTTGACCCTCCGTGACCTAGGGTCTTGCATTCGGTGGTCCCCCTTTCTTACATTTTTGGTGAACCCAATGTGAACAATTTTGGTTTCGTTCTTGCAATATTGACAGTCCCTTTCCTTGTACTCTAGGAGTGTTGTAGGTGTGAGTGTTGTAAGGCTATCTCCTTGCAACCCAACCTGCGACCCCTAGGTGGCGTAGTTGGAAGGTTCCTAAAATATTGCACGACAAAACCTTAATTGGGTCACCATTTTATCCATTAACCTTTAAGGACTCTATGAAAGCACTGTCTAGTGTGTGTGAAGACTTCATTCCTACATCAAACCATCCCCTCCGAGCAGCCTATGGAGAAAAGTGTTGGTATAACCTTTATTTCATAGGACCTACCAATGGGCTTGAATAAGAAACCATCTTCCCTCTATATTCCTATGCGGATCAATGGAAACATCGTAGTCAGTGTTCTTGTTGATCTGATGTCACAGGTGAACATAATAATGAAGGAGATTATGCTTATAAAACATTTTACATAAGGATGGATATGATGCTCCTGAAAGTTTCATTCATACACATGACGCCCTTTCCGTACCCCCTTTAGGTAGCATTACCCTATCAGTCTTGGTTGAACCTAAGACCATGAAGCTCTCGTTTGATATCATTCCTGAGTCTGAAATGTTTCATGTAAATTTGGGTATCCCCTGGTTAGTAGCGATGAATGCGGTACCCTTCATTGTGCATAAGTGTCTAAAGTTTATCCACGAAGGTTCCATACATGTGATCCATGACACCAACTATCAATCGTCGGTCGCACGTGGCAACTACTCCCTAGATCACCAGTGGCCTATGCCTATGGGTCCCCTTTTGCCTAGGATGGACCTTTTACACAAGACATATCAAAATTATAAGAAAGGACATTTGAGGCTGAAAGTGAGGTACCCTCCCTCGCCTTATGCTATTTCACATAGGGCCTACTTGAAGGCTGACAACGATGTTGTTAAGGCTCAAAAGAGGAAAGAAGAGAAGTGGTCTCATGATCCTCCTTCCCCTTCCGCTGCCCCATGCTTCTTCTCGCTTAGCTGCAGTACCCTCTAGCCCTGCTCCTTGCTTGCAGGAGAACCCTTCAGTGCCTTCTTGGCGAAAGTCCAAGCATCCCGCGTTTGAGCTTCTTCTTCTACCAATAGAGCCTAGACCTATTTAGTATGAAAGGAAGAAGGTCCTTCGAAGAGAGTCCTCCTTGTCTTGATTGTCGCAGCCTCCTACTACTCCTACTCCTAAGGCAGTGAGCAAAAAGAGGCCCACTGCTGAGGCTCTCAAGTTGAATCCTCCTGTCGCTCCTCAACCTGCTCCCCTTGCTCCTACACATGAACCCGTTCCTCCGCCTGAAACGACCGTAGTGGATGTACCTATGGTCGAGCAGGAAACTCTTGTCCCTTCACAAGCTATGACTTCTAACTCTAAGAGCCATTGGAACTACCTTGCACAAGAGCGCATGTGCCAACGAAAGGCTCTCCTGGCCAAGTAGGCCTCTTCGCAATAGAAGGAAGAAGAAACAACTGCCCCCACTTCAAGGCCTTCTGCAACGTCATCTTCCTCTACTCCGGTTGTGTCCCTTTTGCCTGATCCATTCCTGACTCCCATTGTGAGCATGAAAACACTTAACTCTAATCGGGTAAAAGTGTTTATCGCTCCTTTAGTGGAGCCACCTTTGCTGATGTCCATTCTAGATATTCAACCCTTCCCAAAACTCATGGATATGGTTAACACTTTGGTCATATCCATTGTGGTTTTGTCCTCTTCCTCCTCTGCACCTCTAGCTTTGTCTATGGGGATTTCATCTCCTCCTATGAAGAAGAAGGCAAGGGCTAGTCCTTCTCATGATAAAGGATGTAGAAAGAGCCCACCTTCACAAGGTGGCCCTGTAATGACCTATTTTGTCCTTGTGATAGAACCATTCCTGGCCTCTCCTGAGTTTGTCAGCACTCCCGAATCGTTCAATGAGCCTATCAGTGGATCTCAGGTGCAACCCATCCCATCTACTGAAGTAAGACATAGCACTCTCATGGGGTGCATGTTCAAATTTGTGTATGAGGTCTCGACCCTGTCGGCAATCTTCGCAAAATCACTGACTCTGAGTCCACAAGAGCTCGATGGAGAGGACCTTGAGGGGCCCTCTTCCTTGGCCCTTCTTGCAAGAGGGTCAGATGCCCCTGCTCTTAACATTTCACCTTTGGAGACTCGTCCTCCTTCCCCTTACGAGGATTTGGATTGGGAAGTGGATGACCTCTTGGTCAAGCAGTGTTAGGAGGAGGGCCCCTTTCCTTTTCTTGATCTTGTGTGCATGTGTGCATTTTTTTTTGTGTTCCCTCGTACTCATGCTATATGTGTCTGGATGACCCTTGTTACCCTTGTTGGTGCTTGGATATAGGCGTGGTTTTTGTGTCATAAGCCTTCTTCTATTTGTACCTTCATTCTTCCATGTTTGTGCTTAAGTTTTGATAAATTGGGGAGGATGCAAAGCGTCAGGGGCATTTAGGCTTCCCTTCCATGTTGACTCAATTTTTTATCTTTACTTTGTTTTCTATGCATTCTTCTCGATTTGGTTGGGGATTGATTATATTTCACCTTGCATCATGGTTACCTACTATTATATGAGCTCAAATAGATCTGACCTTGCTAAACCAAATCCCCCTGTGCCCTTTGTTTGTGCTTTTCTCTTTTTCTTTATCTTTCTCTCTTCTTTTCTTGAGTTGTCCCTCCTATGTGTGACAATGTTCTTTAACACTTGGACTTTCAAAAAATGAATTCACCACCAACGAATCTTTTCTTGAAAGTCCTCACAATACCTTTTCCTTGGAAGTGCATTCTCAACTTGGAATCCTAATGGAATGTGTTTCCTTCATCATAGGTTCGTAAAGAAAGGACCTGAAGACCTTCCTCCGAAGTGGGAACTGTTTGACTTCCCCTTGTGTGGGGGCATGACCTTCCTTTCGAATTCCTTGATGAAATGAACATCTTTCGAAAGGATCCCTTAATGATGAATCGCTCTAAGGTAGCAAATTTTGAACTGTGTGTCCCTTGAGTGGACCCCCTCTACTTCACAACGGGTTCCTCAAGGACCCTTTCTTTAAAAGCCTTTGTAATGAATGGGATCTTGCATGTCTAGTCTGGGGGTAGCCCGACTAGACTCATTCCATTCATCATTTTCGTGTCTAGCTTGGGGGCAGCTTGACTAGACCTTATTGTTTCAAATTGTGCGTCCCTTGAGTGGACCCCTCTCCTTTTGAAGGGATCTTGAGGGAGCCCTTTGAAAGTTTTTTGGTTTGCGTTACCAGCCACTTTAGACATGTTCTATCTACAAGTAGATATGTCGCTACTTTTAGATGTGTTCTATCTGCAGGTAGACGCATCGATGCTTTAGACATGCCCTATCTATGGGTAGGCATGTTGTCGCTTTTAGATGTGTTCTATCTAAGGGTAGATGCATCGATGCTTTTAGATGTGTTCTATCTATGGGTGAATGCATCGACGCTTTAGGCATGCCCTATCTGTGGGTAGGCATGTCATTGCTTTTATATGTGTTCTATATGTAGGTAGACTCATCAACACTTTAAACACACTCTATCTGCGGGTAGACGTGTCACCACTTCTGACATGTTCTATCTGTGGGTAGACATGTCACCTCTTCTTGAGTCTGCGAAGTCCGCTTCCTTGTAGCTTCCTCCATGCAAGAGATCTTGGAGGTTTCCTCCTTGTAGGTCTACGGGCCTGCAAGGTGCTCTGTTGTTCCAACTTCATAGTTCCGAGCAGCTATGGAGTCCTTTGTTTTCCCTGCATCTTTGGGTTCTCTAGATTGCGGTCTACATCCTCGATGGTTTAGGTATACTTTTCTAACCCTACTCTCTTCTTTATCTACTTTACTGAGCACTCATTAGTACTCGTGCTTGCTAAAGTGGGGGAAAAATGTATAAGAGTGAATTTGCACCCTAGGTGCAATTCCCCCTTTTTCCTTATTAAACATTAGAAAACCTAAGTTAGAGACTTAATTCACTTAATCCTACTGATGGTGGTCCACTTGGCACCTATTTTGTGTGTTAGTGGAGGAATTTTTATTGGGTATTCCCATGCGACGTGTAGATGTTCATGCAGCATGCTTACGTCCTTGGAAGATTCTTGCGGCTGAGCCAACAAAGGCGTTACTCTTCCCATTGGCAACAAAGTTGTAATGCCTCCTTCGGCCACCCGACCTGAATATGGCCATTTCTTTCCTCATTCCTTCATATTCAAGCCTTTGAACTTGCTTTAGAGTTTGGAAAAAGGTTGGATAGAGGTTGGATGAAGATTGGAAAGACTCTACATCAATTCAAGCTCATTTTTCACTCACATACAAGCATTCCAAGGATTACATAGCAGCAATATCACACTCCATCACGTTAGTAAAGAAAGTTTGCGACTATGCCATTGCAATAGAGGCTTGATTTTCTCTCCTTTCTCCTCCAAGTAGCCTTGAGTGCTCTTGGTGGAGGTGGTAAGCTTCCCTCTCCTCTCCTCTATCATTTGGTTGAGTAGCATAGTACTATTTTGTAGTGCTTGTGTTTATCATTCCTTTATCTTTTCCATTGGTTGTCTGTGGAGGTGGGAACACCTAAACGGGGGTCTGACTAAGGCAGGTCCCTATACATCCACCCCCAAACATTCTCTCTCTTGTTTTGTGTAGGTGTGTGAGCTCTTGGAGGATCAATTGGTGAATGAGTTCATTGGTGAGATTCTCCCATCTTTATCACTTTTTCTTATTTTCTTTATAACATTAGGGATTACTTGGTTCATTTAGTCACATCATTCTAGCCTTTTAGTTAACTAGCTAGGTTGATAAGTCATTTTAGTATGTTTAACCTTGTCTCAGCTGTTGTCTGACCGTACGGACTACAACACATTTCTGAGACACCAGTGTGCCACACTGTCATCTAAAGTCTGTGTTGATGTCGTCGGGTAGAGAGCTCCCTAAGACATAGAGTTAGACCTAAAGATCGACTCGCCTAGCCCTACATTGAAACTCAGATTGCAGAGTGATCGCAGGACCCTAAAATTCCTCATCATTCTCATCCTCATACCCTAAACATACACTTAGTTGAGGTAAGTTAGGGCAGCCTCTCACGTCATGACCCTCTATGACCTAGGGTCTTGCATGCGGTGGTCCCCCTCTCTTACACATGCTATGAGCAATTAATTTAAAGTAGCAAATGAAAAATGCAAAGAAGAAGGAAGGCATGAGTGCCAACTTGGAAAGCCCTATCCCAAGTCAGATGTTTCCAAGTAAGGTTGTCTCATGCGAGATAAAAATAAAAGGGAGAGGGGTTGCCCCCAAAATGAAAATACCAAACACATAAGGGATCTATGCATTTGGGGTCAGTATGTTCTCTGCTACATTTTTTTTTAAGGAGCTCAGAATTGTCATCATCCCCCAAATACATAGAACTAGAAGAATGACACAAAGAGAGCAAAAATAAAGAAAAATATTTTGGGTCAACATGGAAGAGACATAGAGTGTCTCGACGCTTTTTGTCATCCCCAAAAGGAAAACACAAGAAAAATGAAAAGGAAAATGAAAGGAAAAGAAAAGATAATGAAAAATATTTTGGGTCAACATGAAGGAGATATGAATGTCTCGATGCCTTATGTCATCCCCAAAAGGAAAACACAAGAAAAATAAAAAGGAAAAGAAAAAGGAAATCCTTCTGTGTCAACATGGAGGAGACATGGGTGTCTCAATGCCTTGCATCATCCCAAAAAGGAAAACAAAAGAAAAAAGAAAAGGAAAATAAAGGAAAAATAAAAGATAATGAAAAATATTTTGGGTCAACATGAAGGAGACATGAATGTCTCAATGCCTTGTGTCATCCCCAAAAGGAAAATACAAGAAAAAAAAAGGCAAAGAGAAAGAAAAGCCTTTTGGGTCAATATGAAAGAGACTTGGGTGTCTCAACGCCTTGTGTCATCCCCAAAAAGAAAAAATACAAAAAAAAGATAAATAAAAAGGAAAAAACGATGCACGACATAGAGAAGAATGAAGGTACAAATAGAGGAATGTCACAAAGAAAGAGAAAATCAAACAAAACATCAAGGGGGATTACATTACGCACATGTAATAACAAAAAATAAAAATAAATAAGAAATAGAAAATACAAAAGACTAGTAAGGAAAATGCAAGTCAACCGTTGAGAAATTCATCCGCCTCCCAATCATTTTCATTATATGCCGAGGGGGGGCAACTGGACAAAAGTACAAGGGTAAGTGTTGAACTAGGAGAAGTATCAGGTTCATTAGTTTGTATAGGATATTTCTTGTTTAAGCTCATGGAAGAGGAAAACAATGTGTTCAAGTCATTATGCACCTCTTCGTCAATTTTAGTGACCTTGTCATTGTCATCCAAATTAATCACAACAAGAGGATGAATGATAATATCTGATGAAGAGTGTAACTCTTGTTATCATTGTTGTATTGGATTGTTCTAGGGAGTAGGGTCATCATGTATTGCTTTGGTCAAGTTCAGATTTTGATTTTCTTTACTTAACTCTTCATGTAACTTGTGAGCAAGGGCATGACACCTATGCTTACACTCTCTAGCACCTTTGTTTCTTATGGTTTTGTTTTCGAGTTTCATTTGTGAAGGAGTGAGTTGATCAACCATAGGTTGCTTTTCTTCCCTAAAGGTAGGAACATAAGGAACCATATGAGGTTGGTCATCCACTTTATCTTTTTCCTTGTAAACTTGTTTTATTTGAGGAGTTCTGACAAAGTTTCTTTCATTGTCTCTTGGTCTTTTGGATGATGTAGGTTAAGTTGCTATTGTTGGTTGGTCTGGGTTGTTTGGTTCTTTTTTAGGTTCAATCACGGTTTCATCAAGTATGGGAGGTGTTGAAATGGAAGGGGACATGTTTCTTAGGGATAATTCAACTATTTTCTTTTCTTTGAATATTTGGTAAGATATGAAAAAGAAGTCCTATCGTGGCATTATAGGTTCCATGGGCTCGAATCAAAAGGATTCTAAGGAAAAGTTTCATTTTGAAGACAAGGGGTTAAAACCACTATGTTGAATGGTGAATATTTCATTTTCAAATGGAAACTTTTAAAAAAATTGCACAATGGAAGGGACAACTTTCATTGAGCGAAGCCATGGGTGGCCTAGCCTCAAATGAAATTGGTCTGACTGCGGAATGATGGAGAACGTGACATCTAATGTTTTTGGTCCTATTTGTAATGGTAGGGTGATCGATCCTATTGTAGGGAACAAAAATCCATTGTGTGTCTTGATCCATGCTTTTAGTTTATCATAGTCATCTTGATAGAGGTCATGCAATAGTAAGAACTCCTTGGTGATCACATTCTCTCCATAGGTGGGATTTACTAGTATCCCATTAATGGGCTTGCTATAGATATGACCGACTATGTAGAGAGGACCATTAGGTGCACATTTTTAATTATATCCTTGGAGGAGAAATAAATATCGAGAAGGTTCTTAGGTCATCCCTTATGAGGGATAACATCTATCACCCCAACCATTTAATCCATAAGATTAACATTGATATCATTTAGGATAGAGTCATTATGTTCATCATCTATATCAACATTCATCACATCATTTTGTGTAGTTTCACTAGCTTTGACAAATGAAATATTATTCTTAGGCATTGGATTAGTGAGAATTTGTAAGTTTTGGTTCGGAGGGGCAACAGACTTATTGCCTTGATCACTAATACCTACAACAGATAGGTGACCAGAATCAATGAGGTCTTACAGAAGATGTTTAAGATGCTTGCAATGTTCTGTGTCATGTCCATTTTGTCGATGGTAATCACAATAAGAATTTTATTTAAAGCTCAGGGGTAAAGGATTAGTAGGGTTAGGTTTTTACATGAGAGGCAAGGTAATCATTTGTTGTTGTAAAAGTTGGGACATTGTGTTATGAAGCATGTCGGGTAAGGGTGTGAATTGTCTTTTCAGATCTCCATAACTAAAGGGCACTAAGGTTTTAACAACTACTATTTGCTTATTCACATTTTGAGTTGTTGGCTAAGAAGGGTTAAATTGAAGGAACCCTTTATTTTTCTTTCTAAATGGTTGGGAATTGTTTTGGTTGGCAGGCTTAGATTTATCAATTCGGCTAGAAGTGGACTGTGTATCTTGACTACTAACCAAATTTTGATAATCACAAAGGGAAGTACACAAGTGTAGGAAGGATGGTACCATAGTTATCTTGTCTTGAAGTTTAGTTTGCAAGTTTTCTATAAACATCTTTTGAAGGTGCGGATCAGGGATCTTGACATTGATTTGGGAATAAAGTGACTGATAGTGGGAGATAAAATCAATTACCTTTTCTTCCTCATTTTTCTTGCATCTCATCAAATCGTCCAAGGTTTTCTTGGGAGTCATGTGCACTTGGAAATGGTTTACAAATGCATCAACAAGTTCATTATATGAACGAACTAAATTTTTTAGTAAAGAAGAAAACCATTCCAAGGAAGAATCTTTTAAGGACCTAGGAAAGAATTTTGCCAATAATTTATCATCAAGGAAAAATTCACTACATAAGGCAGTGTAGGAATTAACATGGTTAGAAGGATCTCCCTTTCCTCCATATTTCTAAAATCTAGGAACCTTTACTCCTTATGGCATCGGTTTTCACAATATTTCCAAAGAAAATGGGCTGCTTTTGACATAATATGTGGGTGGGCCATTCTAATTTTGGTTTATGGTGGAGATTTTCTTTTGCATAGATGAATTGGTTTGGAAAAGTTGTGTTATGAGAGGATTGTTACAAGTGGTATGAGGTGGAAGTGAAAGTGGTGATGGAATGTATGTAGTTGTAGGACAAGTGAATGGAATGCTTATAGGTGGTAATGTGGTAGAAGATAGAACATGCGATGCCACATAGGAACTAGGGATTCTATCTGGAATATTCAAGGAAGGAATCACATTACTAACTTGTGGCATTGTTGTTGTGACTTGAGGAGTAGTATAGGTAGGTATTGATGCTATTGTTGAGGGAGGAGGAATTTGAGTTCCTCCTTGGTTGGCAATATTGTTTGTTGGTATTGGAGCACTAGAGGTTGAAGGAAGATGTTTTCTAAAGATTTGAACTATTCTTTTCACAAGGTCGAGGCCTTTATCACTTTCAAGCACATGGTGAATGTTTTCTATGGTAGGAATTGTAGTAGCAAAAATGTTCTCAAGGCTAACTTGGTGTTGTAGGTTGACTAAGTCCTCATGAATTTGAATTATTTTCTCTTGTGGGATATCATTAGTCCTTGGTTCAACATGCATGCTACATGAAGGTAAAGAGTTACTAAGGGTATTATCCATGTCCAGTGTACTAGTGCCAATACTAGGAGTGGAAGCTCTAGATAACCTAAGATCCTCAATGAGTGTGTTATCATGGGATGCCATGAGTCTCAAAATTCTTCTCACTATGGTATTAGCAATAGGACACCAAACACTTATGCAAAAGATACTATATGTGGGATGGATGCAAATGCAATGTAAGCTAAAAAGAATGAAATGCTTAAAACTAAAATTCTTGAAAGTAAAACTAAAATGTAGAAACAAAAAATAGAAACTTAGAAATTGAAGACTAAATGCCAGAAAATGCAGTGCAAAATGTGCAAAGGGACTGATTCGCCCTAAGTGGCGAATGAGTCTTGGTACTAACTTTTTTGAAAATTTATAGAATTTTAAGATAATTTTTATGCTTTTTATATTTCCTGATGAAAATATGATATGAAAATGCATAATTTTAGTGTTTTTTAATGAGATGAAATGCAATAATGCAAGCTATATGAGCTTGTTACTAGTGAAAATTAAAAAACCCTAGAATGCAAATTAAACAATGCAAAATGCAATGCTAATGGAAGCTAAATCTAGGATGTAAATTCACTCCAAAATAGAAATATGATGCTCTAAATACAAGTTCACCAAAATGAAATAGATGTTTTTGTATGTGGGACTCTCTTACACTATTAGGGTTTTGGACCTAAAAGGAGAGAGATGCAAAAACCTTAACAGTTCACTCAAGAAAAAACCCTTGATATTTCAATACAAAAGAGATTGAAATCTGCCAAAGGGGATTGTCCTAAAGGCCGAAAATTGATAAAGGAGTTCACCACTAATGCAAAACTTAGAAAATGCAAGATGCTTGAAAACACACTATGATATGCAAATAGATTGTAACAGAAAACTCTAAGATTTAAAGCGTGCACCTAGAAATTGGAAAAGTATGGAATGGAGCTCTAGAATCCTAAAATTGCTACTTTTTAGGTCAACTGGGACTCATATGCCAAGCTGGGCGACTTAGTCCTGCTTCAGGTGAATAATGCCAGAACAAGTTTCAGATAACTAGGTACTCAAATTTGCAAAAATATTTGTCAGACTCCTACGGTGGGACTCATTCACCACTAATGGTGAATCAGTCCACTTCTGGATTTCTAGAAATTCAAAACTGGAATCTATAGCTCTCAGTCTGCACTTCTGCTCCTAGTTCAAATCTGGGTCTGAAATTGTCAAATTCAACCTATAGGTGTTCTCCAAGCTTCTCTTAGGACTTTCGTAACTTGGAATGACTTTGAAAAATTGATGGAAACTTTTCCAATATTTCTCTTTGACAAATATGCAACCTAAACCTGCAAACCCAATGCAAAGAGAGGGAAAAATTGTTGTGGGTTTAGTGAATAGGGGTTTTCCTTGGTCAAACCCCGAGTTGGTAATTAAACCCTTGAAATGAAATGAAATATGAAAATAAGCTGATGAATGAACAAAAGTAATGCTACAACTCACCAAACCCTTGAAGTAGAATAATACAAACATGCAAATAATGGCTCTAATGGATGTAGACTTGAAAATTATTGAAATGCTTAAAATTCTTGATAGAATGACTGAGTGATTGGGGGTGAAATGAGTAGAAAAACCCTTTTTTATACTTGATTATTCAATAATTTCCAAAAATAAAACATCGTAGGCCGACCTTAGATCTTAGAAAATGAAAACTCGCTAGAAATTTTAATTAATTTTGAATTTCGTGCCATAGGGAACTTATGTGCCACTCTAGGTGAATGGGTCCCACCTAAGGGGAATCATTCACCCAAATTGGTGAATGGGTCCCACCTAAGGAATTTGAAGTGGGTTTCAGGAATTAAGTGTTTTAAATGATGTTTATTCTAAAAAATACTCATAAGTAAGGCTTGTAGATGCAAAATGGGGCAAATTAAAGCATAAGAAAGCCCAATTATTAATGACAAGCCTAGAAAAGTGTGAAATTTTGTTACAACACTTTACAACACTTTGAAATAAGACTTGGTAAATGATAAAAAAGAGATTATTTAGGTGAAATACATTAATAAGACCCTAGAAAAGTGTGAAAGTGTGTTACAACACTTCATAACACTTAGGTAAGGTACCATTAAAATCCTTAATAGTTTACAAGGGCCCAAGACCTAATGTGAATGTGTTAACCACATTACAACACTACATTAAGGAAAAAGTAAGCCAATATCCACAAGAAGGATCTAAATGAGCATGAAAATTTCCAAAGATCCATTTTTCTACACTACACAGACAAAGAGGACTACTTTTAATACTTTCAGTACCAACACCAATACAAAGACCCATACTTCATTTGTTAAAACCCCCATCAATAATGCTAAAATTCATCATACTCCATCCACTGCACCCCCAAATCCTGAGATCTTGAAACTGTAGTTGGAGAATGAAAAATTGTAGGAAGATTTGAGGAAAGATGAAATAGAAGCTTCCAATGTAGAAATAGCTAGGAAGATTGCTTTTCTTAAGATTTCTACACCAAATCTAGAGGCTTCAAGCTTTGTACATGATAATAGTGAATTCAAAAAAAAAAAGTTTAGAGGACACAATACTAGTGGAGGTGGTGGTGGAGATCAAGGTGGTGGAGGTGGAGGAAATAATAAAAACAAGAACTCATACTCTAAAGATGATGAGGGGAAAAATTAGGGAGGTGGTGGTGATGATGGATGTGGGAAGGGTAAGGATAAAAATAAATCTGATAACCAAAAGGATGATGAGTATAGAAATTCTCATAGAGATAGACATACTAGGAGGCCACTCCAAGTTGATACTTATCAGCAGTTATGTTTCACTGGGATACCAGGTTATCCTAACCCATTTCCTGAAAACTTTAGACCTGCCTCTAGTCAGATTCTCTAGAAATAATGCCTTGAGTGGTGAAGATCACCTCAAAGAATTTGCAAATGTTATGGATGAATTTGAGGTAGAAGTAGAGGATGTAATGATGAAGTTGTTTATGCAGTCCCTCATTGAAGATGCTTGAGAGTGGTATAGGAGTTTACTTTCCAAGAGTATTGGATCTTGGGAGGAATTCAAAAGGATGTTCTAAGAGCATTATGGTGATAAGAATGACTCAACTTATTTATTGAATCAATTTAATAACATTGATAAAGGTTCTAATGAGTCTATGGCTGATTTTAATACAAGGTTCCAAAAGGCAAGGAAAATGTTTCCTCATTTACTATTGAAAGAAAATGTGTGCTTGGTAAATTACTACAATTCTTTTTATGTGAAGATGAGCTATCACCTACTAAACAAGAATCCTCAAAAATTGAGGGAGGCTTATAAGATGGAAGAAAATATTGATAATATCAGCAGAGCCACTAGTAAAGTTGGTAGAAGAGATGATACAAAATTCCTCATAAACCCAAAAAATGAGGATAAGAGTTTCGTGCTAAAGGGGGTACCCTTGAGGATAAGATTGATAATTTCATGAAAAATATAACTGACAAAATTGCAAGAAAAGAAAATGCGCCATCAAAATATCATCAAAGAAATGAAATACCTCCTCAGTTGCAAGATCACCCATATAATACCAATTGGTATAATGAGAAGCATGTTCCTAACAATCAGAGAAATGCTCAAAATAAGGTTCCCATGGATCCTTTGTAGAAGAATTCATAGAACTTTTTTTATGACACTCCTGGTGCATGGTTTGTTAGATGCCTCATTCTCCTCATCAATGTGTAGTAGCATAGATGGTTGAAGTTGAAGATGTACTTGAGGAATTTGATCAGTAAAATGAGGAGGATATTGATATAAATATGATTATGGATGGTTCTAACTTAGTTGACAGTGAATGCTCATTTGATATGGAGTTCTAGGAAATGGATCTAGATGACCAAAGGAAAATTGCTAGTACATATCACCAGCAAGTTCTCTCATATGAGGATGTTGACAATGATACTGAAGTATACAATTTGGAAGCAATTGAAGATGGTGTATCCCTAAGAAAACCTTTAGATGAAGAGATTGCAAGATATATTGTGGCTTTGCCTACCCAAGCCAGAATCTCTTATCACTTAATAAATAGAACAGTTGGTGATGAGCAAGGTAGTCCCACTGGTCTTTTCATTAAGGAGAAGAACGCAAAAAGAAAGGAGCGTAATTAGTCTGATGGAAAAGTAGGAGTAGTTAGAACTAAGGAAAATAGGGGAGATAAGATTTGGGCCAAAAAGGTAGATAAAACAAAGAAAAATGCAAAGCTCAAATCCCCTGTTGCTAAGACAAAGATATAGAGACAAAATCATGAAGTTGTGAGGAAAGATGTCAAGCCTAGAACTGAGACATCCAAAAATCAACAGAAGGAGATTGACACAGAATAAGGTATGATCCCAATTTAATTTCCTAAGTACACTCCTATTGGCATGTTTCAATTACTTAGCCAAGTAAGAGTATTTATCCCCTTTCTTGAGATGATGAGAATAGATGAACACAAACAGAAGGAAATAACCTTTATCAATGGTGCTACTATAGCCTGTAATGATTTAGTGGTTCCCACTCCACCCAAAGTGAGTGAAAAGGATAAGAAAGATAAAGAAGTTAAGCAAGTGATCACTGAAATCCATCATATCTTTCTAGGAAATTCAGTAACTTCTTGTCCTAGGAAGATAGATCCATTTTTCCTCATGCTGATTGTTGAGGGAAATTTTATAAAAAAAATGTATTATTGACTTTGGATCATCCAATAATATCATTCTAGCTAAAATCATGGAAGCATTGGGACTGAAATTTTCCAGCACTCATGGAAAGTGTTATGCTATGGATTCAAGAGAAGTCCCTATTATTGGTGTGATCAACGAACTTTCTTACAAATTAGTCGCATATCCAGAAAAGGAGTTTAAGATGAGTTTGGCAGTAGTTGATATCCCACCTAATTATGGAATGTTGATGTCTCAAAAATGGAGTGCATCCATGGCAGGTAGTATGTTGTGTGACATGTCCTATGCCACCTTCCCTATTGATGGTAAGGATTTTTTAGTGGTACAAGAGACAAAGGTGGCATATATGTTGTAGCATGCTCCTAAAGATGATACAAACCTTTCCATATATACTAACACAAATTATTTTAAGGTGGAAGAAGCACCAAGAGAAATTGATAGGTGCCCTACACCTATAGATAATGAAGTCATAAGATTATCAAAAAAATATGACTTATGGAAGATGTACTTTGATGGTGCAAGTTCCAAGGAAGGTTCTAGTGCAATAATATTGTTGGTATCACCCACTAGAAACACATACAAGTTTTCTTTCACTCTATCTTTTGTCTACACAAATAATGTAGTGGAATATGAAGCATTGTTGTTGGGATTAAGATTGGTTGAGAAACATGGGATAAAAAAGTTAATGGTTATTGGTGATTCTGAGCTTGTGATATCCCAAGTAAGAGCTAGGTATGCTTGCAAGAACAACAGCATAAAGAAGTACAAAAATGTTGTCTGGGATTCTATTGAGTTGTTTGATATTTTTTGTATTGACTGGATGGAGAGAGGATAAAATGGAGTGGCAGACCTACTTGCTAATATTGTATTAATACCAGATGATGTAACCTTTGCAGGAATCTCTAAATTTGAGATACAATCAAGGCATTCCATCCCTAACAACATATATAATTGTAAGATCTTCAATGATTATGAAGATATTATGAAATTTTTGAGATGCATAGATGAATATGAAGGTTAGTAGATTGAATTTGGGGTGTTTGTACAAAGTATAGATGGTAATGATACATTTTTTTTTAATTAGGTAATCCAACTAAAGACAAACAAAATCCCCAAGGGCCTTGTAGCATTAGAAAGGGTTTTTGGTAGTCAAGATAAGAGCAAGATTAAAACAAATGCTACCCATCCAGAGGATCTGCAAGAAATAAATTTGGGGACTGAAAATGCCCCTAAGAAAGTGTATGTAGGAAAGAAGATGAAACCAAAGGTTAAGGAAATGTTGATTTCCTTATTGAGAAAATATAGAAATGTCTTTTCTTGGTCATATGATGACCTAAAGGCATATAGAGAGGAATTATTTCAGTATGAGATTTCTTTGAAAGAAAATGCCAAGACCTTCAGACAAAAGCAAGGACCCATTAATCATATTTTGGCTCCAAAGATGCAGGAGGAGATAATAAAGCTAAGGGATGGTAGCATCATAAAACCAATTAGACATTCCTCATGGGTGTCTAATCTGGTTCCAGTTATAAAAAATAATGGTGATATAAGGTTGTGCGTAGATTTTAGAAATCTAAACATATTGTCATTAAAGGATAATTATCCATTGTCAAACATGGAGGCCATGTTACAAAAGGTAATTGGCTATGAGATGCTATCAATGATGGATGGATTCTCTAGTTATAACCAAGTGAAAGTAAAGGAGTTTGAGCAATACAAGACTGCATTCACCACCCCATGGGGAAGCTATGTATATGTAAGGATTCCATTCGGCTTAACAAATGCAAGTGCCACCTTCCAAAGGGATATGGATGTGGCCTTTTCTTATTTTATTGACTTATTCATGGTTATATACTAGGATGACTTGAATTCCTACTCCAAGAAAAAGGAGGATCATTGCATACACTTGGAGAAGGCAGTTATCAGTGCTTTAGAGTATGGGATTTCATTGAATCCAAAGAAATGTGCCTTTGGGCTAACTAAAGGTAAACTATTGGGGCACATTGTTTCCAAAGAGGGAGTGAGAATTGATTTGGAAAGGGTAGCACCCATAGATAAGATCCCTCAACCAAAGAATGTCAAGGGCATTCAATTATTCTTTGGATAGATCAATTTCTTGAGGAGATGTGTGACTAACTTTGTATAAATTACAAGACCCATCTCCAAGATGCTGAAGAATGGAAAGAAAGTGTTTTGGAGTGAGGAGCCTAGTCAGGTGTTCAAGAAAATCAAACAAGCTATTAAGGAAGCTTCAATTTTGAAGTCCCCAGATTTCACTAAACCAATGCACATTTTCTCCTTTGCTTCATTGCATACTATTGCTGCTATCTTACTACAAAAAAATGATGAGGGCTATGAGCAGCCCATTCCATTCTTCAACAAATATTTACATGTCGCAGAGCTCAAGTATGATATGATGGAAAAAAAAGCATGTGATCTAGTTAAGGATATGAAGAATTTCAAAACTTATTTGATGGGGGCTACTGTAATAGCTTTTGTACCAAGTGCTACTGTGAAAGATAACTTCACTCAGCAAGAAAATACATGCAAAAGGTGTAGGTGGATCAACAGGATCCAAGAATTCAACATTTATGTCTAGATTACCAAATTAGTAAGAGGGAAAGGCCTAGCAAAATTAATGGAAAAAGATAATTTGGAAGAAAATCAGATTAATCACATAGAGACTATTGATGTTGCACCTATCTATGATATGCAAACATGTGGATGGTATAGAAGGATTGTCCAATATTTACAAACTTTGTAATGTCTTGTAGATATGGCTGACAATGACAAGAGAACACTAAAGTTGCATGCCATAAAGTATGCGATTATTGACAATGAACTATGGTGGAGAAGCCAGGATGGTGTATTGCTTAAATGTGTGGATGGAAAATAGGCATTAGAAATCTTGTAAGAAATGCGCAATGGAGCATGTGGGGGTCATTATATGAAAAAGACTACTATTGATAAGGTCTTGAGAGTAGGATTTTGGTGGCCTACTATTTTTAAGGATGCTCATAAGTTTGTTAAGACTTGTGATGCTTGTCAGAGATTTGCAGGAAAACTAAATTTTTAGGAAATTTTCCACTAAGGCCTATTTCTATTCAGGCCCCTTTTCAACAATGGGGACTTGATTTCATTGGTGAAATACTGGAAAATTCTAGTGGAGGGCACTCATGGATCCTAGTTGTCACTGACTATTTCCCAAAGTGGGTAGAAGCAATACCTACAAGGAAAGAAACAAGCAAAGTGGTAATGGATTTCCTAATGAACAATATTCTAATTAGGTTTGGAGTCCCAAAAAAGATCATTTTAGATAATGCTATGTGTTTTAGATATGAGGTGTTTAAATATTTTTGTGATAAGCATGTCATATAAATTTCTTATTCTTCATGTTACCATCCTCAAGGAAATGGTCAGGCCGAGTATTGTAATAAGAGCTTAATGAAAATTATTAAAAGGGTGATGGAGAAGAACATGAAAGCTTGGGACTCAAAGCTAAATTTTGCACTATGGGAAGATAGGGTTATTGTGAAAAAGGCTACTAGTTATTCATAGTTTGGTTTGGTGTATGGCTTAGATGCTAGGCTCCCATAGAATAAATTGCTAAAAATGTATAAATTTGTGCAAGAATATGATGATGATATCTATGATGATATGCAACACATAATTGATAATCTAGTGCAACTAGATGAAACTAGAAGAGAAGCTAGTGCCAATAATGAAAAACTACACCTACAAGTCAAGTGATTACATGACAAGAGGGATTCTCCTAGAAAAATTGAGGTGGATAGTATGGTATTAGTCTAGAATGCAAGGGTTCAAGATAAGGGTAAACATGGAAAGTTTGAAGCATTATGGTTAAGTCCTTATCTAATAGCCAATACCCATTGGGAGGATTATTACTTCCTCCAAAGTTTGACAGGTGAAATTCTTGAACTACCAATACATGGATAGTTCTTGAAGCCATAATTCTCCTAAGTATGTGGGTATGTGTAGGATCATCATGGAAAAAATAGGCCCTTAAGTGGCAATAAAATTTAGAAAAATCAGAGTTAGGCAACTTGATGTAAAAATTTGAAAATGTTATATCTATTATTTCAAAAATATGTAAGAATAGAATCTATAGAAAATTGAATGTAGTTTCCAAACTACTATGTTTATTTAAAAAAAACAAAAATCTATTTAGTGAAAATTTGAAATTTCAATGCAGTAGTACTTAAATTTTAGGGAAAAAATAAGAAGTAGGTGTCTGTCTGACCACCCTAACCACAATAAAATGATAATATTTTTTTACAAGATTTTAGATATAAGTAGAGGACTCATGTCCCAATGTGGTGCATATTTTTTGTTATTTTTTTCCAAGTAAATAATTAATTATGATTTTTTTATTAAAAATGTTATAAAATATAAAAACTTGTATGTCTGACCACCTTAACTTGGTCAAAACTTCATGATTTTTTATTTTTTTTAATCCTATAGCATGCGAAGCATAGAATGTGACACATGTTTTGGATTCAAAAAATGTGATACCATTTGAAAGCTATAGATGTTTTTCAATCAGCTCACCAATTAGGACTTTAGTCATAATTCAAATAGAAAATGAATAATAATTACTTATTAAATTCAAAGTAAAGAATAATTTATATTGGTGGAAAGCTCAGAATCTCCTTTAAAAACCCTTTTCATTTCATCAATTTTGGGTTTAAAAAATTCATCATCCATATACCTTACACATACCCATTCTATCACCACTTTTTAGCCCATCATGATACTGCACATACACATGTTATGATTCCATGTACACTGTAAGTTTTGTACATTTTGTATATAGGTGTGTTTGCATTGGTTGTGTCCAGTTTGGTCTTGCTACCTAGTTCGGGTGGTTCCTTGGTTTCTGATTCATTGTGTTTGGTTGATCTGCTTCAACTTGAGACTCTAGGATCTTTCCATACCTGTGAGAGACACACATCCCCAGTCGAAGCCACTGATGGAAACCCTTAAAAATTTTGTGTTCCATCTCAAAATCCTACTAAATTTTGGGTTTGATTTGTATTTGAGGGCTTATAGTTTTTTTTCTACTGTCACTGTTTAAGGGTTTTATGTTATCTTGGAACCATCTTAAAAAACCCTTGAGTTTATATCCTTTTCAAGGTTTTAATTCTTTGTTGACTCCTTATTGTTGGTTCCCGATATTTTAAGTCACATCTTATGCCATTGAAATCCACGAAATGACCGACCCTTTGGTATAGTTGTAACAGTTGTCATATGTTGGGCCATCATTTTAATTTTCTGAATTTGGGCTAAATATTCCCTGTTGAAATCATTTGAGCCTTAGGTCACTTAATCCCATGAGTTGTATTCTTGTCAACCTAGTCGGGTCCCTCTTTTAAGACTAAATTTTTTAGCATGTGCAGTTATGAAAATATGTGATGATAGTTTGATCATCGAGAGAAAATCACCATCATTCCTCGCGTGCCTATTCTATTTCATTCCCTACTATTTTATTCTCATGGTCTAGTGGGCATAAGAAATGTGTCAAGTACATTGGCGGGTCTGGTGTCTTTTTTAAAGATTACAGGTAGTACTAAAAGGAAATCAATGGTGGTCATTGAATGATGTGGTTGCATCTTGACCATTCCCTATGTGCCCACTCTGTTTAATTCTTCATTAAAATATTTGAGTGGGCTGGCGGGCGGTTTCCCCGTGTTGAGTTTGACTAGGGGCCCATTGTTTCCAAGTGGTCAGAAAGTGGAGCTTTGAAGAGAATCAATGGTCGATAGTAGGTGACACAAGTCAATTCTAACCACTCCATGCTATCCCATGTGGGTCCCACCCTTACTGTCTAGTTCTCAACAAGGTGGCCAGTCATTTCCATGTGGAATAACCTAGAGGGCATGGAAGTATTGGAGCAAAGGAAAATTCTAATCAAATATTTCAATTAGGGGCATGGAGAATAAAGTGTGTGCTACTAATAGAATAGACAATGCATGTGTTTGAGATCTTTTAATCTGGGTCATTGATTATGTCAGATGAATAAGGCCACGAGAAATTGGTCTAAGATTAAGATGTGAGTATGTAGAGGTCGTGAGATTTAATATCAACCCTCCCCCATCTTCCTGCCGATGAGAGTTGCACACGAGTTAAGACTCATGGGGGTGAGGGGAAGAAGACACATGGATTCTGGCTACAATGATAAATGAATGGTGGAGCTCGCATATCACCAACAAGTGGTTCCATGTGGCCTATTGTCATTTGATGAGTATTGTGGCTGTGTATAGTCAATTTTTTGAAATCAAGCTAACTAAATTTGGATCGTTCATCAATTAACACACCCACAAGATCAATGACTAGCATTCAAAACTTAGCTTGAGGGTAAGTGAGACCTTTTGGTTCACGTGAGAGAGCCTTAATAATTGAGAGGACATAAAGCTATCGAAGCAAGACATTGCATAGCTATTAAGACCTATCTTAAAAGCATAATTGAGCATTGTGAAGGATATTCTACACACTTGGAGAGCTCGTGATGTGTTTTTTAGGCTTGGCTAACATTAAGGCTAGGGCTATCAACCTGTGAATGAACTAGTAAGTAAATTACTAAATTCCCATTAGAATTATTGATAAATTGTGGTTTCCCAAACCTTTGAGTCAATTAAGGTTTTCTTGGTCCTGTATTTTAAGGTTTGGCATTCATAAAAAGGGAATTAGTTGATCCCACATTGCTGTATTTTTTGTCAAACCCTTATTTGAGCCATAATTTTTTTCCAAGAAGCTAGAAACCCTACTTTGTAGAATTCTTGTGTCATGGCTCCCAAGGAAAAATCAAAAGCTTCTTTTTCTAAAGGGGAAGAATTTGTTCCCAAAAGACCTTTGAGTAAGGACCTTATTGACCAACTGCCACCCTTGACCATTGAAAAATCTAAGGGTCAATTGCTTCCCTGAGGTCCATAGGTAGTTGATGGTTTTTTTGATAAAAATTACTCTATTAGGGATTCTAGACTACCTTGTAGTGGGTGGGAATTGTTCTATGGCTGGTTTAGGAATAGAAACATGGGTATTCTAGTTGGTAACCCCAGGAATTGTGACTTAGGAAAGTTTATTGTACCAAATTTCTACATGGATGTTGATTTTCTTAAATCAGTAGCTACCAATTATGATCCAGTCACATGAACTATAAGGAAATATGAAGGGAAGGAAATGGTTAAAATTACCAAGGAAGAAATTGCTCATGTTTTCAAGCTCACTAGGTGGAGTGATGAAATGCCTAAAATTGATGAAAACATTCTTAGGGAGGAATATGAAAATACTAAGACTGCATTAAAACTCCATATACTGTCAAGGTATCTAGTAGAGATTGGGGGCCAAAAAATTGCACTGGGAAAATTTGATAATGAACCCTTTCCTATGAATTATTTTGTTTCATTTTTCCAAACAATTTTTTACTCCATTTTCCAAATAATTGGTTATGATTCTGTCACTAGAATTCCCATGGCATGGATGTATATGGAATCCCACACTCAACATCCTTAGTATTGCACAGTATATGACTATGCAAGGTTTTTGGTAGAAATAATTCATGCAGGTTTGGTAAGATTCAAGAAAGGTGTAGATGGAGTAAGGTTTAGTTGGTACTCATTGCTAATGTATATGTTTCTATTCAAAGGTGCATCTTACTTTGGGCAGAGTATGACTTTGGATAGGACAGAGGGTACTTTGGATCAACATGTTCAATGTTGGACTACTATCCTAGACAAGGATGATAGGACGTATGACTTTGTGGTGTTTGAGAACTTATTTTCTTTAAAATTAAAGAGATCCCTTGTTGTGAATATACCTAGAATTCCCATACCCCTGCACAACTTCATGAGACCCAAGGAAAGAAGGTTTGAGTTGGGAGTTGATCACAACTAGGGAGATGTTATCCCATATCCCAATCACATTGTTTTAAGAGTGTATGGTTCCACTATTGCACCTCACTTGCTACCAATATGTGTTCCAGAGAGAAATGGTTTCCTTGAAGTAATATGGAAATTGGGAAGTGTTGAAAATGAAGATTTGTTGAATTAAGGAAAAGGAACATTTTTTCCTTCATACACATCTTTCTCTAATTTTATGTTGACAAAGGGAGGTTGGAATAAGATACTAGATATACTCAAGGCCTATCACATGCAAAGATCAGGAGAGAGGATCATCTATGATCCCAAAGGTTTCATGACCTGGTTGAAGGAAAGGAACAAGAGTTACAAATTTGTGCACATTTTCCAATTCTAGGAAGATGTGATAAGAAATGTGTTTGTCCTTTTGGAACAAGAAAAAAGAAAAGCAATGTGGGTTACTTTCAATAAGATGTATAGAAACATAAAGAAGGAGAATCCTGATTTCAATGTTCTCCCAAAGATTGAAAATGTAATGCAAAAGGTGGAACATGTATCCTAGAATTTTGAGACAATAGTGTGCCACCTTGAAACTAAAGGGGTGATAAGTAAGGATAAGGAAAAAGCCCGCATTGAAGAGGAATAGGGTGGAGGATACTCCCCTACTATGGAAGAGAAATCTACATCTCAAGCCCTTGAAGAACCAAAAATAAAGTTATTTGTAAGGAGAAAGAGTAAGGCAAAGAAAAATGATGTAGTTCCTGCTCCCTCCCAACAAGAGGAGCAAAGGCCTCTTCTTGTACCACAAGTACCATCACCATCTCCTCCAAGGCCAACAAATATCAACATTGTAGATATTGATGCTCCACCACTAAGTGCATCACCACCAAAACAACCACCATTGAAGAAGCATAAGGTTGAAGTAATTCGTTTAGTGGAATATGCTGATGAAGAATCTGATGATGACATTTGGGTATTAGAGTAGGAAATGCAAGAAGGAATTCCCACTGCACCAACATTGATGGTGATATAGAAATTAAGTATGAGTTTGATTAAATTTGACCTCACTGGGCTTAATGGTAAAGATGATATTTAGGTGGAAGCATGCACAAATTTTTTGGATGATAATTCATTTGTAAAGTCTCAAGCTTCTATGGAGTTTGCATATAGGGCTAAGAGAGATGAATATGTCAACAACTTGGCCATAGAAAGAAGTCTTCATCTAGAATTTCCTAATGCCACAATCTAGGCAAAGGTTTTGAAATTAATGAGAGCTAAGTTCCAAAAGATGACTGCAAAGGAGGGTAGAGAGTTGGTGAGAAATAGTGGTATTTTATTACTTCCAAAATGGGATTTAGCTTTTGTCATAGCCTTTGATACAATATAAAGGTGTGAGAGACCCCTCTACAATTCAAAGGAAGAGGTTGCAATTGCATTACAAGGGTCTACCTTCAATGAAAAATGGGATACATTAGCCATTTGGTCTCTAGAACCAAGCATAAGGAAGCTAGATATTGTTCAACCTACACCTAATTATAGTGGAGGCTTGATAGTAAAGAGGGTGTCAAAAACATCAGCTCTAGAGGCAACAAATATTTTAGTACATGTTGCACAATTCACAAGGGCCACTATAGAATTGGTAATTGTAGAAAAGGAGAAACTTAGGATAGACCATGGGAAATTGTTCCATAAAACATGGGAAATGTGCCTATTTCAATAATAGAGCCTAGTATATCAGAAGTGCCACATGCTAAGGAAGATATCAGTAGGGAGGATTTGCTCAAGTAGCTAAATGAGTATAAAGAAAAGTGTGACAATCATGATACAAAGGTTTTTAACAGAAATATGGAGATTGTCACCATAGTCTTAAAGCATCTGAATAGAGGGGTAAATAATAGATTGAATATCATTCATTATAGCTATTCATCCATGGTGGTAGCTATAAACAATTTCGACAATGACAAGGAAAGAGCTATTCCACTTATGGAAAAATGGATCCCTAGGATTAAGGAGCTAAGATTGATGTAATTTGGAGCTAAGAAATATGCTAACCCCCTAAAAATTTTAATCCCACTCATACTCTTGTGGGTAAAAATGAGTATAGGGGAAACATTGAAACTTTGTAAATCAAAATAAGGGAATTGGAAAATTCCTTTCATAAATCACATCATGGTATCCTCCTGTCCATTCTAAGGGATGATGGTAGCATAAAATCCTTGCAGGAGTAGAGAGATGAAACTAGTAAATCCATTGTAGAGTAGGCAGTTTCAATTTGTCAAAAGGGTGATATGGGTACATTGAAAAGAAATATGGATATGTTGGCTCATGCAGAGATTGTCTTGTTAGAATTTGATAGGGAGGCCAATCAAATTTTTACCAAGTACTCTCCTTATAGAGAAAAGGTTGATGAGGTCATGAATTTCAACTGGCCTATTCAAGAGGAATTCCTAGCATGGAGAGATAAGTACTTGGAGGGGGTGGTGGATTAATATGAAATGGCAAGGTGGTGATTTGAAAATTTTGATTTTGAATTATGCAATCATGATGAATAACGAATGGGTGAAAATGCACTACATTGCCTAGATTTAGTACATATTAGGATTTTGCTAAGGTATAGAAAATATAGTGCATTTTCTTCAAAATTGAATTAGTGGCAGGTTTGTAGATGTGGACATATTCTTTTTCCTTTCCTTTCTATTTCTTTCATGCTTTCTTTCACTTTCACTTTGTGTGTGTGGGAACAATTTTTTTGAGTTAACTATTTGAAGATTCCTTTTGAAAGGTTGGACTGGATCTCCAATGATGAATGAAGACTATTCTTATTTCACACATGTTTCCCACCACCTGGGAATGAATTGCAACTAAAAATGGAATATATGTTATGGCGGTATAATAAGGTAATAACATGTTTACTTTCTAGCCCGAGGCTTGTTTTGCTCCTTCATTTTTATAAGAAGGAATTCAAGGCCAAAAAGTAGGGGTTCTTTGAATTGTAATTGACACAGTGAATTGTTAGCAAAATATTGACCATAGTTTGAGCTTTTTTTTAAGTTCTAAGTTTGTACTTAGTTATGTAAATTTGATAACATGATAGAAAATACAATATAGAATGATATCAATTTCATAGCAATTGTCTCTCCTCTATACTTGTTTTATGAGTTATGAATGAAAATAATCAAGGATTGTTTTGTTCGTCTATATTGTTTACCAATGGATGTTTAATTTCATTCTTGCTTATTAGTTCAATGAATTAATGTAAATGCTTGGATGGTATTGTTAACTCATATGAATTAGGTGCTAGGATATCTCCAAGAAGTGATGGTCTTGAATGTAATGTGGGAGTGTTGTAATGTTGTGTTTCTTGAGATTATATGTTGCTATTGTTGAGCTATTATCTAGTTGCATAGGTTGAGATTGACTTTATGTTTAGGATAAGGCACTGGTTTAAGAGAGATATTCATAATTTAGTTTTTGCATTCATTCATCAACAAATCACTCTTTATTTACAAACTTTCAAATGAGTTACAATTATCTTTACATTGAGTTTCATTATTCTCATACTCCAAGTGTAGAGTATTATTAAAAGAACTACCAACTCTTTTGATACACTACATTTCCGAGTGGTTATTGGAGAATTATCTATCATTTATGATGTATTTAAATATTTTTCATTAAAATTATTAAGTATACATTGTGGGATTACCCTCCCAGGTTTCACAGAGCCCAAAGTGTAGGAGTAAAAGTTTTGTAGCTTTTACTCATTCGTTGGCCAATCCATTTAGATTGCTAATTACTAGAAATAGAAAAGTCCATAGGAAATTCTGAAGATCAGCTTGGTTCTTAAAAAATAACCAACAAAGTCCTTGGACAGGTTTCTGAAAAATTTAAATACGAGTGTTTAACTTGATATTTAAGTTAATTGTTCCTAACTCCAAATAAATTCTTTAGTGATAGTTTTTTCATAAATTTGATGAAATAGAAATGCAATTTAAATGATAGTGTATGAACAAAATGACAAAAAAAAAATTAATGTAATTTTGAATGAAATGTTGAGCTAAATGACTGAAACACACTTTAATGCAAGCTATTATGCAGAATGTATGCAATTTTTTTTTTTTTATGAGTTTAAATGATAGAAACATACAATATGTAACCCTAATTGAAATTAAAAATAGGATAATGCAAAACCTAGATCTAGGGTTTCGAGTATCTTTGAATTAGAAAAGTATGATATAAGAATGCTAGGTTCACCAAGATAAAAAGTTGGGAAAGAGGATCCTTAACAATGAATGAGGTATCTATTTGTGTAGAACTTATAAGGATCTTAATATGTGTCTTTCCCTAAGAGTATTTCATTAGGAAAGAGATCACAAGGTGTAAAGATTGATTTTTGACCTCAATCGTGAGTCAATAAGGCCTAGATCTCAGTCCTTAGGACAATATGTAAGATCTCAAACTAAATTGAAATGATTTAAATCACTAAAAATAAATGAAAAATAAGACCTAATACATGAAATACAAATTCCCAAAAGTAAAAAAATTGAAATCATAGTTTGTTGGTAGTTCTAAGAAGGGTTTGGACACATGCACCTATCACCAAAAACTAATTTTGAGACTTGGTGAAGGATTGGTTTTCCCTTGGGTGAATGGTTCTTGGTTAGGGATTCTAAAAACAATTTTGATAGTCCTCTGATGCTAGATTTTAGCTTCTATTTGGTATAGGTCCCACTATCAAAAATTCATAAATAAAGTTTGCAACCTAGTTTTCGTGTCTTGACAACAATGATGTCAACTTGTTCAACAATGCAAAATTTATCTTCAAGATCTTCAATTCTTATGAAAAAATTGTAATTTCCACATACACAAAGAGAAAAAATATTTTTTTGAATTGGGGTTTTCCTTAGTAAAACCCCAAGTCTGGTAATTAAACCTTGATAGAAAGATAATGACAAAGGAGAAGGAAATGATGAATGAACACTTGATTTACAGAACTCACCAACCCTTCAATGGATTCCCTTAGAGGATTGAAGACAAACACATCTCTCCAAGGAATATGATATTACTTTTTCTTGATGGATTTGGATACTTGAAATGCTTGGATGTTTTAGGATCAATAATGCATGTTATCCTTCACAAGATGACATGAACACACATAGACTTGAACATGATGTTAGGATCTTGATTGTTACAACAAATGACTAATAAATTTACTCTTGAATGCTCTTGAAAATAATATTATCTAATATTATCCCTTGATTAATCAACTTCATTAAGTGTTCTTACTAGTTAGATTTCAAATGATAAAAAGACTGTATTTATAGGTGTTTATCTAATTTCTTGAAAATTAGATTCCAAAAGCCACCGATTGCAAGTTGAATTTGAATCATTAAAATACCACCAAAAAAATATTTTAAAATGGGTCCTAGCCTATAAGTCCTAGACACACATGCTCCAATGTGATTTAGTTATTGATTCTATTAATTAAATTTTAGTTCTCCTTTTGGAAAATAGGAATAATAAGGCATTAGAATACATAATTTGGTAAATTATAAGCTTAATTAAGTCCAATAAGTTAAGGGACCCAAATATATTGTGAAATTGTAAAGGTATACAATTTCCTACACTACATTGTCTTTCTATGATGCCCTCTTTAAACCTCAAGGTTAAGAGAAGTGTCAAAATCAAGCTTCTCAATGATAAAGCCTCTAGGTCCCCATGTACTCCTATTAACCCTAAACCTTTGTTTGTTGAAAATTTGGTTTTGTGTTTAAAAGGTAAGGGCCCCATTGTGATACTTTCTCTCTATCTTGATTTATTTGAGACCTCACTCTCCAATAAAAGAAAGGTGGTGTCCCCTAGTGTACATGAGAAACAATAGGGTAAAGTTGTGAAAAGAACCAAAAGCCCCATTCTTTTTGTGGGTGAGTCTATTGACATTTTTGATGTGGAGGGGGCAAAGAATGTGGTTTTGGAGAATAATTATGTTTACAAAGGTTTTTGAGGCTATAGGTTTGCTAGAATTTCCAAAGACCTTACTTATGTGTTCACCCTAATACTACCAAAGGAAAAAAAATTCAGGAGTTACATGATGAGGATGAGTCAGAGGAAGGGGATTTTCTCCCTCAAAATGAGGAGGGATCAAAGGATGATGACTTGGAGTACACATTTTATGAGATGTAGGGTAATAATAATAATGAGGAATAGGTTGAAGATGATGAAGATACTAAGGTTGACAGGGGCTATGAAGAAAATTTGGATGTGTTCTTGAAGTTATGGGAAATTTCTACCCCTTCCTCTCCTAGCCCCTAAGAAACCATGAGAAAAAAGGAGGTGAATTGCTCTCCCTCCATTCTTGCTCAAAACACTAACAACAAAGAAAAGGATACCATAAAGAAGCTATAGGATAAGGTGCTTTAGCCAGAAAAACTTGTCTCTAATAGATGTAATGGTATAATTTTTCATCTAAAAAATGCCTTACCTAAGATTATAAAGCTTATATAGGGAATTATGCACAAATTGGTGATGGGCACTGTCTCCAACCATTCTAAGGTCAACAAAAAAAAGAAGAAAATGGAAAAATAAGATGATGAGGGGAAGGTGAATGTTAAGAATGATGATGACCAAAAGGATATGGATGATTGGGAAATATGCCTTGACACCCTCCTAGATGATTGGAGCTTGATTTTTTAGTTGGGTCTCTATGTTTTTGTTCGATCTCAATATTGTCTTTGTTTTGTTTTTTTATTGGGCTTGCAAGATTTTTTCTATTTGGTTAGGCCTACATGCCCTCTTTATATTTATTTGATATTATTTTAATGTCTTAAGCTCTTGGGATTAGGGCATCTTCCCTACTTTTTAATAAAAAAGAAAAATAAAGGTGGGTGGATATAAAATAACACCCAATAGTCCAAACAAGGTTGCAACCCTAATCAAAATACATAACATAAAATACTACTAAGAATAGTAGGAAAAGAGGGAGGCAGAGGGTCCCATTCCCCCAACTTACCCCATACATCAATAAGGTCTAAAGTGTCCACAAGAGGGTCCCACACTTCATCATATTTTTCTTTATCTTGATCATCATGGGTTGGAGAAATATCTAATTCTATTTAAGGAAACTTGCTAGAATCAAACTACTTAGAAGCACCACAAGGACACCCAAGAGCTCCACCAAAATATCACCTAAGAATTCCACTAGAAATCCACCAAAGAAAAACATATTGAGGGGGTGGAGAGGTTTATAATAGTTGAATAGGCCTCAATGCACTCCTATTACCACAATCCATTTGATGAGTTGGGGGAGAAACCTAGGGTTGAGTAACTTTATTTCCATGAGTCGAGAGATTCTTGCCTCTAGAGTGCTCACAACTCCCTAAAACTCATGAGTAGTCAAGTGGCCCTAGGAGGAGGAAGGAGACAAAGGAACTTTATCCATAGTATAAGGGGTCCTCCCCAACTGGTTGATAAATTCCTAAAGGTGAGCCACCTCCATGGTAGCCTTATTGGCTTGTATCTAGATCTATAATAACATAATAAAAATAATAATTTATTTAGCAAAAAGTGAAACATTTTGGTCGACAAAGCAATGAGAAAGAATTATAGAATGTATATCTTTCCATTTTTTGAAAATAATATCCACCCTAAAATCATACCATAATTTATTGAACTTAGGGGGGTATGAGGTCAATCTCCAAAAATAGCCATATGCCAAGAAAGAGGCTCTAGTTGAAAAGGCTAAATGAAATCATGAATCCAATTTTGGAGTTTCTAGGCTTAGGGTAAAAAATAGAAGAGGTACTTAAAAGGCTCCAACTATCCATAAAATTGACAATGAGGGTCTTAGATGCCAATATGAACTAACCATGCCCCCATCAATAAGGCTTGAAAAAATATACATCAAGTAAAATGAGAAAAAATAGTCTCCACAATAGTAGACTCCATGATGAGAAATGTGTGCTACCAAACCAAGACCAACCATTACAAATGTCATCTCTAGTTTAAACTAGAAATCATAGGTAAATGGAGAGAAATACAACGATATCTATCATGGAGTTTATATCTATGGAAGGTGGTGTTTAGACCCTACTTCCAATCTTTCCACCAAGGTCTAGAAGAATGAATGCCAATTTTGAGAGTCATATTAGCTAGAATAACCCATAGGTATAAATTTCAAAAGTTTCACAATCTTCATTAGAAAGGAAAACATTATCCTTAGTATCATTCCATGGAATGTGAATAATAAAAATTATGAATAATAAATTCCATGGGTATTGGATACATTTCTTGTGAAAATTTGAGGTACTTACCCATGATAAGTGAGTGAAGGAGTGATCTTGATCTTACAAAAGAGTGGACAACCAAATGTTTAGGTAGTTAAGAGAAATATTGTCTTGAAATCAATACCATTCCAAATAAGCCAAAGTTTAATGGCCTCCCAAGATCACCAAAAAAATTTAGCCACAAAATTTTTCTCAATGTGAACTACCTCCATTGTGAGAAGGGCCACAAAACTAATCCATATTTAGGTAGGTAAATTAACTAGATAGCTAAAGGAAATAGAACACTAAAGAAATTTCTAGGCTTCATTTTTGGTGAGTGCATGAATGATCTATTTGAAACAAAGAACCAATCCTTGCCACTAGGTGGATAATAGCCCTAACCCTCCAAAATCATGAGAGAGACAACAAAAGTCCCAAAGTATCCTAATGAAAACCCTTGTGATTGTTGGAGGAAGCCTAAAGGAATTCTTTGGGAAGATTCTCTAATTTAATGTAAGAAGATTTTGAAGGAAATCATAATGCTCATTTTCTATTTAGCCTACAAGCTATAATGAATAATTATTCCTAGTCCCAATTAAAGTGTGGATTGTTATGAGTTATTAGTAGAGTGTTCTCAAAGATTGAAAGTAATATAAAACAAAATGTTCTGGTAAAATTTATTCTTAAATATTTACTTTTTTTAAAAAAATATATTATAGTTGTAATAATACAATATATTTGGTTAGTAATTATATTTTGAGGCTATGTATGTTAAAAAAATATTATTAAATATAAATTTAATTTTTGAACCATAATTATATCAATTTTTTTTTCAAGTTTCAATTTATAATATAATTAATTTTTGAAATGTTACATTATATTAAAATCATTTTGAAATTGATAGGACTTTGAAATTTTTCCATAGTTCCTAGTTATGTTTCCCCTTATTTCTAAGGTTTCAAATGAGTTTCCCATTGCTAGAGCTTGTTACAATAGTGGCTAGGGTTCCTTTTATGTTGAAAAAACCCTTCTAAAACCCTAACATTCATTCACCCATGTACTTTGTTATAACCCTATGTCTACCACTTGATTCCCCTTACCAATATATTAAGTGACAAATTTATGCCTTTGGTGCCATCCGCTTACTGACCCCTTACTCCTAATGTTACTACTTGAATGTATTCATTGAAATTATTTGTTATAAGCCTAAGTCCTTTTCTTGTGTCTCTATAAAATGGTCCCCTCTTACCCTAGTCATGTTAAGCTGTTTTGGAAGCACATGCTAAAAATTTTACTTTGAGTTTTTTTGCACCTAATCCCACATGACATAAAATGTTCAAATTTTGAGCCCACAAATGTAGTCTAAAAATGCTAAATGGAATCTTTGTATTAGTTTTCACAATCTTGTTGAAAGTTTTTCACTAAGAAAAAAAATTCCTACAAAACTATAGAATTGATGACATATGGACAAATTTGAGTTACATATTATTGTGGGACCCTATAGTAGGTCCCACTAATGCCACATGTCAAAAATTTTGACATTCCAACATTCCCTAGAGTCTTTTAAGGTTGGTCCACTTTCATCATGTGGAAGCATGAAAAATGTGTCATGTGCCATATACAAAATTATTGGCAGTAGTGGGAACATTTGTAGCCCCGCCAATTCCATATGGTTTTGATTTAATGGATTTCCACCATTTTGTGAAGCCCCTTTGGGTGGACCCACAAATGTCTTGTAGAAGCACGAGAAGAGGAAATGTGGTAGAGTTTCAAAGGTATACTGATTTATTGATTGATTGGCCTACTAGGTACCACATGGCATCATCTTATAACTTTTTAGCTAGTTTTCAGAGTGTTTATGTGTAGGACTATTTAAAGTTGTGGAAGATTCATAAGATACCAAGTGTCAAAATTTGAGATTGACATATTTTTATATGGTAAAATTGTTTAAGAAAGATTATCTTGTGCCATGTGGTACACTCTTGAGGGTTTCCACCATTCCATGAACCTTTTTATGTTGCCTAATCTAGATACCGTGAAAGTGTGAGGAGTTGTTTTTGCAAGTATGTTACTATTGTTTTAATTGATGTTAGCATTTGGGAATTGATTTCAATAGTATGGAGATTATTGGAGATTTCTAGTGTTGGAGTTGGTGGTGTTGTCATTAGTGTTGCTAGTACTAGTGCTTAGTGTGGATATTTTGTGATTTGATGTCACATTGATGTCAACCCCTAGTGTGGAGATTGTTGGTGTTGTAGATGCTATAGTAATGAAGAGAAGGTGTTGTAGTGTTGTGTTGGCTTTGTTGATGTAGCTAGTGTTGGAAATGTGGGAGTCTAGCAACATGAGCATGAAGTGTATATAAGTTGAGTTTGTCGATCGAGTATTGTCATTGATGTCAACACTATTGAAACTTTGTGGGAAGCATATTTGGTATAAAGTACCATCTATACCAGAAGTGTTCTTTTTTGATAATGTTATAGCCCAGTGCATTGGTTTTTAGGTCTGGAGTTCACTGTAATAAGAGATGTGATTATGCTCTCTCAAACATATTAGTATGACTCATTATGCAGCTATATCCAATATCCTAAGAAGTTTTATGTTGTGTACATAAAGTTATCAATGATAGAGTGCAACTCTATATACTACAGTCGTTTCTCTGTTTAATACACTGGTGTAGGAGATTCCACATTTTCTTGAGAAGGATGTTTTGATGTTGTGGTTCTAAAGTTAGTCTCCTTGATGTTAATGTGAAGAGAAATTGAAGTAATATTGGATCTAGAAGATTTTTTCTTTGAGAAGTGTGTGTTGGATTGGAGTTTTTGTGATTAAGTCCTATTCCTAGCCTACTTAATGTATGACATGTATGAAGAAGATTAGTTATACCTTGTAGATGTTAGTTGGATCCTTTACAGATCTATGTTGACTTGATATTAAGCACTACATGGATAAAAGGATGTTTTAAATCTTCTATGGTGTTGACAAGAGCCATTTTGATCATTTTTTATTCATCTAATTAGGCTGACCTAATTGATGAATAAAATATAAGTGAATATGCAAGCTTAAATGATCTATTAGATGCAAGTGGTGCATAGTGGTAAAAAGTTGAGAATCAGAGCATAATTGTTGTGTGACTACTAAGTAGGGTAGTACTTCATTTTCAAAGCCTCATTAGAAATAAACTCAACACATAGGTGTATTCATCAACTCATACTTTTGGTAGTGAGCCATATCATTTTGTATTTACTTCAAGTTGTGAGCCTTTCAAGGATAGTGAGTCCTAATAGTGAGCCCTATAATATACTATATCTAGAAATAATATTTGTGAGTTAATCCTCATTGTGGTTTTTCCCATTTTGGGTTTTCCACGTAAAAAATCTAGTGTTGATGTGTTGTTGGTGTCATGTTCATTTCAATGTATTCATTCTTGTTTACAATTTTATTTGTTTAAATAATTGGATGGTCTACAACTAAATGGTTTTATGGAATATTGATTCACCCCCCCTCTCAGTATTCTGAATAATCAACAATTGGTATCAGATCTTGGTTCCTCTAAGGAAGTATAATAGCTTGGGGAAGGTCCTGAAATTAAAATATATGGAAGATAAAAAAATCCATGTCCCTTGGGAAGAGATCTCCACTGAACATACAAAAGAAAATTAAGATTTGAAGGATAAACTAAAGGAAGAAAATTAGTGCATTAAGAAGTTGAGAGAAAATTATGGGGAAGTCAATGATCTATAAAAAGAAGCAGATAAAGACATCACCGAACTAAAAGGACAATTGGAAGAGAAGAGAAAAATTGAATAATATCAGAGAATTGAAATACAAAGTAAGATGGATGAATGTGAAAAGCTTGAACAAGAAGTGGAAATTCTAAGATCAAAACTGGAAAAGGCTATAAGACATGAAGAAAAATTTGCGACAAGCTCTACAATGTTGGATAAATTGATTATAGGATAGAGACCCTGTAAGGATAAAAGTGGTTTGGTATTTGAAGAAGGACAAAGTTTGAAGGAAAATCAGCCCCATGACATGAAGATTCAAAGCAATGGTAGACATATTGGAAGGATTCCTATCAGAAAACCCAATGCTCAAAGGTATTTATCTTGTAATGGTGTCTTTTATTCTTGTAATAAGTTTGGACATAGGTAAAAATATTGTGAAATTAAAATGAATCAAAAGGATTTATCATTCCCCGATCAATGTTTTGAATACAAGAGGAATGGACATAAAGTTATAGAATGCAGAAATCAGAAGTTGAATACGATGATTTATTCATTCAATGAGTACTATTATTAGTGCAATTTATTTGTACATAAGGCTAACCAATGCAAGTATAGATTGAATAAAGGACATTCTGGATGGAAGAATGTTGTTTGTTATAACTACAAAAATCTAAAACATCTTACTAGAGACTACAAAAGTAGAAATATGAGAAGTAACAATCTAGTAAAGAGAGATGAACTAGTTAGTAAGATTTATCTGGAAAAAGCTAAGAAGGAAATGGAAAGGATCTAGAGAAAGGAAGGAGATTTTGAAAATCTAGAAAAATCAGAATTATCAATTTCATCTATGCCATCCTCTAGTGTAGATACTGCTGTCAAAAAATCATCCAGACAGTGGCTAAGAGGGAGAAATAATTAGAATATTTAATAAACCCCTCTTTGATATATGATGTCATATCATGAAAGAACTGCATTTATTAAGGTTACGAATTCAAGATTTCATGTGAAAGGAATTTTCAGACACACATGTGTGAAGAATGAATTCCACAAAATTTTAAAGGATGAAAGTGTATGGGAATTTCGAGGTAATCTACTTTTGGTTTGAAGCATTTATTGCTAAAACATTTGGGATTAAGGAAATAAATTTAGACATTCGTTCGATGAATGGAATTTGTGAAAGAAGAGAAAAGGTGTTATTATTAAGAAATAAATCACATAACTAGAAGGAAGTGAATTTGAGATAGCTCAACATGAGCATGAAAATACAAACATTCAAGAAGAATTAGAAGAATTACATGAAGTGATCTTGGTGCCAACTTTAATTCATCTAAATCCACTATGGAAAATCTAAGGAGTATGATTAACTCACTAAAAGTATACATCTCTGAACTAGAAGTACAAACAAGAAATGGGTTTGTAGAAGAAAATCTAGAAGACATCAAGAAGAAATGTGTAGATGCACATCACAGATTTTTGAAGAAATTAAAGGTTGTTTAGGATTGTGAAGAAGAAGCTCGAGAATTAATATCTTTTTTCCTGAATTAGTCTAACTTGACATTAAATGCAAGAGATGAAATGCAATAGAATGAAATTTGATTGAGTACTCAAGTAGATGTGTATAACTTGGAAGATGATAGGGACAATCAGATATGGTCCTACATTGAACAACTATAGGAAAAATTATTTTGTCTACAAAATAAGAGAACATAAGTGATTAAGTAGTTTGTGGCACTTAGAGATTTGGTAAAACTTAGGCATATTCTTGTATCAAGTGCCCTTGATAGTGTTGGTAGTCTATCTAAGATAAGTATCATCCCCAACACTATGGAAGAAGGCGTAGAGTCTTTAACAAAGATTGAATTACTACACAAGACTCTTACAAGTGCAAAAGGATCATGGGAAGAAGGCAAAGCTGCATGGAAAAATATCTTGAAGAATCACAAGGGTTCTTCTTCTTCAGGTCAATATTTTCATATCATTTTTGTCAATTTTTTATGTATACACATATTTGAGGAAATATACTGGACCCTTGCTTGGCCTTTTCCATTGATGACAAAGGAGGAGAGATAGATAGTAAGAGGAATTTTTATTTTTTTTTAAGAACAACTTTTGTAAGGGGGAGAATTTAGTTGTTTTCTATTGGGACAATTTTTTTTGATATGCATGTTGCCATCAATGTCAAACAAGGAGATTATTGGAAATGTGGGAGTCTAGCAACATGAGCATGAAGTGTATATAGGCTGAGTTGGTCAATCCAATGTTTTCATTGATTTAAACATCATGGAAACTTTGTGGGAAGCATATTTGTGTATAGTACTATCTAAACTAGAAGCTGATCTATACTAGAACTATTCTTTGTTGATAATGTTATGGCCTAGTGCGTTGGTTTTTAGGTCTGAAATTCACTACAATGAGAGATGTGATTCTACTCTCTCAAACATATTATTATGACTCATTCATACAACTATATCTGATATAATAAGAAGTTTTGTGTTGTGTATCTAAAGTTATCAATGACAAAGTATAACTCTGTATACTATAGTCATTTCTCTGTTTAATATACCAGTGTGGGAGATTTTTCATTTTCTTGAGAAGGATGGTTTGATGTTGTGGTTCTAAATTTAGTCTCCTTTATGTTAATGTGAGGATAAATTAAAGTAATACAACATCTAGAAGATGCTTACTTTGAGAAGTGTGTGTTGGATTGGAGTTTTTGTGATTAAGTCATATTCACAGCCGACCTAATGCATGACATGTATGAATACTATTAATTATACCTTGTGAATGTTAGTTGGATCCTTTATAGATCTACACTGACTTGAAATTAAGCACTACATGGATAGAAAGATGTTTTAAATCTTATGGCACCAAAAAGAGCCATTTTGATTGGTTTGTTTTCATCTAATTAGGTCAACCTAATTGATGAATAAAATATACTTATATATATGGGTGTGAACTGTGTGAGGTGGTGTGGTGAGATAGAAGTGAGTGTGAGAGCTTAAATGATCTATCAGATGCGAGTGGTGCATAGTGGTAAAAAGTTGAGAATCAAAGAAGAATTGTTGTGCAACTGCTAAGTAGGGTAGTTCTTCATCTTCAGAGCCTCATTGGAACTAAACTCAACACATAGAAGGTGTATTCATCAGTTCATACTTTTGGTAGTGAGCCATATCATTTTGCACCATGGCAGTTAGCCATATTATTTTGTACTTACTTCAGGCTATGAACCTTTCAAGGACAATGAGTCCTGGTAATGAGCCCTATAATATATTATATCCAAATATAATATATTGTGAGTTAATCCTCACTGTGGATTTTCCTATTTTGGGTTTTCCATGTAAAAAAAATGGTGTTGATGTGTTTGTGGTTTCATGTTCCTTTCAATGTCATCATTCTTGTTTGTAGTTATATTTTCTTTAATAATTGGATGGTCTACAACTAAATTGTTTTATCGAATACTAATTTACGCCCCCCTCTTAGTATTCTAGATAATCAACAACTAGTTCACTTGGTTTCCCAGTGATTTTGAGAAAAATTGAATAAAATAATGTGCAAGGAAATGATACAGAGTGAGCAGGGGAAGCTTTCTTATAGATGACCAACAATTCTACTAACCAAAGATCTCTCAAACACTCCTTAAGAGGACCCTTCAAGTCAATTTCCTCAAACAAGGAGATGACACCACTTTCCACAAGACTCTCAAGGAAAACCTACACAAACTAACTTGGTGACATTTTAAACACCTTTTCCATGCCAACATATGATAAATAACTCAAATTTGTAGGGTATACACTTTATTCTTCTATCGCTCTAAAATTGACCTAGAAGCACCTCATAGGAATACAATGTAGGACAATCACAAAGAACTTCTATAATCACCCACTCCTACAACTAGACACATGCACAACCTTTAAGAAACCTTCAACAACTCATCAAAGTTTAGCAACACCCAACAATAGGGCTTAAAGCACTAAAACAATCCACAACTCATCAACTTCCAATTAGGCTTGTCATCCTTCTAGCTTGCCAACCTAGGACAGTCACTATATAATCCTCCTAAAAACAATAAAAAGACAAAAATAATTGGTTTTAGACTCCTCCAATTGATTAATTTCATACCCAAAAACCCCATGGCAAGACTCTTTACTAGACCTTCACAATAAGACACTTTTCCCAGCCACAAGGAGGCCTAAATGGTTGAATTTCCAATAAGAATCAAGGCTCCAAAGCACACCCTAACTCACCTAAGCCAAAAAATTGATTCTTATAACATCATTTCACTCATTTCAACCATTCTCAACTCACTTTGTCAAGACTTTTACCATAGATCAATAAAACATAGAAAATCAGCATCTAACTAGGCTTGTCACATGGAGATGCCAAGCCTAGGGTTGCTCAAAAGTTGCACTAGAACCCATTATGTCCTCCAAGGCCTTCAATAACATAAATTACATGATCTTCCTTGCCTTTCCACCAAAAATCAGGCCATGAGCAAGTGGAGAAGGCAAGTTGGAGAGCTTTTTAGACCAAACCCTGATTTTGAGGGTTTTCCAGACCACTCTCAATAAAATGCGGATATCTCTTTCAATTATTAATGAAAAAGGCTCAAAAAACTGCCAAAAGAAATTTTTTTCAATCCTCTATTGATCCATTATGTTATTCTTCCCGTACAATACGTAATATGGTCGTACCACGCATTTTAGCAACAATTTTACACACAAAAAATGAAGGAAAACATGGTTTCTTTTTATTCAAACTTTCTCCAAACTTCACCATCAACATGCCTCGACCAAAAGATTCCTATTTCAACTTTTGAAACCTCTTTCGAACACCCTCCAACTGATTCTTGAATTATTTGGGCGTTGGAAACAATTTATTTTTAAAATATTCCAAACTAGACTCCTAATTGCCTAGTTAAGGCAATTTATACTACTCCCAAGAAGCCCGATTACAATGAACATTTAAAAGGTGTTAAAACACCAAAAATAACATCAAAACATCAAGGATACTCCCATCAAATACCTGGTTGCACCAAGGCATCTTAATTTCTTAACTTGTCTAGATGCACCAAGTTCACATGGTGAGGAAGGAGACCTTGTCATTACATCAAAACTCAATACCAAACCTAAAAACCTATTAAAAATAATTCAAGATGGTCCTTAGGACCTTATTACACCATGGTCATCTTTGACATTAAACAAAAATCCACACAAGGCCTAAAAGAGGCATGGAGTCCCCAAGGTGCCCCTGCACCATGCACTCAGGGTGGAAGAGATCTCAAGTACCACCTGAGATCAGTTGTTGTAGAGTAGTACCATGTTGTAGGATGTCTTATTCACTCATCCAAGTGGCATCTTTAGGTGGAAGACCCTTCCATTTAACTAAATACTCATTATATACCTTTTCCCTTGTCCTTTTTACCTCCTTGGTATCTAGAATGGCCTTAAGCTTCAAGGGTTTAGATGGTGGAAGGTCTTGCACCCAATATTCATTAGCTTCCAGACCTGTACCTATATTCAAAGATCCCTTAAAGGGGTAAAAATCAGCAACATTAAAAATGTGTGAGATAGCCACTCCAGGAGGGAGTGCTATCTCATATGCATTTTGCCCAAATTTATGAATAATCTTGCAAGGGCCTATTTTTTTCATTTGCGGCTTGGTGTATTTTCCTTTAGGCAATATCTCCTTCTTCAACTAGGAAAAAACCATATCTCCCACCTTGTATTGAACATTCCTTCTCCTCAAATCTGCCCTCTCTTTGTATTTTGCCACACTTTTCTTGAGATTTTGCTTCGCTTGATCATGGATAGACTTCATGGCTATGGAAAACTCCTCTCCTTCTGCACTCCTCTTCTCCATTCCTTTCAAATCTCTCAACTCAAAGAACCACCTTGGATTCATCCCATACACAACCTCAAAGGGAGTTTTTCCAATGCTTCTATTGATGGAGTTATTATAAGCATACTCTGCTTGGGGAAATAAAAAATACCATTGAGCACCATGTTCCTTTTTCAAACACCTTAAAATATTACCAAGTGATTTGTTAACTACCTCTATTTTTCCATCCGTTTGGGGATGGTAGGATGAGCTATACTACAAATTAGTCCCCAATTTCCTCCACAAGGTCCTCCAAAAGTGGCCTATGAACTTGGAGTCCCTATCAGATACAATGCTCATAGAATTCCATGCATTCTCACAATCTCCCTAAAAAAAAACCTACAATATTAGAGGCATCACTAGTGCATCTATAAGGAATAAAATGTGACATCTTGCTAAATCTGTCAACTACTACAAACACACTATCAACCCCCCTTTGTGTCTTAGGAAATCCTAAGACAAAATTCATACTTATGCTCTCCCAAGGCCTACTTGGGATTGGTAGAGGCTGATAAAGACTAGCATTTGAAGTGGTCCCCTTTTCTCTTTGACATATGGTGCAAGTTTCCACAAACCTTCTTACATCCATCTACATTTTAGGCCAAAAGTAGAATCTCCTAACCTACTCCAAAGTTTTGTCAAGTCCAAAGTGTCATCCAAGACTCCCACTATGTTTTTCCTTTATTATATTCTCCCTCATAGAGCACTTGGGAATGCACAATTGAGCCCCTTTAAACAATAAACCATCTTGCAAAACATAATCAGCATAATCACTATGAAAAGCATTAGAAAATTGAGAACAAACTTCAAAAGTAGCCTTGAAATCTTCATCCTCCTTATACATACCTTTGAGAGCTTCTATTCCAACACTTTGTAGTTGCACTTATTGAACCATCATGACCCTTCTACGAAGGGCATATGCAACCTTATTAGCTTGCCTCTTCTTATGTTTTATGTAGAATGTATATGCTTGTAGGTATTCAACCCACTTCATGTTCTTTTGGTTCAATTTTTCCTATCCATTCAAGAAACTAAGAGCATGGTTGTCACTGAATACTATAAACTTCCTTGGTAACAAGTAGTGCCTCCATTTCTTTAAATCTTGGACCATAGCATACAATTCAAGATCATATGAATAGTACTTTCTTTTGGCTTCATTTAGTTTTTCACTAAAAAATACAACCGGTCTGCCCTCTTGACTCAAAACAACACCTATTGCTTGATTACTTGCATCACACTCAATAGTAAATACTTTATTAAAATCAGGAAGAGAAAGAATAGGTTGTTATGATACCTTTTTCTTCAAGTACTCAAACCTTTCATTTGCTTCATTGGTCTATTGGAACTTACCCTTCTTCTCTCTTTTGATTGTATCAATGATGGGGGCACAAATATGGCTGAAAATCTTGATGAAATTCTTGTAGAAGCTTGCAAGACCATGAAAACTACTTACATCACCCACTAACTTAGGTGTTGGCCAATTAAGAATAGCCTCAACCTTTGATTGATCCATTTTCAAACTGCCTTGTGAGATAACAAACCCAAGGTAGACCAATTCTTCTTTCATGAACTCACATTTTTGTAAGTTCATCAACAACTTTTCTTCATGCAACCTTCTCAAAACCTATCCAAGAGTCTCCAAATGCTCCTCCTTGGTCCTGCTAAAGACAATAATTTCATCCAAATAAACCACAACAAATTTTCCAATAAAAGGTTTCAATACCTCATTCATTAGCCTCATCATGAAGGTATTGAGAGCATTAGATAAATCGAAAGGCATCACCATCCACTCATAAAGACCTTCATTGGTCTTGAAATTTTTCTTCCATTCATCCCCTTCATGAATCCTAATTTGGTGATACCCACTTTTCAAATCAATCTTTGAAAAATAGCGAGCTCCTGTTAGACAATCCATAATATCCTCCATCCTTGGCATAGGAATCCTATTTATGGCTCTTGAATCAATACATAATCTCCATTTACCATCCTTCCTTGGACCTAGCATGGTTGGAACAACACAAGGGCTTAAACTCTTCCTCACTAGGCCCTTATCCAACAACTCTTGCACTTGCTTTTCCATCTCTTCATTTTGGGCTAGTGTCATCTTGTAGGCAACCTTATTAGAAAATGTAGGACCTAGTATCATATCAATATGGTGGTTGATATCTCTGATTGGAGGCAAGGAACTAGGCATTTCATCCACTACAATCTCCTTATACTTCTCCAACAAAGTTTGGACTTCACTAGGTATGGGTTTCTCTTTGTTTGAGGACAAAACAAACCTGTATTTTGGCTTAACAACCAAGGAAAACCCTAGACCTCCCTCTTCCTTTAAGGTCTGCAAACATTATTTCTCACCTACCACCATGATGTTAGACTCAAGTTGTTTATCTACCCCTTCATCCAGTAAAGGTCTCATAGTGAAAGTGTGTCCATATTTTGTTATTGTGTAGGTATTCTTATCTCCATCATGTTGGGATTTCCTATCATACTACCAAGGGCATCCTAAGAGTAGATGACAAGCATCCATGGGTGTGACATCACACAAAATTCTATCCTTAGACTCCCCAATCTGAAATTCGACCCAGCATTGCTCATTAACAAGCACTTGTTGGTCCTTATTCAACCAAGACACCTTAAATGGGGTAGAATGAGGAATATTTTTTAGTTTTAACTTCTCAACCATTTCAAGAGACACTAAATTATTAGTGGAACCAAAGTTTACAATTACCTTACATACCTCCCATGAGATTTACATGAAGTCCTAAACAAGGACTTTCTCTGTGGTGGCTCCTTGGCACTTCACACCTTGAGAAGAGTTCTTCTCATCATCAAGCTCTCTCCAAATTCAAGATCAGCGGGCCTAGAAGGCAGATTTACACTTTGTCCATCCTCCTCTTGCACTAATTGGTTCCTCCTATCTGCACCTTGAGAGGTTGAAGCTTGCTTTTCAGGACACTTGAAAGATGGGTGCCCAAACTGGTTGCAAGTGTAGGACCTTCCAGAGAATGAATTGGAGCCTCTTCCATTGAATCTACCTCTTCCATTAGACCTCCTATCACTAAATCCTCCTCTTGATTCTTGGCTTTGTTCCTATTTTTCACTTGACTCCCCTTTTTTCCTTTTTGATTGGTTTCTACCACCAAAATTGCCTCTTCCCTTGAAATTTCTACCTCTTCCTCTTCCTTGCTACTCTTGCTTTCTTCTTAACTTCTCCTCTGCCTTCCATGCTACTTGGAAGCACTCTTCCACTATCTTAGGAGTCACAAGACTCATCTCATCTTGGATTACAAACCTTAGGCCATTCAAATATCTGGACACTTTCTCCTTGTCATTTTCTACATGACCACACCTCATACTATGTTTGTGAAACTCCTCAGTATAGGTTGCCACATCCATATCCTTTTTCTTTAGGATTTATAGCCTCCTAAACACTTACACTTCATGATATTCTTGTAAAAATTGTGCCTTCAATATGCTCACCATTCTGTCCCAAGAGGAAATCATATACTTTCCCTCTTTCACTCTTTCTCCTTGGTATTAGTTACACCAAGTCAAAGCAGCCCCCTTTAACTTTGTCTTTGCAAACTTAACTTTCTTATCCTCTACCATCTCCTTATATTCAAAGTAATTATTTAAGGCTTCTTCTCTAATGGTCTTCAAGGCTCCAATGAACCTTCTCTCTTCAGGAGGCATCTCCTCTTCCAGATGGCTTTCCTCTCCATCTTCTACCTCCTCTAAGGTACTCTCTTCCTCATCATTACCTTTCCTTCTCTCTAAGGCCTCTATTTTGTCCCTCAAGGCCTTCATCTCCCTTGCCACAACAGACCCACCTTTTAGAGGAATCTTCCTTTTATTCACCACAACCTCCAAATATCTTCACAAACTTTCAGATCAAAGCTTGGCTCTGATACCACTTTGATGCAGAGTGAGTAGGGGAAGCTTTCTTATAGATGACCAACAATTCTACTAACCAAAGATCTCTCAAACACTCCTTAAGAGGACCCTTCAAGTCAATTTCCCCAAACAAGGAGATGACACCACTTTCCACAACACTCTCAAGGAAAACCTACACAAACTGACTTGGTGACATTTGAAACACCTTTTCCATGCTAGCATATGACAAAGAACTCAAATTTGTAGGGCATACACTTCATTCTTCCATTGCTCTAAAACTGACCTAGAAGCACCTCATAGGAATACAATGTAGGACAGTCACAAAGAAATTCTATAAGCACCCACTCCTGCAACTAGACACATGCAAAACCTTGAAGACACCTTCAACAACTCATCAAAGTTTAGAAACACCCAACAACAGGGCTCAAAGCACTAAAAACAGTCCACAACTCATCAACTTCCAATTAGGCCTATCATCCTTCCAACCTGCCAACCTAGGATAGTCACTATAGAATCCTCCTAACCATAAGACCCAGACAACAAGAATTGGATTTAGACTCCTCCATTGGATTACTTTCAGACCCCAAAACCCCAGGGCAATAGTCTTTACCAGACCTTCACAATAAGACACTTTTCCCAACCACAAGGAGGCCTAAATGGTTGAATTTCCAACAAGAATCAAGGCTCCAAAGCACACCCAAACTCCCCTAAGCCAAAAAATTGATTCTTAGAACATAATTTCACTCATTTCAACCATTCTCAACTCACTTCCTCAATATTTTCACCATAGATCAATAAAACATAGAAAATCAACATCTAACTAGGCTTGTCACATGGAGATGCCAAGCCTAGGGTTGCTCAAAAGTTGCACCAGAACCCCGTCCATCCTCCAAGACCTTCAAGAAAATAAATTACATGATCTTCCTCACCTTCCCACCAAAAATCAGGCCAAACCCTGATTTTGAGAGCTTTTTAGACCAAACCCCGATTTTGAGGGTTTTCCAAACCACTCTCAATAAAATGTAGATATCTCTTTAAATTCTTAATAGAAAAGGCTCAAACCACCACCAAAAGAAAGGTAGTTCAATCCTCTATTTATCCATTATGGTCTTCTTCCCATACAATATGTAATATGGTCATACCACACATTTTAGCAGCAATTTTACACACATATAATGAAGGAAAATAGGGTTTTGTTTTATTCTAACTTTCTCCAAACTTCACCATCAACATGCCTCAACAAAAAAAGGCCTATTTCAACCTTTGACACCTCTTTCCAACACCCTCCAACTGATTTTTGAATTAGTTGGACGTTGGAAACAACAGATTTTTAAAATATTCCAAACTAGACTCCTAATTGCCTAGTTAAGGCAATTTATACTACTCCCAAGAAGCGCGATTACAATGAACATTTAAAAGTGTTAAAATGCCACAAAACACATCAAAACATCAACGAGACTCCCCTCAAATACCTGGTTGCACCAAGGTATCTTAATTTCTTAACTTTCCTAGATCCACCAAATTCACATGGTGAGGAAGGAGATCTTGTCATTACATCAAAACTTAATACCAAACCTAAAAACCTATTACAAAGCATTAAAGATGGTCCTTAGGAAATTATTACACCATGATCATCTTTTAAATTTAAAAAAAATTCACACAAGGCCTCAAAGAGGCATGGAGTCCCCAAGGTGCCCCTGCACTAGGTGATAGAGGTGTGTTCAATGGTGTGTTCTACATTTCTTCATGGTTGAATATATGCTTGTGCAATTTGAATGTGATGATCAAAGGTTTCTAGAGGTGTTATATCAAAATTTTCAGGTTCTAGATCATGCGGTAGTGGAAGATGTGTTTGAAATTTTTTTCCTATGAAGAAGGTTGTATGGGAGAAATAAAATTTCTCCACATTTCTCTAAGGTGTTGTTTCTTGTCTTGTGGATCTAGGAACATTCTTATATTGTCTATATTTATCTTTCCTTGGAGTTTCTAGTGTTGAGTTTCTTTGCAAGTTCAATTCTTATCTTGAAATTTAGTGATAGTGCATCTGAATGCGCAGGATGAAAGTATTCTTAAGTCTCAGGTGGTTGTGATAGTGGCATTGGTTATTTTGGTGATGTGGAATATTCTAGAATGCTTTGGAGTGTTTATATGTGGTCCATGTGGTTTTTTCATACTTGGAGAGGTGTGTATGTCATTTCTTGTTATTGTTAGTGTAGGTTTGGCCCACCAAAGTGCTAGCACTAATTACAAAGGTTGTATTTTGATTATGGAAGTGTGGTCAAGTGTGTCAATATAGATTTGGGTCCTAGTTACCCCTTGGCATGGTCTGCCTTCACTTCTTTCCATCATGGAAGTGTTTGGTGCTGACCTATTTGGTATTGCACATTTGAGGTGCATCATTTTATTGAGCCCAACCTAATTGAGATTGTTTAGATCACAAATAGTATAAATGAAAGGTGAAGTTGTGTTGAGGTGTGTGGCAAGTGTGAATGATGCGAATGTGACAATGTGTGGTAATCTAAGTGTGATCTTAAATTCCTATGAATTTGGATGTAGTGAGTAGAAGGTGTCTGTATTTTTAGTGTGCTTGAAGTTGCTAGAGGCTGTGAGCCAAAGGTTGCAGATCGAATAGAGTTATAGTGGCAGATTCTTCCTATTTATTTGAGATAGTGAATCTCTCTATAATATTTTCTTCTATTCTTCTTTCTTTTTGGCAGTGAGCCTTTTCTTGTTTCTGCGTAGTGAGCCCTTTGTAGTGAGCCTATTATATTCAATGTTTCTATTCATATATGTGTGTGTATGTGTGTGTGTGAGAGCTAATCCTCACCATTTATTTTCCCTAGTTATGTTTTTACATGTAAATCTAGTGTTCTTTTGTGTATATTTGTGTTTGCATTGCTATTTCACATGTTTAGATTTTGATAATGCTTAATGAGTGTGTAAAGTTTGATAAGGGCTTGAAATTTAATGAAGGATTGAATGTTTTAATGTAAAACTGATTCAACCCCTCTCTCAATTTTCTTGTGTATCTAACAATTGGTATCAAAGTTGTAATTACTTGGAGAAAGCTTAACCAATTGAGGTAGATCCAAATTGCACACAAGAAGGATGTTAAAGCTCCTATATTCGATAGAATTAATTATACTTATTAGAAAGATAGGATGGAATCCTTTCTGGTCTCTCTTGGATTTGGAGTCCAGAAATCAATTGAAAAAGGGTATACTATACCCGTTTATAGCTTGAAAAGTGATGATGAGATCAATGAATATGAGAACAATGGAAAAACAAGGAATGCTATCTTAAGTGGTCTTTCTAATTCTAAACTTGGAAAGGTGATCTAAGTCTGAAAACTATAAACGAGAACTAGAAAAAGTTAGAGATTATCTATGAAGGAGTTGAAAATTTCAAGCAATCAAAGATGCATAATTACAAAGCCAAATTTGAAACCATAAGGATGTCTGAAGATGAAGATATTATAGCCTACATGCTCAGATTGGATGAAGTTGTTAATTCCATCAATGGTCTTGGTGGTAAGCTGGAAGAAAGTGAGGTTGTGAAAAAGGTATTTAAAACTCTTCCTAAAACCTATAGTTCTAAAAAAAAATCTATTGAAGAAGCTCATAATTTAGATTAGTATTCTAGAGATAAGATGTTTGGTGCTTTAATTTCTTATGAGTTGAGAGAGTTTGGTCAAGATGCTACAAAGAAAGAAACTTATTTTAAATATTGCAAGGTAGAGAAAGTTGATGAATTAGATCTAGATGATCTTGATGAGGTGGAAGAAAATTTTGTTAGGAGACTAAAAAGTGGCACTAGAAAATACAAAGGTAAGTTACCATTTAAATGGTTTGATTGTGGAAAGATAGGTCATTATGCTTCCAAATGCCCAATCAAAGTTGCAAGTGACAAACATAAGGATTTCCTTTTCAAGTTTCCACTTATCCCTTTCCTTGTGATTTTTAGTAGTTTTAGGTGATCCAATAGGGGAACCAACCCACTTTGGAGATTCATTCTCACTTTAAGCCACCCACAACTTGAGGATGTTTTCATGTTACATAGGATTTTTGAGTGCATACTTAACTAGGGTGTAGTCCTAAGTGATAACAGTTTTTGGCATGCCTAGTGGGACTGTGAACAAATTTTCAGTCATTTTTAGGTTTTATTTTTATTTCCATTTGGTATGATCAATAGTGATTGTAGCTTTCTGAGGTAAAAAAATATGATACTTGGTGACTCCATACTCTTGGTTTTAGTTGATCTAATGTATGCAACATATGAGAAGAGTTCAAACTAGGAGAAGTGAAACCCTATTTGAATATTTACATCTTTCTCCACCTAGAAGGGGTAAAAAAAAAGGACGCCTATCCCATCTAAAAGGACACAATTTTCCACTCCTAGCCTTAGAATTATAAAATAACCTTCAAGAAGTCTAGTTTCATCAAGATCTAGTAGTATTTCTAGGTGTAACATGGCTCACATGAATAGACCTTTTGCATTTGTTTCTTTCAATGGTGGGAGCCCATTGAATCTTGCAAAACATGATGATATTGTAGTATCATCTCTCAATATTTTTCCTTATTTCACTAGAGAGGATCAAACTATAATTGTAGAACACATCAAAGATGTTGCAACATTATTTGTAGTTCGTAATATCATAGCTAAAAATGTTGCAGTGAGGTTATTGGCTACATCTCTCAAAGGAAAATCTCTTCAATGGTTTAGAGGCTTGGCTATTAATTTTGTTGCTACATGGGATGAGCTAGGCAATGCATTGAATAGGAAGTTTGAAAATAAATCTAATCATGTCTCTTTGGTTGAACAATTGACTACCTTTAAGAGAGCTCCTTATAAACACATGACATATTTCAATTTTCACTTCCAAAAGACTTCGAGTAGAATTCTAGCTATAGTAAGACCATCAAATGATAATTCTTTTTTGTATTATCTTAAAGCTCTTAATAATGATATTTCAATGATGATTTAGTCTATGGGTGGATGCACATTACTAGCAACCTTTTACATTTCTATAAGGGTAGAAATTTTCCTTATTCAAGCTGGTAAGATAGCTCCTAGATCCCCAATGCCCATTTTTCTTCAAATAAAACCACCTACTCCTTTGCAAATCACATCTACTATTTTTAACCCACCTAGTACAACATCAAACCAGCTAGCTTTACCACCACCAAATGTTGTCCCAACTCAATCCAATGAGCTTCAAGAGGTCTTTGGTGTATTGAAGACTCATTCTAATGAAATAATTAACCTAAAGAAGTAGCAAGACTAGAATTATAGACCTTATCAATCCCCTTATCAACCATATAAACCACCCAATGAAATTGATCCTCAAGCTCAAAAAAGGAATTTTAATGCAAGACCTTTTCTATGCTATAATCCAAATGTAGCTAGTTCTTATAGAGAGTTGGTTCTAGAACAAAAAAAAATGTCACAAGATTATGATTGGTGTTTTCCTTGCAACCAACCTCATAATTAGTCAACTTTCTCATTTATGGTATGCTAAATCATGAACTTATGGTTTAGAATAATGTTGTTGCATTAAGAGGTTCTTTGCAAGAAACTAGTAATCAACAAGGTCCTCATTTTGAGCAAGGAAATTAGGGTGTTACTTTGATTAATTGACAAGGAGACAAATTTTTTGGAGTTAATCATCCACAAGGTCCAAATCAATCCTATACTCCTATATCAACAAACACAAGGTCTAAAAGAGGGTTGTAGATGTAGGACAACGACCTGATAATAAAAAAAATAAGCTTCTACAAGCCAACAAGGTAATAGTGGGTCTATACCTACACAAAACATTCATATTTTAATAAGAAATCAGATTATGGAAACTAAGGAGTAGCCTAAACCTCAGTCACAACCATTGAAAACACAAAGTGATCCCATTGTCCCAAAAGGAAGGAAAAAGGTGAGCTCAACTTCTTTCAATATTTTAGAGCATATGAATAAATATATTGTCAGTGTTTCAATGTGGGATTTATTGAAAAATTATTTTTTCTAACCTTTCATTTTCTAGTGAATCTCCTAAAGAGAATTCCAATGTTTCTTTTGCTAAGAACCCTCAAGATAACAATAGTGAGTAGAAAATTAAGGAGACCAAACATTCCCCATTTTATGTTACCATTGATGAGCCTAGTTTTTGGACCAATTTTGTGTAGAATATATAGTTTATTTGTTGGAATTTTTCATGGACTTTGATGTTAAATGTTGATATTTTCATAATGTTTCCTTCAAACCATAGACATTGGGCTTAAATCCTATCTCTGCAAGTTTTAATGACATTGGAATATTATGTGGATTATCTATATTGATTTTGCATGTAGTTCATGAATGTTCCTTAAGGTGGTTATAGATGTGCAATTATTGTGCCGACTGACATTGCCATGCAGATTTAATTTAAAGATGTTGAGTTGAGGAAGACACCACCAGCTGGGCATGCACCATAATTTCCAACAAAGGAATCGCTCAAGGTCAAAGGAGGTCGACGGTAGAAGATTCCACATGCAACCGAACGTAACCGCCTTGTAGTGGACTTCAATGATTAAGCATTTGCATGCGTTACTACTGTGCTAAATCTGTGTTTGGACCTACATGTCTAACCAGATTCCATGCATTGGTAATCACCATCGCTTTGTTTTCTCTTTTTTACCTAAATGGTGTCCTTCCAGTCATGGAGTTGACTACCTTGTTTAGCTGATAGTATAAATAAAGATCTAATGCTCCTTCCTCAGGAGGTTGCATGATTTTATATTATACTTGCACTCTCAAGTTTTCAATAATGTAGATACATTACTCTTTTGTACTCATGATTTACAGTGAATAAAATAAATTTTTGAGTTCGAGCATCTGAGTTCTCATTAGTTTTAGAGGATACTTATCCAAGGGGGGCCACTTGGTGAGTAATCCATCTTCTTAGTTTAGTATTAGTTTAGTTTTACTTACTATTTAGTAATTAGTTAGAAATATGGCACTAACTGTTCCTACAGCCACTAGAATTCCATTATGTGATTGTTCCTACAACCAAAGTAGATAGAGTAGTGCCCTGTTTGTTTCTCAAATTTTCATTCCTATTATGAATTTTAGTTTGATGTAGTTTTTGATTGATGATTGGTATTTATGGTATTCCCTTCTAATCAATTTACTTTCAACATTGTGTGTTCCTTAGCTGTAGAGTGAAATGGCTACTTTGAGTTCCTAGTGCACATACTATGCTGACCCATTTCAAGTTCATGTCCCTGGGTTGAGAAGTTAAATGCACCTTCATAATGATTGAAATAGCTATTTAGGTTAGATGTCCAATCTTTGAATCATGGTTGTAAGGGCTTAGTTATTAAATCATTGTAGGAGGCCAACATTTTTGGTGCCATTGCTGGGGATGGTGTCAAACTAGGGATTCTTTTGGAGTCATTGGTATTTTTTCATGTTGTAATGTTTCTGGAAGTTGTTCTTAGCATATCCTCATTTAGGAAGTAATGACCGCCCTTATTCTTTACCAATTCTTTGTGTGAGCTGACTGATAGTGAGTGATACCACATGCATAGAGGAAGGAGAAGGGATGCTTATGGGAGATTCCTTCCTAACAATCCTAATCCATTCGAGCTAGTTGAATATCATAACCTACCAAGAGAAGAAGAAGAAGATCCACACCCCTTTGCTGATGCATTTCCTAATCTAATTAGCTTTGAAGTCTCCTCTGAAGATCAAAATCAACTTGAGAACCCCTTTGCTTTGGAACTACATCAAGCAAGAATGGGTGATGCAAATAGGAACAGACCTAACCAACCAGCTTTTCCTTTCCCCATTGTCCATTAGAATGAAGTTGACAACATCAAGAACATTCCTTCCTCAATAATCCCCAAGTTTTATGGACTTGTCACAGAAGATCTTGTTACCTTTTTATTTGAGTTTGACATACTCTGCAATAGTTATGATTATACTACTGATGCCCATATGCTTAAGCTATTTCCTACCACTTTGAAAGAGGCTGCATTAAGATGGTTCATGAGCCTTGGAAGAGATACTGTGGAAACTTCAAAATACATGAAGACAAAATTCCTTGAGAAATACAAGGAACATTGTAGGGGAAACGACATGAGAGGAGGTGACATTTTTAGGATGCAGCAAAAGGAAGATGAGAGCTTGGAAAATTACATTGCAAGGTTTTTGATTTTCCTACAAAAATATCCACACCATACACTTAATGAAGACTCACAAAAGTTGATTTTCCTGAGAGGAATCAATAATAGTTGCATTGATGCCTTAGACATCATGGGAGGAGGAGATATCTCCCAAGTTCCTTGGGAATATATCAAGAAAATATGCCAGAACTACTCTAGGGTAGGTTCAAAGAAGGGGAGATCTTACCAATCTTCCATGGGTAAGTCAACTACTAATGGAGTTTCAAGAATGGAGATTACTCATTTGCTACCAAACTTCAAGCAAGAAATTATAAATAATCTAGCTACTTAAATAGATAACTTCAGGCCAAGAAGAAGCAAGAGGAGGAAGAGGAAATGTTGACAGAGTATTGCCCCCACTGCAGACAAAAAAAGGATTGTAGATACAAGATGGTAGCTAATATTGAAAGAAAGCAGATTCCACCTGAGTTCAAACCAATCCAGATTGAAGAAGACCAAGTATACTATGTTTCACAAAGGAAGCCTTGTGCTCCAAGACAAGGTATGCCAGCGGATCCACTATCCTATGTTGGGCCATATTTTAATTCTTATTCATTTGGTAACCAATGGCAGCCCCCATATCCATCCAGTTATGGAGGATATCCACCACAACCTTGGAGTAACCCTCCAAATGCTTGGCCCAGTAATAAGAGTTCTCCACCCCAGTATCAACAACCTTAAGGGAATTGGCAGCAATTTAAAGGGCATTAACAACCACCTCCAGGAAATTGGTAGCAAACAAATCAATAGAGAGGAGGAAAACAATGGCCTACCCAGACAACCAGTTACATGCAACCACCTTCTCAACCCTGGTTTCCTACCATAATGCCTCCACCTGATAATCCAAGCTCAAATGCACCTAAAACTACTCAGCTACCAGCTCAACCCACACCCACTCCAAATAACAAACCACAATAGCAACCTATATACTTTGCTGATTCAAATTAATTCCCTACATATGATGTGAGTGTAAGTGACATCCACTTGCATTCAAGAACTACTCTACTAGCCCCTTCCAAGACCATTATCACTGAACTTCCTATGGAAGAGGAAGAGGAACCTCTAAATGATCCCATTCAGCCAATTGTACCTAAAAATCCTGAACCAGTCCAAGTCAAGCAAATTGAACAAGAACCACCATTTCCTCAAAGATTGGAAGTTGCCAAGAAGGAAGAAAAGGAGGATACAACTTTTGATAGCTTGGATCAACTGAAGCATATATGTGTCCAGATACCTCTATTCCAGACCATAAAGGATGTTCCAATCTATGACAAAGAAATCAAGGAAGCATGCCTCAAGTAGCTAGGTAGGAAAAAGAAGGACCCAACTATAGTTCATGTGGTGGGACAGATAGCTAACATCATGGTGGAAAAAGTGACTATCCCCAAGTGTAATGACCTAGGTAGTCTTGTGGTAGCAGTTGTTATAAATGGGGTCCAAGTAAAGAATGCTCTAATTGATTTAGGGGAAGCAATAAATTTAATGACCAAAGATATCCTGCAACAACTAAATGTTGCAAGCATGAGATCTACTCCTACTATCCTACAGCTTACAGATAACTCTACTGTTAAGCCTAATGGTGTAGTGAAGGATCTTGTGGTAGTTCAAGACTCTTGGGAGTACCCAACAAATTTTATGATTCTTTCTCCTAAAGCTACACTAGGTGGGTACCCCATTATTCTTGAAAGGCATTGGTTAGAAACTATAGATGCATACATTGGATGTCAGTTAGGTGACATGACTATCTTATATGGGAAGAGCACAAAGTTTTTTATTCTCCTGCTCAGACATCTCATGATGAAGATAATCTCGTATGGCCACATGTTGGTGAAGAGGCCGAGGAAGTTAATTTTGTGTTGCAACTTATGATGCTAGGAAGAAGCTCTTTCATGTAGCTCCAAGATGAGGATGAAGTATTAGATAACATCATTCCGAACCATTGTGAAGTGGAGGAAGCATCATCTTCTTATTCTGCTACTTCAGTTAAGACACTTCTACCTACTCTTCCTGTGGCCACTATTCCTATAGACATTCTTCCTACAGCCACTCTTCCTGTAGCCAGTGTTCCTATAGATAGACTTCCTATAGCAATAGGTATGTCCTATACATTGCTACCATATGAAATAAAGGTGCCATGTTTTAATGAAGCATTCATGATAGAGTTAACTACACAACTACAGGTGTCAGAAGGAAAATATTTGAATGTTAATAGTAAATTAAATGAAGAACAACAATTGTTATTCGAAAACCTATTAAGGACCCATCAACATGCATTTGTGTGGGATTATAATGATATGAAGGGATTGGGCCCTAAAATTTGTACACACAGAATTTACATTAGAGATTATTGCACCCTAGTAAGGTAGCCACAAAGAAGAATTAACCCTGCACTAAGAGAAATTGTGAAAAGAGAACTGCAAAAATTACTAGATGCAGGATTTATCTACCCCATTTCAGATAGTCAGTGGGTGTTTCCATTAGTGATTGTTCCCAGGAAAGGAGGGAAATGGTGAGTTTGTTTTGATTATAGGGAACTTAATGCTGCCACCAAGAAGGACCACTTTCCCTTACCCTTCATTGATCAAGTTTTGGACACACTTGCAGGAAAGCAATACTTTTCTTTTCTAGATGGATTCAATGGCTACAACCTTATCCAAATTGCACCAAAGGACTAGGAGGAGACCACATTTACCTATTCATGGGGGACCTATGCCTATTTGGTACTCCCATTTGGCTTATGCAATGCACCTACAACTTTTTAGAGGGCAGTCATTAGCATATTCTTAGACATTTCTCATGATTGCATGGAAATTTATATGGATGAATTTACCATTTATGGTGTTGATTTTAATCATGCATTGGAAAATATTACGAGAGTCCTATCGAGATGTAAAGACCAAAACTTGTACTTAAATAGTGAAAAGAGCTTCATGATGATGCAGGAATGTGTAGTTCTTAGCCACTACATCTCCCACACGGGAATTCAAGTAGATCCTACAAAGATTGAGGTAATCAAAAATATTCCCACACCTACAAAAAAGAAGGATGTTAGGAGTTTCTTGGGTCATGCAGGATACTATAGGCATTTCATTAAGGATTTTAGCAAGGTAGCAACACCATTGTATACTCTTTTCATTAAAGATGTTGAATTTCAGTAGACTGAAGTGTATGACGAGGCATTTTCTGACTTGAAGGAAACTTTGACTCATGCTCCTATACTCAAAGGGCCTAATTGGGAGCTTCCTTTCCACATCCATACTTATGCATCAATTTATGCCATAGGAGTAGTCTTAGGACAAAAAGAAGGAATTGTTGAAAATGACATTTACTTTGTCAGCAAAAATTTACAAGGAGCTAAATTCAACTATATAGTGATAGAAAAATAAATGCTGGTAGTAATCTATGCACTAAACAAATTCAAAAATTACATAACAGGCTACCAAATCTTTGTGCACATTGATAATGCAACCATTAGATATCTCATGAATAAAACTTTGATCACAGGTAGATTGGAAAGATTGTTATTGTTGATGTAGGAGTTTGATATAACCATTGTGGATGAGCTAGGGAAGGCCAATGTTGTTGTATATTTTCTTTCAAGGCTAACTACATCAAAAGACAATCAGCCCATAGATGACTCTTTTCCTAGTGAGAATCTATTCTCCCTCAGTATACAAACACCCTAGTGTGCTAACATAGCCAATTATTTGGTCACAGGTAGAGTTCCTTCTCACTTCTCTCCAAAAGAGAAAAGGGAACTCATTGAAAAATATTTTCCTTTCTCTTGGATTTCTCGATGTTTGTTTTATATTGGACCAAACCATATCATGAGGAGATGTGTGAGAGAAGATGAAACATATGAAATTTTCATGCATGTCACAACGAACCATGTGGAGGGAATTTTGCAGCCAAGAGTACAAAAATGAAGGTTTTGAATACAGGATATTACTGGCCAACACTCCACAAGGATGTAGGAAGGTATACCAGAAAATGTGATAGATGTCAAAGAATGGGCAGACCAACTAGATCTGATGAGATGCCACTATTCCCTCAAGTAGTAATCACTCTCTTTGACAAGTTGGGATTGGATTTTGTGGGACCCATTGACCCTCCATCAAATGTTAAGTCTTATATATTGGTATGCACTAATTATGTGATAAAGTGGATAGAAGTTAAGGCCATGAAGCATGCAAGAGACAACAAGGTTGCATAATTTCTTTATGAGGATATTTTCACAAGATATGAAGTCCCAAGAGAAATAGTGACTGATCAAGGGGCTCAATTCACATCAACCCTTGTTGCAACACTAGTTAATGAGTACAACATAAGGCACATGAAGTCTACTCCTTATCACCCCTAGGCTAATGGCCAAGTTGAGGTGACCAACAGAGAAATTCAAGCCATTCTGACCAAAATGGTAGCTATTCAAAGAAAGGATTTGGAAAATTTTTTACTAGAAGTTGTTTGGGCCTATAGGACAACCTGGAAAACAACTACAGGCTTCACTCCATTTGAGTTGTTGTATGGAAAGATAGCTATGATGCTTGTTGAATTTGAATATAAGAATTTTTGAACTATAGTAGATTTGGGGATGGATATATTTGAGGCACAAAGAGAAAGAATCATGTAGCTAAATGCTTTGGATGAGATAAGAAGAGTAACCCTACAACATATAGAGGTAGTGCAGAATTAGATAATCAAGTGGCATGACAAATTTATCAAGGACAAGAAATTCCAACAAGGAGATTGGGCCTTACTCGATGACTCAAGATACCAGGAAAATGTAGGAAAATTGCAGACACGGTAGCTAGGACCATATGAAGTCATTGAGCTATTTCCTAATGGAGTTGTTCAACTTACTACCATTGATCCTGTTAGGTTCAAATTACTTGTCAATGGTCATCACCTCAAATTATATCACAAGCCAACTTCCAAAGAAGAGTTCCTACAGCAATTCACTGAGCATTCAATACCCGAGCTTCTTGTAACCAAAGGAAGTGGACCTAGTGTCCCTCCTTCTAGCTAATTAAGGTACACACTTCTCATAATAAAGACTTTCACTTACATGGAAGTCCATTTCTTCACCCATCCATCACCACCTTTCTCTCTCTTCCATCACTTCATTCCACCTCACCTCATTCCACTTCATTTTCATTAATTGCTCAATTTATTCACTAAAAGGTGAGAAATACTTTCTTCACAATCTTTGCAACAAATCCTCCACACATTCAGGTATGTGCACATTAATTGTTATATTTTAATCATCTTTTAAGTGCATTCATTTAATCACTGTACGTTAGTATAGATGCTCACATAACATGGAATTATTCCCTTTCAAATCACCACTCCCATCTCACATGTGTGGACACATGTCCAAATTTAGGTTGGGGGGAAGAAAAAGATGCAAATATATTGCCCATGTGTCAATTTATGTTAGACTACGTCAGAAAATTTAAAATGAGCTGATTTGAAATCTGAGTGAGAGGATGGCTTGCATGTGTGAAGTGACATTAACTACAACCACCATTTCTTCCCATCATAATCCCCCCTTATCACTCCTTTTTTTCCATCATTGACTTTGTCATAATCTTGAGTTGCAAGCAAAAAGTTGAAACAAAAGAAAGGAAATTCAGTCGATATTGGTACTGGAAATATAGTAGGTATTGTAGGAAAGTGGACTTGATTTTCAGATGGGAATTGCAGGAAAGAAGTTGCAGAGCATTTGTTTGAATGCAGAAAATGGGAGGTGGGTTAATTCTAAATGAACCCATAGTGCATGATGTTTTATTGCAGGATGCACAATGTTTGGCTGAATTTAGAAATTGTGGATGGCTAGATTACTTCTTGAAGTTGGATAGCTTTGATGAAATAATTTCCCTTGAATTAGCCACACATTTTATGAAGGAAAAGCCATAGTAAAAGGGTTGGAAGTTGTGGCAACTGGGGAAATAATTATAGAGGTCATAGGGTTACCAGCTGATGGTGAAAATTACCCTGCCTCTAGAGACACCATATCAGCTAGGGCTGAATTTATAGAGTTGAATGACCCCCCATTGAGCATAGATAAATAGGGTGCAAAGAGAATGTCTCTGCCCAAGCCCTGGAAGAAGATAGCCATTTATGTCATGAAATACATCACTTGTTAGGGTCACCAGTCAAATTTTCATTTCATGCACTTCAAGTTTTTGAATCACATGAGGCATGGAAGGAGGATGAATGTGCCTAACGTGTTATAGAATCTTCTCTCAATCATGGTGGATGAGACCAAAAAAGGTAGGGATAATTATGTTTCCCACCATTTTTTGATTAAATTGCTAGTTGAAAAGTCTTTGCATGATGTATCTGGAATGACTTGGGAAGAATTTATAAATGTTGATCAAATTAGACCTGAGCAGTTGCAACCTAGGGTTTTACCTCAACCCCATAGGTATAGCAGGAGATTGAGCATGGTTGAAGCCACTCTTGGTGCTTCAACCTCTAGCCCAGGCTCTAGTGTGAACCCTCTTGCAGCAAAATAAACCATATAAATTAGTTCTTTTGGAATAGATCACTTAGAAAAAGAAAGCTCTTCATCATATTCTGATGACAATGTTCCACTTGAAACTCTAATGAAAACTAGGGCACAACAGAGAGAAGTAGAGATGAGAAAAGGAAAGGCCAAAAGGAAACCAATAAAAAGAAAGGTGCCAAGTTCTAAGAAGATGAAGGATGACACTGTTCATCTTGCAACCAAAGAAAAATGCAAGAGACCTCCCAAGAAATCAAGACCAGTTGGACCAACGTTTGGAACGCCTCCACAACAAAGCCCTAAGCCTGGTGAGAAATTACATGAGGACCCTAAATCCCTAATGGGGCAGAAGAATATCGAAGAAGAATATATATTTGAGAGAGAAATAAATATAACACTAGCCGATCTTTCTAACATTGTAGAAGAGTTTGAGGAAAATCAGGATTTCTTGCAGCATGAGTAGGAAGTCCTACAGCAAGAAGTCCTACAACACCAGCCATAACCAAAGCAGGAGTTCCTATAGCCATAGAAAAAATAAGAATGAGGGCCCGTACAACAATAAGTGGAAGAAGAAATAGTACCCCTATAGCCAGAGATAACTAGATAGCCTAAATCCATGCAGATAGTGCTATATGAGGAGCCATCATTGACTAAAAGACTGGTAGGAATTCATATTTCTTCTGATTTAATAGAACATACAAAAAAATTGAATTTATGGAAAGAAATACAAAGGAGGGAGGAAGAATGGAAAAAGGAAAAATAGAAATTGAAGAAGGAAATTTAAAAGAGGGATGAGGAGATTGAAGATAAGAATGCAAAAATTGCCACCCTAAAGCAGAGGGTGGATGATATGGAAACCTTGGTACCACTGATTTTGGAATGTAGGATCCCTCCAAGGGTCTATGCTCTACTCCTAAAAGAGAAATACCTCTCTTTTAAGCTTTCAAGGATTGCCTCAGGTTTGAATCCTTGTATTGACACCCATGTTGAATTTTTCAATGCTTATAGGATTACCTCACCTGAAATGAAGAATTTGTTGTGTGAGTTTTATTTGCATAATTATACTGTAACTCAAGACCATGATTGGAATCCGTTGTTGTATGTTGGGGATGTCCAATTAAGGGAATTTGTGCCTTGGGTACAAAATGAGATTAGTTGGGGACAACAACATGGGGCTTATAAGCAATTGGAGTCTAACATCCCTTTGCCCATTAGGGATAAATCAAGCAACCCAAGGGATATTTATAGAGAATTGCACAAAATGCTTCTCAGACCTAGTTGTGGCAACATGATTATGCCTTGGATTGAGGCAGTTTACAGTGAGTATAAGGTAAAGACAACATCAAAGGAGGAAACTATGAGAAGATGTATATCCCAAAGATGGAATAGCCTAACTAATGAGCTGAAGTAGGATGAGCCTCATTCCATCCACAATTATGCTGCAACACTAAAAAGGATTGATAGGTATATTTAGATTGGGAGAACATAGGGGTGATTTTGGCTTCCCCTGACTTTCCAGCCACCCATGCTCATGTGGCTTGTGCCAAAATTTAGATTCTACCAATATGACATTGCTGCAAAAAAATAGAGATGAAACAAATTTGACAGATTAGGAGGATTCTATTGGGATCCTGATTCACACACAACAACCACTGATGTTGGACAACTATCAGTTGAAAATTTTAGAGCTTTGACCAATCAGAAGAACAACCCTTCCCCTATTGGAGGACCAAAAAAATGTTAGGTTGGGGGGAGTGATGAGCCTACTTTTTGGTTCAATTTTGGGTAGAATCTATAATTTATTTGTTGGAATTTGTCATGGACTTTGATGTTAAATGTTGATATTTTCATAATGTTTCCCTCAAACCATAGACATTGAGCTTAAATCCTATCTCTACAAGTTTTAATGACATTGACATATAATGTGGATTATCTATATTGATTTTGCATGTGGTTTGTTAGCTCTCAAAAATGTAGGTTTGAACCATGAGAGGTTTCCAATCTCTCACAACGTTTCAGGGTAATAGATAAGCCCAAATGATTTGAACCTTCTCTTTACGTGCTACTAGACCTAGGCAGGTATACCTATTTGAATAAAGCATACTTTACCTCTGTTCATTTCCTAAAGCAATTTACCCACACTAGAAAATGGGAGTGGATAAATGAGTTTTATTATGATATAAATTATATAAGCAATATCAAGGCTAAAATCTAATGTGTTCATATGTAAAAATGAATGAAACTAAACAATGGAATGGTAGAGACTAGTGCCTTATTGGGTGTATAGAGTCAAATAAAAATATGAAATGAGTAACTTCTTTCTGGTAGAAACTCAAATTGTTTGGCATATAATTTTAAGTTTATAACATGTATAAACATGTAGGAATGTGATTACCAAGCTCTTCTTAATGATCCAAATAAGATTCCCTAATTACTATGATTGACTAAAAGGATTTAATATTTCCTTGAAAGACCCAATTAATCCAACCATACAGATATAGAAAATGTTTACTGATAAACTGAAAAATATCCTTGATATATTAGTTAAACAATTAGAAAACATCAACCTTGGAGACAACTTCAGAAATACTTTCAATTAACACAACAAACAACTAAAACTAGAAAAATATCAACACATCAAATAAATTCAATTGAAATATCCATTTTTTTAGACATGCATCATAGTCTCAAAATTATAAAACAATTTGTATCCTACTGTATTTTTTTTACTCGCTCCCTATCTCTCTCTTCTCCCTGTGCTTTTCACAATCGAAAATGAACATTTATACATCAGTATTTAAAAGAACGTGTCCTTTCATATTCAAATCCCGGCGATCTGTTGTATTCAAGATTTTACTAACATCCACTAAACACCTGTTGAGACGTCCTACGGTCATACCGACGCCTTGAGTCTCTCTCACTACCACATATTACAATATCACTTTGGTGTTGTAGACATGTCAAATTTACATCATGCATAATCATATTCCATTCATCAAATAAATCAGGACTTTATTTAAATCAAACATCCATCATAATGCATTTCCATCATTTATGATTTAAATAAATCAGAAATCAAAGTCCAAAGTGTCAACTCATCTAATCAGCATTAAATCAGCATAATCTTCATCTAATCCTAATCTAATACTAATCACATCCCACTTGCATTATCTAGACCTAGCCACTTGCACAATAAATCAATTTTATTGATTTATTAAAATCTCATTTTCTCTCAACATGACAAGTCAAACAGGGCATTTATTGCTCTTCTTTCTTGTCCCCCTCTCAAAATTAATTGCAAATTTGAATTCAAAATTTCCCCCTCTTGGGCACTCTTCCCAAATCTTGCACATACATCCATCAATCACATGGTGACAAGTGTCCTCAATTCATTGGCTTGTTTTTGATCCCACATTGGTCCCTCTTCAACATTTGGCATTTTGAAAATCTTTAAATAGGTGCATCATCCTCAAGCAAATCCTTCACAATCTTCACAATTTCATGCAAGGTTACTCTCTTCACTTGAGATTTAATCTTGTTCATCATCACTCCACCATCTTCATAGCATTTTCAATTTGAGCTTTTATCAAGGATTGGGAAAGGGTCACTAGCACAAGTGACACCAATCCAACTATGGAATAGGTAGTTTGTTGAATGTTTTCATTATGCATTTGGTTTTCTTTTATCTTTTGTGGCATTTTGGAACATTTGCAATGTATTTCATAGGGGTATTCTTGAAGGATTTGTTGATACTAACCCTTGTTTGAGTATAGTGTTTGCAGATTTTTAAAGGTACTCACAAATGGCGCTAGAAGGAGGGCTTTTCTTTGTTTAATCCAATCTTTGCAAGGCTTCATTTGTAGAGCTTTATTTATACTAATGTTGTTATGTTTCTTCCAATCTGCTAGAGTCTTGAATATATGATTGAATATAATGTGTTTGCATTCATAAGATTGTTTTACAGCTCATTCCCATAGGTCAAAAGATAACTGCACCACATGTCTGTTTACTGATGCTTTACGTCTCTATTTTCATAGCAGGCATTGTCCTTTATTTAATTTGCTGTCAATATAATCTTTATCGTTTGTAGATTATTCTGAAAACAACTGCCCGTATCTTGAATACTGATGATATCCCTCTGATTCCATATGCTTTGATTATTATTATTCCTTTCGTCTTATGGGTTATCTATACGCAATGTTTCGTTTACACATTTATGAACACATCCAAATGATCATTGTTTCATCAAAAGTCTCTGGCGCCTTTTTCTATTCACTGCCAAACACTTTGCACTAATCTATAGAGGCTGCGTGTGAGTTGAGGACAGTAACTAGACTCTTGCCTGCAGGATTTGTTATTTCTTGTCTTTTTGTTAAGACGTTTTATATCAATGTTTACTGCTTATATTTTTTATTTGTCGAGTGTTCTCTGAGAAAAGTATCATCCTTCATATTTGGGTATTGAGTTATTGATTGCAAAACTAGTTATTGCTGCCTCTTAACCAAGTGCAAACACAGTCTATGAGAAACACAATGCAAGATAAGATTTCAACAGAAATTTTGGGAGCGGTTTGTTGAACAGTTCATGCTTATGCCTTGTCTATGCTTCATGTGCAAGATTGATTTGAAATTCACTGACATTCAGCCTTACGCCTGCCACTGGCATTTGCCTGGAATTTGTCTTTACATTCTCTAGCTTGTTTACGAGAACAGTCGCAACTAGAACAATTTCAAATCCACATTTTGATGTTTAGGATGGTCACAACTACAATAGTTGCAAATCTATGTTTCGATTGGAATTGAGACAAATGAATGCGAGTTATGGATGCCATGTCTTGGTCAGTGGAGCCTGTTGAAGCGCAGTAATTTCAACCTTTCCACCGCACTCTTTTACGTATCTCCCATTGGCGCGCATTCATGACAGTCTTCAAAGTTCTTTCTCTGCTATATACCACCAAGTGCTCTATGAATTTTCATTTTTTGTGTCTTTTTCATTCGCTGGTCAAGTTCAATTAGTGGGAAGTTCTTTTATTTCCTCTCAAACGCCTGCTAATCACATCTGCTTAAAGATTTCTGGAGCTTTTTGTTTTTGGTCTATCCTGTATGCAGTTGCACCACGTCTGTCACAAAAATAATAAAAGTGCCATAGGAGATTTTCTTTTTGACAGATCACGAACTTGGCATAAATTCAAAATCACACCAATCTTGGCTTTGGGCGCGCTTCTGGAAACCTTTGTAAAGACAGGAGTCATCTTGCGTGAGGAGCAAGCTGCGATGAAGGAAAAGTTAATATGATTTGACTAAATATTGTGGGAGTATCCAAGGTCGCCATGAAAGTTTAGGCCATGCCTTAAATGCGTTGAACTGACAGCATGGGTGATTGACCAGTGATTGATGGCAGTTGAAAGAAGAGATCGCTGCATTTCCTATCTTTCTATAGAATCCTCTCATAATAGTTGGTTGCAGTAGTGAAATAAATGTGATCTGGTGTATGATGAATTCTTAAGATTGATTAAATTCACTAAAAGGAGGCACGTATTATATTTGATTTCATATTTAGTATCTAATTGCATTTCTTTGGATGGACTGGCAATCAAGCTGAAAGATAACATTATTGTCAAACAGGCTACCATCATATCTAAACAATAGGACGGCTGCCTTTATTATTTACTACATGCAGATAGTTGAGTAAGCCGAGGGGATGCTGGGAAATATCATTCAAAGTCAAACTAAATCTCTGACAATGACGGATTTTGCAGGGGGAAGTGTTAAATTGCTTTAAATAAAGGCGTACACTTGTTTACTTAGTGTTGTTTATTTTTTTTCCATGGTTGACATTTTGTATTTTCAATATTTGTTAGGGGCATAGCTTTTGTATATTAAAGAGGGACATTTTGAAATCAATTGGTTTTTTTTGGAAATGTTGAGATCTTCTTTTCTTTTTTTATATATAGCTTTTGTATCTTAAGTTTGGAAAGTTCGAAATTTTTTTTTCCTTTTACCATATATGTCTAAACTTTTTGTGATGGAATAGGTGAAAAGCACAAGGTACAAAAGCAAACGAAGGTACAAGCGAAGGTACAAATGAACAAAGGCGAAAAGATGCAAAGCAAAAGAGGAGGAGGATTCTTGTTTGAAAACACAATGTGTTTTTTAACACTTTGAATTTTTGATCAATACTACTTCACGAAAGGAGGGAAATGTTTTTTTGAAAACACAATGTGTTCTTTAACACTTTAAGTGTTTAATCAACACTACACGAAATTGTTTTCCTTTTCGTTTTAGAACATTAGTTTTCAATTGGGGCTAAAACGAACAATTTCATTTTCATTGCAAAGGGCTTAAAACGAACCTTAGAACAAACCTACTAGATTTCGTTTTGGTTTAAAATTGAACAAGGCAAACTTCACATTTGATTTTGGTGCTTAAAATGAAGTCATCATTGCTTTGAGGCTAAAACGAACAAGTGCTTGATTGTGTTATTTTGTCTTTTGAGTGCGTATCCTCTCCCCTTGCGCTTCGTGCGATCTAGGGTGCAAGAGAAACACTCAAAATACATTTTATTGCTTTGAAACACTTCATTTTGGGCTTAAAAATTGAACAATCTTGTGCGAGTGTGAGTAGGGGCATTTTCGCGTACATTCTCGTTCTTTGTGCCATCAAAGATCGATCGAGTTACGGATTGTGTCTTTGCTCGCTTTTGTTTATCTTAGAGGGCCTGCCTTGGGGAAAAAGTACTCACCCAAGCGACGACTCAACCGGTAACACTCTAAAGCCAAGAGTATTTCCAGCCGGGATATAAATGAGGATTTTGGTTAAACGCCATAATCACGCGGTTGGCTCCGACAAGATGGATCCGAAAGGGGACTCTTGCCACGTTGGGTCAACTCCTACGAACGGAAAGTCCTTACTAGAACCTATGTGTTAGAATTTGCCAAAATCCTTAATCTGTTTGTTGGTGCAAGAACGGTCGTTCTGAAGCCGCCCCACAATTTTACGGCTTTTAGTAGAGATGGAAAGCATGCCATGGGAGTTTCATGGGTGTTGATGCTTGGCTGCCCCATATAAGTGAGTGCCGTGGAGGAGCCAGTGGGGTCAAGCATCTAACCATCCGCTAAAAGTAGGCGTAGCTGGACTTGTCCAAGTGGGGACTCAACAAACATTGTCTATCACATCCATAGGGCTTGTAATTATTTTTTGTTTGAAAACACAGTGGGTATTCGAAAACATTTTGCAAACAAACACTTAAACATGATCATGCAAATTTCAAACCCCTTTTGATAGAGCAAATACCTTTTGACAAATTTAAGTGTTGTTGCCTTCCCTTGGGATTATGTCCTTAGAGGTTTCTCATCACTTGAATTTATATCGTCATTTGCTCTAACTAGGGTTAACCTAGGAAATCCCTTTGCCTCAATTTCTTGGAATTCCCACACAACACTTTGTGGGAAGAAAAGGAATTTTGACATAGGACATCTTTAGTTTGAAACATAATCAAGAAAGTGTATTTGGTAAAAAGAAGTCATTAAAAGCAAAGATAAGCAATTGAGCCCCACACATGTCTTTTCAATGATTTCTCACAAGATCAAGATACAAAAACCCAAGAAAAGGAAACTTAGCCCAAAACAACACCAACAAAGACTCAAAAGGTTATATGATTTTAGAGAAAAGTTGTTGGCTAATTTCTATAGACATGCTTCAAGAGACAACCCCACTTTATATTCATTTTACTACACACAAAATCCAAGATTGTTTCAAGGGATTGGATACCTTGCTTAGGGCATAACACGTTCTTCAATACCTTGGTCTTGTTAAGCAAAAGTCTAAACTAGGGTCATTCTAAGATCAAAACAAACATTCATCCATCAAAAACATCATCAACCATAAACATCTCACCAACATTTTGAGAAAATCTTGACACAACTATGCTAGGCTCCTTTGGTAGACATCAAAACCTTTCAAACATGAGACTTTGAATTCTTCAAACATCAAACATCAAACTTGTTCAACTCAATTGTGTGTGAATGAATCCTTTTGCACATGCTTAGTTGAATTATCACTTTGTTCAAATTAATGGTGGATAGATGCATCCTTCTCCCATCACTAATTTGGATTATCTTTTGGTTAGCTTGTGAGTAGACACATCCTATTCTCACTTCTAGATCAAATTATCCTTTATGAGCATTAGTTATCTTTTTTAGATCATCATTCAAACATCTTGGGGATATCTCTTGCTCAAACATCAACATTCAAAAGACAGAATTCAAAGTCTAAACATCAATCAAAGCAAACCCAAAGTACCTAGCATCACATCAAGATTTTCAATACAAATTCAAAACTTCCATTCTCACCCATATATCATACACCTTTCATCTTCACATCTTTGATCTTTTACACATCCTAGTTTGCTCTTTTATGGTTCAAACAAGATCACAACACAAGAGGAACATGGAGTTAAATCAAGAAACATCAACCACAAGTGATCTAAGCCAAAACATTCCAGAAATCCAAAACACACCACTTCCAGACCTCACTATCACTACACACGATCCACAAAAAGAGGTCTTGGTGGAAGACATCACACCAACAGAACTAAGTGAGGAAGAAGTTCTTGAGATGCTCAAACAACCAAAACTGCAAAAGTTTCTTCGCGCAATGGCTAAAATAAATCCATCAATTCTCAACACTATTGAGGATGAGCTTCTTGTACCAAATGACCAAAACACCCTTCCACAATCAACCACTTCCATTGCCACCATAGAACCTACTATCAATGAGGATGATACCCTCTTCAACACGCATCAAAACCCACTTTACAACCCACTTGGATTTATCGATACATCTGAGGTTCCTTACCATACCACCTCATCATTTTCCCTTGACACGCAAGTGTCTAGACCTTTGGTACAAGCAAGCTCATCCGAAATAGAGAGACCTTATGGATTTGTCTCTTCATTTGCACAAGAAAATTTTCCACCATTCAAACCATTCACACCTCCCACCACGTCAACACCATATTTTGGTTTAGGGATCTCCCCTTTACCTAAATTTCCACCTTTCCCTAACATAAATCGCCCCATCCAAATCAATTCATCCAACCAAGGGGGTACATCACATCTTTCAAACACACCATCCACATCAAACCAACACATGATAGCTAATCAAAATACGGTCTCTCAAATACCCACTATTTCGCTCATCTCTACCATTCCTACCACTTCACCTAGTCCCACCATTCCTATCACTTCACCCATCCAAAATGCACCTATCACCACATTCACTCCAACCACTACATCCACTATACCTCAAACTTCCACTACCCCCATCACACCCCTTACATCGCAATCTCCCACCATCGCTCTAAACACATCTCAAACTTCCAACACAATTCCGATCCCACCACCACCACCACTGCGACCAAGCCAAGTAAGCCATTACAATGCTTCATTCAAAGCATACCAACAATTGCTCCAACAATATCAAACAATTCGGCAAGCGCCTATAGCCACGCACGCTTCTCAAGCTTCACAGCAAAATCAAGCTCAAACATCGCTGCAACAACAACAAGCACAACAAGCAGCACAAGCCCAAGCTTTGTTGCAACAACAACAACGAGCTACACAAGCTGCACAAGCCGCACAAGCTGCTCAAGCTGCACAAGCTGCACAAGCCGCACAAGCTGCACAAGCCGCACAAGCTGCTCAAGCTGCAAAAAAAGATGCCCAAGATGCCCAAGCACGAGTGCAAGCACAAGCGCAGTACTTTGCACAACAACAAGCAGCCCAACAACTCGCATATCAGAAAGCGTTAGAGCAATACCAAGAGCAACAAGAAGCAGCCCAACAAGCCCTAGCTGACCAACAACAAGCATTGTTGGACCAACAACATCAAGCACAACAACAAGCTCTATTAGCGCAACAACAACAAGATCAACAACAAGCGTTGTTGAAAGCATACATGGCACAACAAGCAAACATTCCACCCATTCAAACACCCACTCCACCCCCCCAGAACACCTTCATTCCACCTCCTGATCCACAATTGGATGTCACCGCACAAATAAAATTTCTGTCACAACAAGTGCTTGACCTTCAATCAGGAAAGACACCAAAACCACAAAAAAACCTATGCCCTTATCCATTTGATAGGAGCGTAGAAATGAAACCATTCCCAAAAGGGTTTGAGATCCCTAAATTTGACAAATATCGCGGAACGGGTAACCCTGAAGATCACATCAGGGAATTTCAAGTACATTGCATGGAGGTGGCTCACGACGAAACGTACTTGATGAGATTATTCCCAAGAAGCTTGGCTGGAAACGCTATTGATTGGTTTTCTCGACTTTCTGGAATCAAAAAATTCCAGGAAATCGTGGATGCCTTCATACATAATTATTCCTTCAACACTCCCATGGAGGTTAGCTTACAGGAATTATCATCTCTCAAACAAGGGAAAAATGAATCATTCGGTGCTTTCTTACAACGATGGCGATCCAAAGCTAATCAAAGCAAGTGGTCCATGCCTGAAGAACAACAAGTGGGAACTATCATTGCGAATCTTGATGGGCCCTTGGCCTTCCACCTCAAAATGCAAAACATCACCACTTACGACCAATTGATACCTAGGGCGCTCAATATCGAACAAGCCCTTGCCACGCAGGGAGAAACTTCATCATATCAAGAAGGCCGCTCATCATCCAATTATCATGACAAACCACGAACATGGGCAAAGAATCGTAATGTAACCAATGATGGTGTTGTTGACGCCAAAGTTGTCATTAGTGCCCCACGGAAGAACAATCCACCATCCCAACAACAACAACACCAAAATACCAATCAAAGCAATCGACAAGTCAATACTGTGGTCCAACCATCCCATAACCAAAACACAAACAACATTGATAATCAGGGAAGACCACAGCGAAACAAGTTCTTCCCCAAACGAAAATACACACTCCTTGGGGAACCTGCTGAAGCAATCATGAAAAGATTGGTAGATGAAAAATTGATAACGGTCCCTACACATAATAATTATCAAGAACCATCGGTCAAGCCACCATGGTATAATGAGAATTATCTTTGCGACTTCCACAAACTCAAGGGACACACGACAAACAACTGCATGAGGCTCAAAAATCTAATTCAAGACCTCATAGATGACAAAATCATAGATGTGGAAGCACCATCAGGAAACAAAGATCTCAAGATTTACACGAATCCGATGCCGAATCATGGTAACAAAGGAAACAAAGATCAAGACAAAGGAAAAGGGGCTTATAAAAATGTCAACCACACATACGAGGGTGTTGTTGCTTGTTTAGACGAGTTTTGTGGAGTCATCACCATCAAAGGGGCCCAAGCCGATTGTGGAGTCACCACAAGAGGTGGAAAGGTTACCATTGCAGCACCATCCCAACCAAGCAGAAATTCCACATCCAATCCAAGGTCTAACCCTAGTGGCTATAATGTCTTGGATCAATTGAAAAGAACCCCTGCACATATCTCCATCATGGAGTTACTCAAAATCTCATCTGCACACAAAAAGATTCTAGAAGAAGCTTTGGCGTCATCTACTGTCCCCGCAGATCTAGATACAGAACAATTCCAAGCTATGGTCGCAAGTATCACCACACCTAACATTCTTACATTTTCTGAACAAGACTTCCCCACACAACCATCTCACAACCGTGCACTTCATCTGGAGGTGTACGTAAATAAAAAGAAAGTCAAGAGAGTCTTGGTGGATGGAGGTGCAGGCTTAAATATTTGCTCCTTAAAGCTTCTAAAGAATTTGAACATTTCAGAGGATTCAATTGACAAAGGAAAAGGCATCACAATAAGAGCATACGATGACCAGGAAAGGGTATCCCAAGGCACCATTCAGCTTCCTGTCCAGGTTGGACCCGCCATCATGCAAACCAACTGTCAGGTCTTGGACCTCGATTTACCATACAACATTCTCCTAGGGCGACCATGGATACATGCAATGCAAGCTGTAGCTTCAACCTTTCATCAATGTGTGAAATTCACACATGAAGGTCAAGAGGTTACTATCCATGGAGATCCTGAGCCATTTGCCTACTGCAAAAATCTAGAGGCAAAATACTACAAGATCCCGCAAGTACCCAAGAACGATGAAGGCCCATCAACACCTTACGTGGATCCCGCCACTCTCACTTCTGTGACAGAGACACCCTCCACCCCCGCCATCCCCGCCTTTTCTGATATCAAAGTTATAATACAAGATGATGGTTGTGGAAACTATTCAATGCCTAAGAATGCTTTTGTAGTAGGAGAGCTACCACAATCTCCTAGATCAAGAGGACGACCACAATCACAAGAAGCTTCAACATCTCAAGGATCCTATGAACGAAACCCTACCTTCACAAGTGCAGGAGATCTTGGTCAGGAAACATTAGAGGGGGACCTATCTCATCTCCTTTATCGAGATGATATACCGGCAGTTGAATTGCCTATGGATGAACGAAACAAAGGTATGAAGCTGATGCTCTTGATGGGCTATAACCGGAACCAAGGGTTAGGCCAAGATAATAACGGGCGTGTAATACCCATTATACCTGAGAAGCAAATAAAAAATCTTGGCATTGGTCATCCTACTCCTAAGGTAACTGTACTTGGTCGAGGTGCCCAGGATAGATGGAACCGAACGCCTCCTCAGGAATCTGTAGCTACTCCAAAATCCTCCATGACTTTAGGAATGCCCACTGATTTAACTGAGTCACCAGAAATAGGATTACCTTTGTTGTTTGAGGATACTAATGTCCTTATGATTAGCACCTTGTCTTATGAGTCTGAAAACCAAAGCAATGAAATCCGATTAGTCTATCCCCAACTGATTGATTACGACCAACGAGGACCACCAATTCTTGACATGTTTGAAAACGATGAGGCGCTCTCAGAATTCATGGGACTTAGGGATGACATTCCATGTGGGGATCATAAGGCAGGTTTTATCATAGAGCTGGATACACATGCATACTATGGAGAAACGATTGAATCCCTCAGTCGCAAAAATAAAAAATTGAGAATAATCTCCAAGTCCTTGAGTGAAAACCACCTTGTGGCACTCTCCGACTCTAAAAAAGTAAAAAGAAAGGACGCATCCAATGGTGAAAACCTCTCTGAGGTGCCTGAGGATGGGGGATTCAATCTTCCTCTTACAGCTATACACCAAGAAAAGTCAGCTATGCTAGCAGAAAAGTGCAACCCCATCAATCTGGGAACACAAGAAACTCCTCATATTACATTCTACGCTGAGTCATTATTATGCAAAGAACAAGAGGAGTTGGCTACCTTCTTAAAGGAAAGGAAGATAAATTTTGCGTGGACCTATGCTGATATGCCAGGATTGGATCCAGAGGTAGTGGTTCATCACTTGGCAGTCTATCCTAAAGCTAAACCTGTGAGACAGAAGCTTCGCAAAATGCATCCTCAAATTGCTTTGTTAGTCAAAATGGAGCTCAAAAAGCTATTAGATGTGGGATTCATTCGACCAATTGATTATCCAGAATGGGTATCGAACTTGGTACCCGTATCAAAGCCTGACGGAGCCATAAGAATCTGTACGGATTTCAGAGATTTGAACAAAGCATGTCCCAAGGATGATTTCCCGCTCCCCAACATCGACATGATAGTAGACATGACAGCAGGGCATGAGATGCTATCACTTATGGACGGATTTTCAGGATACAACCAGATTATGATAGCAAAAGAAGATCAACACAAGACGGCTTTCACTTGCCCATGGGGAACATACTGCTGGAACGTAATGCCATTCGGCTTAAAGAACGCCGGGGCCACATACCAAAGGGCCATGACACTAATATTCCATGACATGATCCACAAAACAGTTGAGGACTATGTTGATGACATCCTGGGAAAATCCAAAAAGAAGGAGGATCATATATCGGTCTTGAGTGCTATCTTTGACAGACTAGAAGAATACAAGGTTCGTTTGAATCCCAAGAAGTGTGTCTTTGGCGTACAATCAGGAAAGTTGTTGGGTTACATAGTGTCAATGAGAGGCATTGAGATTGATCCGGCAAAGGTGAAAGCAATACTTGAAATGGAAGCTCCTAGGACATTGAAACAACTGAGAGGTCTCCAAGGCAGGCTTCAGTCAATTCGCAGGTTCATAGCACAATTAGCAGACAAACAAATCCCTTACTCTCACCTACTCCACAAGGGGGTAACGTACAAATGGGATGACAAATGTGAACAAGCCTTCAACAAAATCAAGGAATATCTGTTAACACCTCCAGTACTAAGGCCTCCAATTCAGAACAAACCATTGATCCTTTATATCTCAGCAACTGCAGCAGCCCTTGGTGCTCTCCTAGCACAACATGATGAAAATGGAATAGAAAGAGCCATCTACTACATCAGCCGTACAATGGTGGGCCATGAGTTAAACTATACATTCATTGAAAAAGCTTGCCTAGCAGTGGTGTTTGCATCCCAAAAATTCAGACACTACATGTTGGCACACAAGATCAAACTCATAGCTAAAATTGATCCCTTAAAGTATCTTCTTTCAAAGGCAATGCTTACAGGAAGAATGGCTAAGTGGGTAATGATATTATCAGAATATGACATTGAGTATGTGGAGCGCAAGGCAATCAAGGGATAGGTCATTGCAGACCAACTGGCAGATGCACCTATCTATGCGGAGAGCCCACTTGTTTCAGAATTTCCAGATGAATCCATTTTCAACATTGACATAGCTACTCATTGGAAACTATACTTTGATGGCTCCTACACACAACATGGGTCCGGAGCTGGTATCTTCTTCATCACTCCACAAGGGGATTGTATACCAAGATCATACAAAATAGCATTCCCTTGTACCAACAACATTGCAGAATACGAGGCTTTAACTATAGGTCTCAGGATAGCAGTACAGTGGAACATTATGGCATTGAAGGTATATGGAGATTCACAGCTTATCATAAATCAAGTGAACAATGAGTACCAAACAAAGGATGATAAGCTAACTCCATACAAAAGGCTGGTGGAAAATCTCAAGGAATATTTTGTTGACATCACATTTGAGCAAGTACCAAGAACCAACAACAGAGCAGCAGACGCAATGGCAACTATTGGATCACTCTTAGAGATCCCTCAAAATGTTCTGAAATATGACTTCTTGGTAGAGCAGCTTCTCGTACCAGCATTCAAGGTACCAGAGTCAGAATTTGTGTGCGAAATCGTTGGTCCAAATGATCAGTGGTACCAAGACATTTACACATACCTTAGGATAGGTATCATTCCCGCCGATTTGCGTTCAAGCCTTAGACGAACCTTTATCAAGAAAGCATCTCGTTTTGTCATTTTAGGAGAAACCCTTTATCGTAGAAGCATAGAAGGAACCTTACTAAGATGTCTTAACCCTGAGGAGGCTTCGGCTGCCCTAACTGAGGTGCACAATGGCATCTGTGGTTCTCATTCGAGTGGCATGACCCTATCTAAGAAATTGTTGAGGAGTGGGTATTACTGGCCTACCATGGACAGAGAGGCACATGAATACGTCAAGAAGTGTCTACAGTGTCAGCAACACGGGGACCTCATCCATGCTCCAGCTCAAGAGCTTCATCCAATCATCACACCATGACCCTTTTCACAGTGGGGACTCGATCTCATTGGGAAAATCACACCCACCTCATCCAACGGCCACAAATTCATTATAAGCACATTGAGTACTTCACCAAGTGGGTTGAAGCCATACCTACCGACCTACATAGGGGCGGATCTCAAGTTCATCACGAACTATCTCCTTATGCCGCTATATGGTGTTCCCGAGGCTATTATCTCTCGGATAATGGGACACCATTCAAAAATCGGGGAAGTCATGACCTATGTAGTGATTAAAATCCAACATCGCTTTTCCACCCCATACTATCCCAAGGCCAAGCATGGCGGAAGCTACAAATAAAACCATCCTCAAAAATGTAAAGCTTGATCAATGGCCTTGGTCGTGTTGGCATTTCTGACATAATCCTGCCCTTTGGGCTTATCGAACCAGCATCCGCACACCCACTGGTGCCACACCATTTTCCTTGGTCTACGGATCAGAGGCCATCTTGCCCATTGAGATCGAGTTACCATCCCTCAGAGTATCATTGCAAAATCTCATCACGGATGAGGAGTATCGAGTTTCAAGACTGAACGAGCTGGAACTGTTGGATGAGCGACGTTTGGACGCTTTAAACCATCTACAAGTGTATCAGAATAGACTGAAAAGGAGCTACAACAAGAAAATCAGAAGCAGAACTTTCCAAGTTGGAGAATTAGTCTTAAAAGAAAATCAGAAGAATGTCCCAAATCCCAGCAGCAAAGGAAAGTTCGAACCCAATTGGGTAGGGCCTTTCATTGTCACAGCAAGCTACAAATCAGGGGCATATCAGCTATCAACACCCGAAGAACCTGCGGGGAACCCATAGACCAAAACTTCTCATCTCCAAAAGTTTTATATGCCTAATTCTTTCAGGTATAGAACTAAAAAAATCCAAAAATTCATAAAAGTCCTGAAAAAATGGTGCCAGTGAAAACTTTGGCAAGCAGGCATCTTGGTGTGATAAAAATCAAAAATCAAAAGAAAGCGATAAGAAAAAAAATCGTCCTCTAGTGAAAACCATACATGGCACTTTGAGCAAATACCTTGGTGAAAAACACAGCAGCCTTGTGTAAATAAGCACTTTCCATCCACCAGGATCTTTATGGCTCAATCTGCATCATCCATCCATTTCGCATCCATCTCATCCATATCTCCATCCATCACTCATCCGCTCACATCCGCACCATAGCTTGGTCCTGTGCTCGTATCATGATCCCTCCTAGTACTACTCGGCCCATTCTCAAGGTCAGTTTGTCCTGCCTTTATAGGAGTAGTCTATTGCATCACGCTGGGGGCACATTCTCATCGGATCGGATTAGGTAGCACTGATCTCTTAAAATCTCCGTCGAGAGAAAATCAAAACATCCTCAAATCAGAAATCCAAAACATCAGAGAAAATGGAAAATCCAAAAACATGAGAAAATCAATCCAAAACATCCTCAAATCGAGAAAATCCAAAAACATCGAGAAAATCGAAATCCGAAACGTAATCGAGAAAATCCAAAAACATCGAGGAAAATCGGAAAATCCAAAAACAATAAATCGAGAAAATCAAAAAACATTCAAAACATTTAAAATCCAAAAACAAAGGTCGTCTCTAGTCGAACTAAATAGTCTACGAAACTTTGGAAATAGGCAGTTGATCTTTGATCATCCCAAGGACATTTAAATTTCCGGTCTATAGGGAGTTAGGTATAAATAAACTGACATTTCATCATGTATTTCTTCATCTGTAAATCGATCAAGTTGTCAGTCGAACTACGTGGTCTCTGCGTGTATAACGTAGGCAAGGCTAATCTATCGATAAGCCCCCGAGGCCCCTAGGATAGGTCTTTAGGTTAGTCTCTTGGTCAAAATCTCGGAAAATCCCAAAAACATTGGAAAATAAAAAATCAAAACATTTGTAAAACCTCGAAAAATTACCAAAAAACAGCCTCAAAACATTGCAAAATTCCAAAAACATCCAAATATTTGAAAAAATCCATCCACCTCATCTCGCTTACACTCGCAATAATCAATCATCCATAATAAATCGTCATCACCCTCAACCTTTGGTAAAACAGTCAGAAACAAGTCTAGCAGTCAAATGTGAAAACCTAAACTGTCAAAATCTCAAGTATAGGTCTGTCGGCAAGCAAGTTGGTCAACTCTTTTCTTATCAATGGCATATAAATCATAAATCAATTTCATCATTGTTTGATAAAAGCTTGTCCTAGGATCCGTTCCGAAAATGGGCACTTTTACCAAACCAACCACTTTGGGTAAACAAAACGACGTGTCATTAACATGTCCTAGGATCCGTTCCGACAATGGACATTATCTTTTGGCAATAAGTTTTGGCTCCCATCTTTTGAAACACATCCCTCTGGCTGAAGGTATGAAGAACATTGGCTTGCTTGTATACTTGATCTTTTCTTTTGATTTATCATATTGCGCTCATTCCAAGGACCTCTCGATGATATCCGAACGAAGGATTTAGAGAGAAAGGAATGGGGCAACGATCATTATTATTTTGTCTGCTATGCTTGTTGGACGTTCTTGTAAAATAACTTGGCGAATACTTGCTTTGTTAGATATGTATGGAGGATGTTTTAGATAGCTTGTTGACTATTGCATTGATTGGTTATACCTTTCCGTGTTTTGGTCCAAGATGTTTGAGACTTCTAAAGTGCATCCTAGCAAGGTTTCCATTATGTCAGTGTGAACAAGAATATTCCTATCTTTTGTAGGTCAAAGTCCATCACACTAAGTACAACGCCATCACGGTCCTTTATACCTTGATGCATCGTATTAGGCGTGTTATCAAAAATAAAATAAGTGACCCTTTGAAAATCCCAATCCTGATAAGCAAATCATCATCATCATCTATCATCATCATCTCTAATAAAGTCTCGACCAATCATGGACTTGTTGGATCCTCTTGTCATCATCTCATTCCCACACTAACATCATGCATCCGTCATCATGCATCCATCCTGCATCTGCAAACCATCAATAACTGCATACCACATATCATTCATATCATACATCATAGGAAACATTGATCATTTCACATGCATTGCATATCATCATCATAATATAGATCTGTTAGTCTAAGCATATCATAAATCATCCATTGCATAATCATAGCATATCACATCATCAATCTCATCCATCTCATATCATATCATCATTTAAGTTGTTTAGGATAATATAGATTTGTTATCTAAACATCTTGAAAATCATCTTTGCATCGTCATCCATAACCATCCATTTTGAACCTCTTTATCGCTAGATCGACCCTCAATCGAATCTTTTCCCGATCTCGAGGGGCAATGTACCGGTGTACTTCTTTCCCAAGCATAGAAAAATCATGAAATTTTTAAATTTCGATCGTGCAAGTTATTCTTTGAACCAACGCAACAAGTACATTGCTTCAAAGAGGGGCAAAATGTAGACATGTCAAATTTACATCATGCATAATCATATTCCATTCATCAAATAAATCAGGACTTTATTTAAATCAAACATCCATCATAATGCATTTCCATCATTTATGATTTAAATAAATCAGAAATCAAAGTCCAAAGTGTCAACTCATCTAATCAGCATTAAATCAGCATAATCTTCATCTAATCCTAATCTACTAATCACATCCCACTTGCATTATCTAGACCTAGCCACTTGCACAATAAATCAATTTTATTGATTTATTAAAATCTCATTTTCTCTCAACATGACAAGTCAAACAGGGCATTTATTGCTCTTCTTTCTTGTCCCCCTCTCAAAATTTATTGCAAATTTGAATTCAAAATTTCCCCCTCTTGGGCACTCTTCCCAAATCTTGCACATACATCCATCAATCACATGGTGACAAGTGTCCTCAATTCATTGGCTTGTTTTTGATCCCACATTGGTCCCTCTTCAACATTTGGCATTTTGAAAATCTTTAAATAGGTGCATCATCCTCAAGCAAATCCTTCACAATCTTCACAATTTCATGCAAGGTTACTCTCTTCACTTGAGATTTAATCTTGTTCATCATCACTCCACCATCTTCATAGCATTTTCAATTTGAGCTTTTATCAAGGATTGGGAAAGGGTCACTAGCACAAGTGACACCAATCCAACTATGGAATAGGTAGTTTGTTGAATGTTTTCATTATGCATTTGGTTTTCTTTTATCTTTTGTGGCATTTTGGAACATTTGCAATGTATTTCATAGGGGTATTCTTGAAGGATTTGTTGATACTAACCCTTGTTTGAGTATAGTGTTTGCAGATTTTTAAAGGTACTCACAGGTGTCATGTAGTTTGATCGACGTTCTGAGTCTCCCTGACATTCATCCCTTCGTTCTTAAGAATATCATAGTAACTCTCGCTAATGCAAACCTATCGATGTGACCTAGTGAGTCAGGCAGATGCTTCCCCGCTTACATTGTTCTTTGCCGAGATTTCTCCTTCGGTTCATTTTTTGATCACCGAGACTTGACAATTCTCCTGCAGATGAAGAAATACTCGGTATGACCTTTCATATCTCTCCCCACCGAAGTCTATCTCACCAATGACCAATTCCTCCAAATGTACAGCCAAGTCCTTACCAATACAACACTTATCACTGTGACATAGGGGGTCGGTAAGACTCCTTGACTTCATCCCAATGACAACGACGAAACCCACCTTTGCTTTATCGGTAAGACCAAGTGAATACTCTAGGACATTACTCTGATGGCTTTGTCTCGCCGACATTCAATTTATGCCTTGATTGGTAAGACACAAATGAGCTCGATATGAATTATTTTGATGAACATTATCTTGCTGATAGGATCACGTTGTCGCTGAGACTGTGAACTACATCATGCCGATATGAATCCTCAATAGAAATATCATCAGTAATACATTCCTGATGTCTTGCCGATAGACTGTAAAAAGACATACATTAGTATAAAATGCTTTATGGATCGGTGAGACCTACATCATGTTACGTCGATATGGTTTACACATTCAAATGCTTAGGGCCAAGTGAATTATATGGGACCAAATGATGAAAACAAACTAAAGCATGGGAAAACATGATATGCGAAGTGGATTCTTGTGCTTATGGTATGGGCATTTTTGGGAACTAACGGGTATGTGCAGCCATGAAATTTTCAAAATTTTACAGTTCTAACAATTCCTCCGTCTGGGGATAAATGATTGTGAGATCATTGCAAGGATCCAAATTTATGGGTGAGCAGACCAAACTCTCAAGGTTATGGACCAGTGAGCAAGATGGAATGAATGGAAATGGAGATGAACATAACCCTATACTACTGTACATGGAAATATTTATTTTAAATGAAGGAATTTCAGGATTGTGAATGTACTAGCAATTCCTGTTTCTGTTATTTACGAAACTACTATGCATGGAAAATAAATTTTTGAGAGGATTTTCAAGAGTTGTCCATGCACTAGAAACCCTTAATCCTCTGTAATCCTTTGGCAACAAAATCAGACTTCATTTTGGTAAATGATGGCTCAAGGCCACCCAAAAGAAAGGCCCACACTTTCCTTTGTCCTAAATTTTATTCTGATTTGAACTTAGTGAACTTCTATTGAAAGTATTCATATCATCCTCCTTGCTACTCTTGCTGTCATAAATATACTCACAACTCTTTCCCCCATTCCGATCTGGGTCCTGCATCATGAAATGATATCCCTACTCATTTGAAAACTAAAAACATTCTTTATTCATCATATAACTGAGGTTAATTTGCATAGGCAATTTGCAATCATAATGCAACCAAGGAATACAACTTTTATGTACATGAGGAGGGAAAAAATTATGATCATCTGTGTCACTCATCTCAAGATTCAAATGCTTCTCACAAAAATCTAAATACTCTGTCATATCAACATTGTTTGAGATAAATAAGTGTGAAACATTTTGCACATCTTCCATATTACCATTTAACACTGAAATATGATTCATATCCTCAATATCATGCATATCTGAACCAATCAAGGCTGGACTCCTATCACCCTTTGTATAAAAATAAATGTCTTCTCCACATTAGTTAGAAATTTCTAAATTATGTACCTCTTCTTGAATGGATATAGATTTTTGATCAACTTCAAAGGTTTCTCCATCATTTCGAGAAATGCACTGGGATTCATATGAATCATTGCACAAAGAACTTTCACTTTCAAAGGAAATGTAGGCTGGGCAGATGACTTCAGAATCACCTTCATGTGCCCATCTCTGGTATTCAAGAGTTAGCATATCTGAAATTTGCTCACTGCTGAGTGAACACGTTTCTTCTTCCATATCTTCCATTATTTCTCCCTCTTCTTGATCTCCATAAGAGCTGAAAATATCTCCTTGTTGTAGATCATGGCTCACATGGTTGTCCTCAAACTCTTCCTCATTGTGGCATGATACATCCTCATCATGGAGTGGATTCAAAAACACAGATAAATCATTCTCTTTATTATCAACTGTGTCCCTATAGTTCTCAGTTGCAGCTGGAGGTGTTATTTGTTCATTGTCAAATGGACCTGCATTTTCCATTGTTTCTTCTTCTTGATCACCACAAGAACTGCAAGAATCACCCCATTGTAAGTCAAAATCCATAGGTTCATCTTCACAATATGAATACTCATTGGATCCCTCATAACATGTATTGCTTTCCCTATCACAATCTGTTATGCAAGAGAGGTCTCATGTATCTTTATCTTCATCATGCAGGCTATCATAGGAATCTTTTTGACTTGTACATGTCTCGTCTTCTATTGGTTGCATTGTTTGATCAATTTCTCTATACTCATCAGAAATACAACTATTGGATTCAACATTGATAGTGTTCTCATACCTTATCCTCTCCATGGCATCAATAAATTTATTCACTTGATCAAAGGCATGTTGTATTGATGATTCTGGCCAATAAGCTGATTCAGGTTTCCAAACTCTTACGAATTGTGCAACAAAAAGGGGTCTTGTAGGCTTACATTTAGGAGGTAATTGCATACAGATATTTATCATCCTATTGTATAGAGAGCTTTCATCTTCTCCTTCATGTCTCCTTATGTTAAGAAACACATCAAAGGGGTAAATTCCACATTCTGATTCTGCGATGGAATCTTGGATTTGAGTATGTACGTACTCATATTCTTCCTCCTCAAGCTGCTAACTTGGATATACATTTTGTTGCAAGTTTTGATTGACACCTTCATGTGGGATGGAATTGTGTTGATCATATTGATAGTCTTTATAGATTACCAGCCTTTGTCCAGGAGGGACTGGATAAGCATTTACTTGCTCTGATGGCTATGGTGAATGAATGTTCTGCTGTGCATAAAGTGTATTACCTTCATTGTGAAAATTCCCAATTGATTATCAGGCACTTGTGGAGTCCAATGCCTGTTTGCACTTGTGTATTCATTCTTATTGCAGAATTCTCTTGATTGTAATAGTTGTTGTTTCAATTATAGTGTTTCTTTTTCCAATTGCAGCCGTTGCTTTTCCAACTCTTTAATTTCTCTTATCAATTGCTGCCTTCTAAAATATTCTTTTGTTCCATACAAAAATTGTCTATCCATTCTTCATCAAGTTTTTACTAGAGTCGCCACCTACTTTTCCAAAAGTAGGGAAATGATTCTTTTAAAATGATTTTTTATTTTCGCCAACAGAATCACTTTTTTCTGAAACTTCTCAAATTATGAATCCTTCTTCAATGAGTCTATATGATCATCTTCAACAAATATCCTGCAATAATTCCCCAGCAGAGTCGCTAATTTGTTAGCTATCAAAAAAACAGGTTTGAATGACGAGAGGTTGCCAAGCTCTCACAACGTTTCAGTGTAACAAACAAGGCCAAATGATTTGAACCTTCTTCTCTTTAGGTACTGCTAGACCTAGGCGGGTATACCTATTTGAATAAAGCAGAATTGACCTTTGTTCATATCCTAAAGCAATTTATCCACATTGGAAAATGGGAGTGGATAAATGAGTTTTATTCTGATATAAATTGTATAAGCAATATCAAGGCTAAAATATAATGTGTTCATATGTAAAAATGAATGAAACTAAATAGTGGAATGGTAGAGACTAGTGCCTTATTGGGTATACGGAGTCAAATGAAAATCTAAAATGAGTAACTTCTTTCTGGCAGAAACTCAAATTGTTTGGCATATAAGTTTAAGTTTATAACTTGTATAAACATGCAGGAATGTGATTACCAAGCTCTTCTTAATGATCCAAATGAGATTCCCTAATTACTATGATTGACTAAAAGGATTTAATCTTTCCTTGAAAGACCCAATTAATCCAACCATATAGATACAACAAATTTTCACTGATAAACTAAAAAATATCGTTGATATATCATTTTAAACAATTAGAAAACATCAACCTTGGAGAAAACTTCAACAATACTTTTAATTAACGCAGTAAACAATTGAAACCAAAAAAATATCATCACATCAAATAAATTCAATTGAAATCTCCATTGTTTTAGACATGCATCATAGTCTCGAAATTATAAAACATTTTGTATCCTAATGTACTTTTTTTTTACTCGCTCCCTGTCTCTCTCTTCTCCCTCTACTTTTAACAATCGAAAATGAGCATTTAAACATCAGTATTTGAAAGGACGCATCCTTTCGTATTCAAATCTCGATGATCTGTTGTATTCAGGCTATTAGTAACGTCCACTAAACACCCGCTGAGATGTTCTATAGTCATTCCGATGCCTTGAGTCTCTCCGACTATCACATATTATATATCGCTTTGGTGTCATGCAGTTTGATCGATGTTCTGAGTCTCCTCGATGTTTTATCCCTTTGGTCTTAAGAATATCGTAGTAACTCTCACTGATGCAAACCTATCGCTATGACTTAGTGAGTCAGGCAAATGCTTCCCTGCTTACATCATGCTTTGCCGAGATTTCTCGTTCAGTTCATTTCCTAATCGCCGAGACTTGAAAATTCTCCTGTCGATGAAGTAATACTCGGTATGACCTTTTGTATCTCTCACCGTTGAAGTTTGTCTCGCCGATGACCAATTCCTCCAAATGTGTAGCCAAGTCCTTACTAATACAAGACATATCATTGTTACATAGGGGTTTGGTAAGACTCCTTGACTTCATCCTGATAACAATGACAAAACCCACCTTTTCTTTATCAGTAAGACCAAGTGAATATTTTGGGACATTACTCCACTAGCTCTTGTCTCACCGAAAGTCAATTTATGCCTTGATCGGTAAGACACAAATGAGCTTGATATGACTTATTCTTATGAACATTATCTTGCCGATAGGATCATGTTGTCACTGAGACTGTCAACTGCATCATGCCGATATGAATCATCATCTGAAATCTCATCGGTAAGACATTCCCGATGTCTTTCTGATAGACTGCAAAAAGACATACATTAGTATAAAATGCTTTATGGATCAGTGAGACCTGCATCATGCCGATATGAATCATCATCTAAAATCTGATCGGTAAGACATTCCCGATGTTTTTCTGATAGACTGCAAAAAGACATACATTAGTATAAAATGCTTTATGGATCACTGAGACCTGCATCATGTTATGCTGATATGGTTTACACATTCAAATGCTCAAGGCTAGGTGAATTCTATGGGACCAAATGATAAAAACAAACTAAAGCATGGGAAAACATGATATGCAAAGAGGATTCTTGTGCTTATGGTATGGGAATTTTTGGGAACTAATGGGTATGTGCAGCCATGAAATTTTCAAAATTTTACAGTTTTAATAGTGGCTTTGTCTGGGGATCAATGATTGTGAGATCATTGCAAGGATCCATATTTTTGGGTGAGCAGACCAAACTCTCAAGGTTATGGACCAGTGAGCAAGATGGAATGAATGGAAATGGAGATGAACATAACCCTAGACTATTGTACATGGAAATATTTATTTAAATGAAGGAATTTCAGGATTGTCCATGTATTGGCAATTCCTGTTCCTGTTATTTCCGAAACTACTATGCATGGAAAAGAAATTTTTGAGAGGATTGTCAAGAGTTTCCCAAGCAATGGAAACCCTTAATCCTCTATATTCCTTTGGTAACAAAATTAGACTTCATTTCTGTAAATGATGGCTCAAGGCCACCCAAAAGAAAGGCCTACACTTTCCTTTGTCATAAATTTTATTCTGATTTGAACTCAGTGAACTTTTCTTGAAAGTATTCATGTCATCCTCCTTGCTACTCTTGTTGTCATAAAGATACTTACAACTCTTTCCACCATTCCGATCTGGGTCCTGCATCATGAAATGATATCCTTGCTGATTTGAAAACTGAAAACATTCCTTATTCATCATATAACTGAGATTAATTCGCACAGGAAATTTGCAATCATAATGCAACCAAGGAATACAAATTTCATGTACATGAGGAGGAAAAAAATCATGATCATCTGTGTCACTCATCTCAAGATTCAAATGCTTCTCACACAAGTCTAAATGCTCTATCATATCAACACTATTTGAGATAAATAAATCTAATTTTTTTTGCTCATCTTCCATATCACCATTTGACACTGAAATATGATTCATATCCTCAATATCATGCATATCTGAACCAATCAAGGTTGGAATCCTATCATCCTTGGTATGAAAATAAATTTCTTCTCCACATGAGTTAGAAATTTCTAAATTACATACCTCTTCTTGAATGGATATAGATTTTTGATCAACTTCAAAGGTTTCTCCATCATTTTGAGAAATGCACTAGGAGTCATATGAATCATTGAACAAAGAACTTTCACTGTCAAAGCAAATGTAGGCTGGACACAGGACTTCAAAATCACCTTCATGTGTACATCTCTAGTATTAAAGACTTAGCATATCTAAAAAAAATTCACTGCTGAGTGAACACATTTCTTCTTCCATATCTTCCATTATTTCTCCCTCTTCTTGATCTCCATAAGAGCTGAAAATATATCCTTGTTGTAGATCATGATTCACATGATTGTCCTCAAACTCTTCCTCATTGTGGCATGATACATCCTCATGATGGAGTGGATTCGAAAACATAGAGAAATCATTCTCTTTATTATCAATTGTGTCCCTATAGTTCTCAGCTATAGCTGGAGGTGTTATTTGTTCACTGTCAAATGGACCCACATTTTCCATTGCTTCTTCTTCTTGATCATGACAAGAACTGCAAGAATCACCCCATTGTAAGTCAAAATCCATAGGTTCATCTTCACAATCTGAATATTCATTGGATCCCTCATAACATGTATCGCTTTCCTTGTCACAATCTGTTATGTAAGAGAGGTCTCTTGTATCTTTAACTTCATCATGCAGGATATCATAGGAATCATTATGACTTGCACATGTCTCATTTTCTATTGGCTACATTGTTTGATCAATTTCTCTATACTCATCAGAAATACAACTATTGGATTCAACATTGATAGTGTTCTCATACCTTATCCTCTCCATGGTGTCAATAAATTTATTCACTCGATCAAAGGCATGCTGTATTGATGATTCTGGCCAATAAGCTGATTCAGGTTTCCAAACTCTTATGAATTGTGCAACAAAAAGGGGTCTTGTAGGCTTACATTTAGGAAGTAATTGCATACAGATATTTATCATCCTGTTGAATGGAGAGCTTTCATCTTCTCCTTCATTTCTCCTTTTGTTAAGAAATGCATCAAAGGGGTAAATTCAACATTTTGATTTTGTGATGGAATCTGTGCTTTGGGTATGTACGTACTCATCTTCTTCCTCCTCAAGTTGCTGACTTGGATATACATTTTATTGCAAGTTTTGATTGACACCTTCATGTGGGTTGGAATTGTGTTGATCATATTGATAGTTTGGATAGCTTACCAGCCTTTGTCCAGGAGGGACTGGAGAAGCATTTACTTGCTCTGATGGCTGTGGCGAATGAATGTTCTGCTACACATAAAGTGTATTACCTTCATTGTGAAAATTCTCAATTGTATTATCAGGCACTTGTGGAGTCCAATGCCTGTTTGCACTTGTGTATTCATTCTTATTGCAAAATTATCTTGATTGTAATAGTTGTTGTTTCAATTGTAGTGTTTCTTTGTCCAATTGCAGCCATTGCTTTTTCAATTCTTTAATTTCTCTTATCAACTGCTGCCTTCTAAAATATTCTTTTGTTCCATACAAAAATTATCTATACATTCTTCATCAAGTTTTTACCAGAGTCGCCACCTACTTTTCCAAAAGTAGGAAAATGATTCGTTTAAAATTATTTTTTATTTTCCCCAGCAGAATCACTTTTTTTCTGAAACTTCTCAAATTATGAATCTTTCTTCAATGACTCTATATGATTATCTTCAACTGGATATCCTGCAATAATTCCCTAGCAGAGTCACCAATTTGTTAGCTCTCAAAAGCATAGGTTTGAACCATGAGAGGTTGCCAAGCACTCACAATGTTTCAGGGTAACAGACAAGGCCAAATGATTTGAACCTTCTTCTCTTTAGGTGCTGCTAGACCTAGGTGGGTATACCTATTTGAATAAAGCAGACTTGACCTCTGTTCATTTCCTAAAGAAATTTACCCACACTGGCAAATGGGAGTGGATAAATGAGTTTTATTATGATATAAATTGTATAAGCAATATCAAGGCTAAAATCTAATGTGTTCATATGTAATAATGAATGAAACTAAACATGGAATGGTAGATACTTGTGCCTTATTGGGTGTACGGAGTCAAATGAAAATATAAAATGAGTAACTTCTTTCTGGCAGAAACTCAAATTGTTTGGCATATAAGTTTAAGTTTATAACTTGTATAAACATGCAGGAATGTGATTACCAAGCTCTTCTTAATGATCCAAATGAGATTCCCTAATTAATATGATTGACTAAAAGGATTTAATCTTTCCTTGAAAGACCCAATTAATCCAACCATACAGATACAACAAATTTTCCCTGATAAACTAAAAAATATCCTTGATATATCATTTTAAACAATTAGAAAATATCAACCTTGGAGATGATTTCAGCAATACTTTTAATTAACACAACAAACAACTGAAACCAGAAAAATATCATCACATCAAATAAATTCAATTGAAATCTCCATTGTTTTAGACATGCATCATAGTCTTGAAATTATAAAACATTTTGTATCCTACTGTATTTTTTTTACTCACTCCCTGTCTCTCTCTTCTCCCTGTGCTTTTCACAATCGAAAATGAACATTTATACATCAGTATTTGAAAGGATGCATCCTTTCATATTCAAATCTTTGGGATTTGTTGTATTTGAGCTTTTACCAACATCCAGTAAACACCTGTTGAGACGTCCTGCTATCATACCGATGCCTTGATTCTCTTCGACTACCACATATTATATATCGCTTTGGTGTCATGTAGTTTGATCGACATTCTGAGTCTCCTAGATGTTTTATCCATTTGATCTTAAGAATATCACAGTAACTCTCACCGATGCAAGCCTATCGCTATGAATTAGTGAGTCGGGTAGATGCTTCCACACTTACATCGTGCTTTGCTGAGATTTCTCCTTCAGTTCATTTTCTGATCGCCGAGACTTGACAATTCTCCTGCCAATGAAGCAATACTCGGTATGACCTCTTGTATCTCTCCCCACTGAAGTCTGTCTCACCGATGACCAATTCCTATAAATGTACCACCAAGTCCTTACCAATACAACACTTATCGATGTGACATAGGGGGTCGGTAAGACTCCCTGACTTCATCCCGGTGACAACGACAAAACCCACCTTTTCTGTATCGGTAAGACTAAGTGAATACTTTGGGACATTACTCTGATGGCTCTTGTCTCGCTGATAGTCAATTTATTCCTCGATCGGTAAGACACAAATGAGCTCGATATAACTTATTCCGATGAACATTATCTTGCTGATAGGATCACATTGTCGCTAAGACTATGAACTACATCATGCTGATATGAATCCTCAACTGAAATCTCATTGGTAAGACATTCCCGATGTCTTGCCAAGAGACTGCAAAAAGACATACATTAGTATAAAATGCTTTATCGATCGGTGAGACCTGCATCATGTTACGTCGATATGGTTTACACATTCAAATGCTCAGGGCCAAGGGAATTCTATGGGACCAAATGATGAAAATAAACTAAAGCATGGGCAAACATGATATGCAAAGCAGATTCTTGTGCTTATGGTATGGGCATTTTTGGGAACTAACGGGTATGTGCAACCATGGAATTTTAAAATTTTTATAGTTCTAACATGGTTAATGAATGTTCCTTAAGGTAGTTATGGATGTGAAGTTATTGTGCGTACTGACATTGCCATGCAAATTTAATTTAAAGATGCTAAGTTAAGGAAGACACCACCAGCTGGGCATGCACCATAACGTCTAGTAAAGGAATCTTTCAAGGTCAAAGGAGGTCAAAAAATAGAGGATTCCTCATACAACCAGATGTAACCACCTTGTAGTGGAATTTTATGATTGAGCATGTGCGGGCATTGCTGATGTGTTAAATATGCATTTGTCTTGCATGTCTGACTAGATTCCATGCATGCATAACCGCCATTGCTCCATTTTCTTTGTTTTCCCTAAATGGTGTCCTCCTAGTTGTGGAGTTCACTACCTTGTTTAGCTGATAGTATAAATAAATATTTGATGCTCCTTCCTCAAGAGGTTCCACGATTTGATATTGTACCTGCACTCTCAAGTTTTCAATAATATAGATACATTACTCTTTTGTACTCATGATTTACAATGAATAAAATAAAGTTATGAGTTTGAGCATTTGAGTTCTCATTAGTTTTAGAGGGTACCTATCCAAGGGGGGCCACTTGGTGAGTAATCTGTCTTCTTAGTTTAGTATTAGTTTAGTATTACTTACTATTTAATAATTAGTTAGAAAGCTAGCACCGACTATTCCCACAACCACCCGAATTCCATTTTGTGACTATTCCTATAGCCAAAGCAGACAAAGTAGTGCCCTATTTGTTGCTCATATTTTCATTCCTGTTATGCATTTTAGTTTGATGTAGTTATTGATTGATGATTGGTATTTATGGTATTCCCTTCTAAGCAATTTACTTTCAACATTGTGTGTTCCTTATCTATAGAATGAAATGGTTACTTTGAGTTCCTAGTGCACATACTATGTTGACCCATTTCAAGTTCACACCCCTGGGTTCACAAGTTAAATGCACCTTCATGATGATTGAAATAGCTATTCAAGTTAGATGTTCAATCTCTAAATCCTAGTTTTAAGGGATTAGTTATTAAATCATTGTAAGAGGCCAACAACCTTGATCATTGGAGACTGATTAGTCCATAATTCAATGATAGATTAAAAATCTAGCAACTCTATTATGCCAAAGTCTATAGTTGAAAAGTTTGGTTTGACATATGAACCTCTTTCCAAAGGGATTATCTAGTTAGGTGGGTCATCAATAAATACAATTGGGGTAATTAAGGGTTTGGTTCTAACATGGCATGCTTACCCAAATTTATCTATCCAACAAGATAACTATGTCATTAACCTTCTAGGTCACTTTTCCTTATGTTTATCTAGAGATTTCACTGTAAAAAGAAAAGAAGGAAACCGACCTTGAAAATAAAGGGTGAAACTGATCAATAATTTTTCCATGGATCTATTCCTTCATTTTGGCTAAGTAAAACTCATAAAATATGCCAAAAACTATGAAATATTCCTCTGCAATGTAGAAAAACAAAATCATGATAGTCATTTAGGGATTGTTGAAGTAGCAACAAAGGATTTCCTTCTTGAAAACCAAAACCTTCCTTCAATAACTCTTGTAATCTCCATATTTTTTCCTTATGTATATCTAGAGATTTCACTGCAAAATTGGAGGGATTCTTCAGCCAAGGTTTGGAGGATTATGAGAAAATGTATTCATTTGTTGAAATAAACTTGTTGGTTGTTCATCCAAGTGTGAATGAGTATTTGTTGAACAAGGATCATTTTGATAAAAGAGTTGGATGGATTACAAAATTAATGGAATATGATGTAGAGATCAAGGTCACAAAGCTAATAAGAGGTAAGGGATTGTGTGAGCATCTTGTTGGTGATTTAGAAGGAAGCCAAGAAGTTGAAAACTAGACTCTCTTAGTGCTCAATGATGAAGAGAAAACTATTGTAGTAGCCCTTGCTATAGGTTCGATACAAGAAATGGTGCATTACCTTTAGATTGGTGAGTGTCCAAGAGGTCTAAATAATGCAAAATGAAGGTATTTCAAGATGCAAACCATTTCTTATGTTACCATTGATGGTATTTTTGTTTAGAAAGTATATTCATGGATTTTTGTTGAGGTGTGTAGAATCAAATCAGATTGATAAGATTCTTGAAGAGTTTCATGATGACAATCTGGTGGTTATTATGCATTTTCATGGGTGAGAAGGTGTAGGAAGTGCGCATTATTTGTAGGTAAGAAAATATTGGTACTCCTACCATTACATCTTGTATAAGTTGAGAATCTCTCCATGAAGTGGGGACTTGACATCATTGGAGTTATTTGTTAGAAACCAAGATCAGATTTGCAAACCGAAAAGACCTTCCACAGAAGAGAAAATTAGAAAAAGTAGAGAGGTTGCAAAAGAATGTGCAACATAATATTATTCGAGAATTCATAATTACATGATAATGATTTTCTTTATAAAAGAAAAGATGCATAACCCTAATCTTATCTTGAGCAACAAGATAGCCCAACAAGATAAGGATGACAACTAATTACCCTAGGAATTAAATAATTACCTAAGTAAAATTATGTAAATTGTAATTAAATATTAATTACACCAACACCCCTCCATAAGTGCAACTTAGGGAAACTAAAAAAGCATGCACCTAAAACTAAGATGAATGCAAGAAAGCATGAATGGGTTCCGGCAACAAGGCCAGATCAGGTACCCATGTACAAATGCAATGATGAGGTAGAGAAGGAAAACCCAGTGGGACAAAACGCCCCTACAATGAGATGACTGTTGCAAAGAAGCACTGGAAGAACACCATGGAGTAACAATGGAACCACAATCTGACAAGCAAGGACAGATACTTATGTCTACAACTGAAACCAAAACCAGAATCATAATAATGTGACAGCAGACCGATGCCACGGAACACTGGAAAACTCACAAATTGGAACAACCCTGGAATCTGTGAAGCAACAGTAGATGAGATGATGACAGAATCTGGAAATTGTGTATCTTGATGTCGATGCCAAACTGTGACTGAAAATATTCCATGGGAAGGAGTACCAAAAATAGACTCTGGAACATTAACCATAAAAACATGGGCCTCAAACTAAGAAGAATCTGAACTAATGAGGATCAAGAAACATAATCTTTCAACTGAAGTGTGAACCAATGAATCTGATATGTGTCAAGCTATAGCAAAAAAGTGGCCAAAAGAAACTAGGAAACCAAATAACCCATGCGAGCTATTATCAAATCAAAATGGATATGGAGATCAAAGTGTATGCACGCTCTAATCAAATTTATTATGCAAGAAACCCCCCTGATGGAACTTTATCTCAGTTCATTTATTACAATAACCCAACGATTGTAAAATGAGAGAATTCTAAATGAGCATAAACAAAAAATAACATGATGTGGTGCTGAAATGAAGTACAAATATTCAAGTTTCACTTTTCCAATTGCCAAAACATCCAAGTAATCTCCAAAACACCCATCGGGAAAAATCTGGAAAAATGAAAAGCTTGGGACAGATACAGAAAAAAGTGCATGGATAGCAAGATAGAGCTCCTCAATACCTTTCCAACACCTCAAAGAAGACGAAAATCGGAGATCGTGGCAAAAAGTTATGAGCTCGGAAGCCCAAAATGAACATCTAACTTCAAATAGAAAAAATAGTAGATAAACATCAAACTACTGAAAAATAACCTGCACCACTAGAAAGTGCTAGAAACCAACTTTCTGGCGATATCTTGTTTGCCCAATTTCGATACTGTATGCCCAAGTTATGACCAAAAGAAAAAACCTGCTCCTTTAGGAAAAATAAGGGCTAGGAGGGGCAAAGAGGTCATACGGTCAATGACATCATGATGACGTCAGTACTTCACTATGTTAAATTTGATGGCCATCTGGCCGTCGAGGAAAAAAATGCCCCCCCTACTAGAAATTTTTTTTGATCGCCGGTATATTCTGTGAGGACTGTCGGTATATTATGTTCGGGAATCAATATATTCTTCTAGGCGGAATACTCCGCTGCGGGTGGTCGATCTGGGCGCTGGCCCCCGGATCTCCATATGACTGGGGCCTAGCAACCGGAGCCCGCGGGGGCTGTGTGGGAGCCGGTGGTGGGTGAGCTAGGCGTCGCCCGGTGGTTGTTGGGTGGCGCGGTGGTGGTGCCCGGCGTTTAGAACTAGAAACGCCGACGGTCGGCACACAAATCCATATTTTTTTAAAAAAAATTCGAAAATCGTGCCTCGGGAAGTGAGCTGGGGAGGCCCTATGACCTCCCTGGCAAAAAAAATTTTCCTCAAAAACAACTTGCACTAAAATCGATGAAACGAAAGTCGATTTTAGGGTTTTTGGCCACTACGAACGCGATGGTGACCTCCATTTTTTCCCAAACTGCTTCAAAAATTTGGCTACCCCTAGAGCTTGCAAAAAAACTCTGAGCTTGAAACCCTCATAGATCTGGCAAACGATGACCAAAATCTGCAAAATAAAAATTCAATCCTAACTTTTTCCAGTGCTCGGAATCCAATGGTGAAGCCCGATCTGATCCAAAATGCCTCATAGATGAACTCAAGGCATGATACCCTCGGGGAATCCCAAACAAACCCTACACTAAATCTCTCAAAAAATCTAAGAAGGGGTTGCAAATCAAAGCTCTGATACCATGTTAGAAACCAAGATCATATTTGCAAACTGAAAAGACCTTCCATAGAAGAGAAAATCAGAAAAAGTAGAGAGGTTGCAAAAGGATGTGCAACATAATATTATTCGAGAATTCATAATTACATGATAATGATTTTCTTTATAAAAGAAAAGATGCATAACCCTAATCTTATCTTGAGCAACAAGATAGCTCAACAAGATAAGGATGACAACTAATTAACCTAGGAATTAAATAATTACCTAAGTAAACTTATGTAAAGTGTAATTAAATATTAATTACACCAACATTATTAACTCACCTTCTAGTGCATGACACAAATGGATATTGAGTGCAAATGATTATTTCATCAAGTGGACAAAAGGTATACCATTGAAATAAGATAATGAGTGTGTTGTCCTAAAATTTAATTAGTACTTAGTTGCAAGGTTTATAGTTCAAGTATGTGTAGGATCATGATGGACCAAAAAGTGGCAATATGATGGGTATGTGTAGGATATATAGCTGATGACTTTTTTTTTACCCAAAATTGATGAAATGAAAAGGGCTTTTAAAGGAGATTCTCAGCTTTCCACCAATATAAATTATGCTCTACTTTGAATTTAATAAATAATTATTATTCATTTTCTATTTGAATTACGACTAAAGTCTGATTGATAGGCTGATTGAAAAACATCTTAGCTTTCAAACGATATCACATTTTGAATCAAAACATGTGTCACATTTTATGCTTCACATACTATAGGATTAAAAAAGAATTGAATTTCATGAAGTTTTGGCCAAGTTAAGGTGGTTAGACATCTGAGTTTTTATATTTTTAAAAGTTGTAATAAAAAATTCATAATTAATTATTTACTTGGAAAAATTACAAAAATATGCATCACATTGGGACATGAGTCCTCTACTTATATCTAAAATCTTATAAAAAATATTATCATTTTATTGTGCTTAGGGTGGTCAAGCAGACACCTAGTTCTTATTTTTCCTTGAAATTTAAGTACTACTGCATTGAAATTTTAAATTTTCACCAAATAGATTTTGTTTTTAAATAAACATAGTAGTTTAGAAACTACATTCAATTTTCTATAGATTCTATTCTTAAATATTTTTTAAATAATATAGATAACTTATTCAAATTTTAATCAAATTGCCTAACTCTGATTTTTCTAAATTTTTGCCACTTAATGGCCTATTTTTTGCATGATGATCCCACACATACATGTTCCTAGTTCAATTGTTTTAAATAATGCTTTGGATTTTGTAGGTCTAAAAGTGATTGATTAGGCTCTTAAAAATGGTATATATTTGAATATTTCATCCAATTACTAGCCACAAGGTAATGGATAGGCTGAGTCTACCAACAAAAAATTGATTAGGATCATTTAGAGGACAATTGGAGACAATCAAAGGACTTGGCATGATAATTTGAAGCTAGCTCTATGGGCTGATAGGATAAAACCTAAAAGATCCACATGTAACCCACTGTATGTTCTTGTTTATGGCAAAGAAGCAATGCTTCCTATTTCTATTTTTGTTACCAACATTGAGTTTAATCAAAGAGCTAGAAATGATGTATGAATAACCCATGGAAGTTAGGTTTGTTGAGCTAATGGAGTTAGAAGAAACAAGGAGAAAAGAATTACAAAATATGGAAATTCATCATGCTCAGATCTAAAGAACTTTTGATAAGAAGATAGCTCCAAGATTCTTCAAGGAAGGTGATATAGTTTTCAAATGCGACGAGTTAAAGAACAAGCCTAGAAAGAATTCCAAATTTGATGTTGTGTGGAGTGGTCCTTATGTGATTATAGGTTCTAAAATGAACAATTCCTTTCATTTTCTCAAGATTGATGGAGAGGGCTAAACCTACTTAATGGGATTCACCTCAAGTTTTGTTATTGAGGTACTGATGATCCACCATCTACCATATTATAGCATATTTTTTCTTTCAAATAAGGTGACATTGCATCATTTTTCTAGTCTTTTACATTCCTCCAAGTGCTTTGTACATGTTCTATTTCTATTTTTCCCTTTCCCTAAGTGCTAGTGCACAAGTTTGCTATCTTGTTTTGAGTTTTACTTGTTGTTGATGCACATAGAAGTAGGATTGCAAGTCTATTCTGAGTTTTGTTTTGCCCTTTGGAGAATCCTATGCCTAATGGATGTTAGATAAGCTACTAGTCCTTCTTGTTTAGCAAGAAAAAACCCTTGATATGTCACCAAAAATGTAATCCAAATCAGACCTCAACCTAATTTTCATTTTTAAATTTTGACCATTAATTCAAAAATGGCATTAATTTTGCATTCTTGCAAAGCTTATAGTCTTGCAAAGTTTGTAGTGTTTCTAAAAGACTAATTTTTTTTCCTAAGCCTCAAGTTTGAATAGCGGGAATTTTTTTGCATTAAAATCCTTTGTATTTAATCCATTTTTTATTTTTAAGAGGGGTTTAGGTCTTAGGTTATACTTTGCAAAATTCAAAAGGGGAGGTATTTTTATGACATAATATTACAAAAGGCATGTTAATAATTTTAATGGCCTTCTCCTTAAAATCCACGTGAAATTGGGAAAAGAGATAAAATTAAGATTTTGTTTTTTTGAAGATAGGAGGGAAACTCACATGGGTTTATTTGCATACAAGTGGCTTCACTTGTTTTTGGGGAAAATATCTAGAGATTGCACAAGTTCTTGAAGGAAGGTTTTAGTTTTTATTAAGGAAATCCTTTGTTGTTGCTTCAACAATTCCTAAATGACCATCATGATTATGTTTTATTGCATTGTAAAGGAAGATTTCATAGTTTATGGCATATTTTATGAGTTTCACATAGCCAAAATGAAGGAATAGATCCATGGAAACATTCCTAATTAGTTTCACCCTTTATTTTCAAGGCTGGTTGCCTTTTTTTCCTTTATTTTCTATGTGCTTCCTCTTGTTGTTCTTGTTGTTTTGCTTCATTTCTAAGTTGCAAAGGTAAAAGGAATGTTCTTTTATTCATTCATTGTATATGAAGGGTTTTTTGAATGAACAAGACCATTGAGAGGGGGGGGGTGAATCAGTTGTATCTAATTAAAACATCAAAACCATCAACAATAATCAAATCCACATGCATTCATTAAACCCTTAATCTTTTATAAAGTTTTACCATGAAAAGAAAATAACAAAAACTTAAACAAAAAAACACCAAACAAAAGAGAACACTAGATTTAAATGGAAAAAACAAGGATCAAAAAGCCACGGTGAGGATTAGCTCACAAGATAAGTAATAGAAAAACTAGTACAAAAAGGCTCGCTACAAGAATAGGAGACACTGTCTAGAAATGCTCATTGCTAGAGTACAAAAAGAAGATAGAGCAGAAATTTTACATAGAGGACATGTTCTCAATGCAACAAAGATTCCACCATAATGGCTCAAACACTTTTGTAGTCTATTTGAATGATTGTAGACACCTTCTTCTCACTACGTGTAATAATCCAACACTTGAAGGTTCCCACTACTCTACTCAATTTCACATCACTCATATCATATACTTCACACATGCATCTGTCTTGCATCTATCTTGAACTCCTTCAACAATTCAAATCATACTTATATTATCATCAACCTTCAAACGCTCTCCAAGTTTGGAAATGCACCTCAAACATGCAAATTCAAATTAGGTCAACACCCAAACATTCTCATGATGGATAGGAATGAAGGAAGACCACACAAATCCCTAGCTAGGACCCAAATCTATACAAACATGCCTCAACACGCTTCCAAAAACTTTGAAGGCACTTCACATGTAGTGTAAAAACTAGGTCGGTCTTTACCCATGCAAAAACAATTAAAATTTTAAGTACATGTTTAATTTGATCTATATCAATGGAAAATTAGATTGTTAGATTGTTAGATAATAACATTAAAAATCTAATGAAATAACAAAGCACAAAGGAAATAAAATGAAGATAAAAGGAATAATGTTATCAGAAATCGTCATCTTCCATGGTTCACCTTTGTTACACCTTCTAGTTTGCAGCAAATTGAATGAGGCCCTCAGATTTCAAATGAGCAACCTAAAATAATGTCAAAGCCCTATGCAAATGTTGAAGGATTTGATAGAATAATGCCTATGTCTATGACAATATGCTAAATGAAATAATAATTACCAATGCTAAAATGACTATAATGCCTAAATTCGAAAATAAAGTTGTCAGGGATGCCGAAATTATGAGCAAAATTGTCTTTTATACAAAACACAATTTTGAATGGACGGATGAGATCGAATTCTAAGAAAGACCTAGAACGAGAGGTCCAGATTAAATCTGAGAATCCCTAATTAGGGTTAGGGAAAAATCCTTAATAGAACGGTCAGAATAATATCTCAGATAATCGGATCGATGGTGGAGAATAAATGAGGAAATTAATTAAAGAAATAAATATTTTTGAAAAATCAAGAAGATAAGATTGTCTGATTTGTGAGATTCGAAAAATCAAGAAGATAATATTTGGACTGAAAATCAGATTTGAAAAATCAAGAATCTGCCCGATTACTTGATTTTTGGAAGAATAATATCTTTTCGAATTTAATTAATTCAAAATGATGATTTTGTGTGACAAGCAAATAATCTTTTTCAGATTATTTACTAAAAAGAGTGAAAGTTAATAAAATGAAATAATTTGAAATATTTTCATTTATTTAAAATGAGAGAAAAGTGAAATTAGTAATTGAATAATTAAAAATAATTATTTAATTTGGAAGATAAGACTGAATAATTAAATAAATTAATAAATTTATTTAATTGTGACAATTAGTGACATATCAAATAAATAAATGAAATTCATTTATTTAATAATCGAGAAGAATTAATGGAGAAAGGAAATTAAATAAATTAAGAAATTTATTTAATTAAGGGAAGACTTAGACAATTAATGACATTTAATAAATAAATGAAATTTATTTATTTAATAATCATGAAAAATAAAAGGACATGGATTAATTAAATAATTATGAATTATTTAATCAATAGTCGAATGTGGACCAAGGACATAATTAAATGTCTTAATTATGTTAGAACGAAAGTGGTAAAAATGAAGCTTGCAGTCCTAGGTCATTTTTAGGTGTCTACATTTTGCCCCTCTTTGTCATAATGTCGCTTGTCACATTGTGACAAAGAAAATAAGTCAAAGTCATGCCCCAGTGAAGGTAAAGGGTATCAATGCCCCCTCGGGAAATTTTTCAAATTTTGAGTTGGTGGCTGAAAATTTTGGAAAGGGTCCTGATAAGTCAATTTAATGACCAGAAAAAAACGGCGCAGTCGGTTTCAGATTCTGACATGTTTAAGATAGTCAACGGGGCAATCAAACATGGTCAAATGAGCTTCCAGTAGTAACTCACCTGAGAAAAATGTCATTTTGACCTTATAAATAAGTTAACAAAGGGGTAAAAGTCAATTCATTTTCACTATTTACCTTGTGAAATTCGAGAGCTCAGAGTGAAAGGCATAGCAGCGACGATGGTGATTCCAGTGTCAGAACATCATAGAGAGATCGTGCGGACGTTTAGGCAGCTAGAGGGCTCAGAGCCAGCGGTATGTACCCTTGTCCCACTTTGTCATTTTATCATTTTGCGTGTCAAATTTAAGTTTCTAGGGTAGATAACAACTGCGCTGCGACGCAACTGCGTTCACGTAAGCCACAATCGTCTATGCGTTCGATGCATTTGATGCGTCACGATGCAAGTGCAAAGACAACTTAGGGCAGGATGGCGGTTTGCGCTGCATTTGACAATTTCTGCGATGCATTTGACTTATCATGTCGCAATTGAATGTTTGAATGCCGCAATTGTCAAATTGCAACGCATTCGTTGTTTTGATCGATGCAGTTGTGTTTAGGCGACACAACTACCTTAATGCGACGCATTCATGAAATTTCACGACGCAAGCGTGAACATGCAACGCATCTAATATTTTGGACTGCATTTGATGTTTGGTATGACACAATTGACTTTTTGAGATGCAATTGCCTGAATGCGACACATTTGTAATTTACCTTGACCATAGTTGATTTTGATATTTGCGTAACCTTAGATGCTTTTAATGATGCTGAAAGTTGTCCAAAAGGTACTGATGTATTGTTCATCTTTTTGCAGAGGCAGCTTGCCCCTATCTATACGAGAGAGAGCAGACCGACCACCTTTCGGTTTGCCGATCAGTTGGGCCCACGAGAGTGGCGATGATTGATGCATCTGGGACTATTCTATGCTATGTATATGCCCGCCATTCGGGAAAATAGGGGATTATTGACTGCGCTGTGCGAGCGGTGGCATTCAGAGACTTGTTCGTTCCACCTACCAACAGGTGAGGCCACAATCACCTTGGAGGATGTCTATCAGATATTGCGAGTGCTGATTCGAGGGGAGTGGATTGTCTATGACCCCCGTCATGGTGAGTAGACCTTCCAAGCTTATTATCGAGATCAGGGTGTAGGACTAGACATCCAAGGTTATGAGATCAGGTGGGAGTTTATGGCCAAGCACTATGGTCGCTTTGATGCATTCCTTGCAACTCTAATTGGAGGGATCTTGATTCCTGACCGCTGGGGACATGGATTTCCTATTGGTTGGGGCGACGTCTTGGTTGGCATGAGGCGTGATAGGACTGTTTATGCTTGGGGTCCCTGTTTGCTAGGGAAACTTTACCATCAGTTACATGATGAGGAGGTGGATGTGGGGGTGGGAGGACAGGAGGAGGAGGTGGTAGGACAGGAGGAGGAGGCAGAGGTGGCAAAGGATGTGGCTAATGATGACGATGAGGAGGATGATACTATGGATGAGGTCGAGAGACTCCTCTGATGGCGGATGGTGGAGGGAGAGGAGGAGATACCGTCCACTTCAGGATTGCCCCAGGATGCGACGATAGATCAGAGGGTGGCCGACCTATAGCAGAGACTAGATGAGAGCATGGCACAGGTCAGGGCACTACAGGCAGAGCTAGAGGTGGTCCAGGTAGAGCGAGATCAGGTAGTGATCTGCCAGCAGGACTCAGCTCAGTGGTGCACAGAGTTTGCATCTTTATGCACAGGGCCCATAGGGGATATGGCACGCGAGCTAGCCAGGGTGAGTACGAGACTGGGACAATATAGGACACTATATGAGTAGGCAGTGCCACTAGAGCGATGGGATCCTACCTTGTCTCGGTCACAGTCGAGGATAGGTAGTGGACACAGATCAGGCAGTGGTAGTGGCAGTAGGAGCCATACCAATGTCGGAGGGTCTACCTCGACAGGGCACACATCAGTGCACAGGTCACATCACTCACGTTGGCATACCCTGAGTCACAGCCATGGGTCGACTGGTTAAGTATAGAGGTCAGTATAGGGATAGCCGCCAGTGATAGATCCGTCTACCTCTCAGAGTCCGGTAGTAGTGACATCATAGATTTTTGTTACCGTGGAGATGACACCTTCATTCTCAGCTCCACCAGTATCAAAGACAGAGGCTGCTATAGGACTGCCTATTGCTTCAGTGCCAGTGCCAGAGCTGCAGCCGCCACATTTGTCACCACGAGGGGATGATGAGAGTCTACCCTAGGGGCGTTTTGTTATTATGACACACTTTGTATAGATTATTGAGCTTGCGAGCTCCATTTTGGGATATCTATTGACTCTATCCTGTGACATTGTACATTTTTGAGATGATAGTATATGATGATGCAGTTTTGATGCGGCCTACATGTGTTATGTGATGTTCTTTGATTTAATGCATTATGATATGTATGATGTATGATGTATGATGTTGATTTATGATGTAGCATGTATGTCCTATGATGCTTATTTGTGATTTTGATGCCATGATGATGCAATGCTTATTTATATGAGATGATGACGATAATGATGTGCATAATGTATCTAGTAAAGGATGCAATTTTAATGATTATGTTAATGCAATATTTGTGATTATGTATATGATTTAATGCTATGGATGATGTATGTATGGACCTAATGCAATGTTTATATGATCATGTATGCACTTATGTTTTGGATGTCACAGGATATCATCGTGAGATGGACGAGAGAAGACGACGAGACTGATGAGAGAAGATGATCAGACCAAAGAGGAGAAGACATGAGACTGACGGAGATGCATGTTAATTCCTAGACCAAATCCTTCAACGTTTTACTGTAGGATTTTTAATATGTATTGCTCTTAATCATCATTGGGCAGACTATTGTAATGGCCAACAAACACCATGATATAACATAGATCAAGGTGTGCAAGGTCATACCATTACGTAAGACAAATAGTCACAGACAAGGATTATCATGACTCATACTAAGAGCGTGATTGCCCCAGTCTTTTTGTCATAATCAACCACAAGCAGAAAAAGACAAGGAAAAATCATGAAACGTCATTGCTTCTCTAAATCCTGTTTCCAGGACATCCTTGAGAAACTAGCGGCATGATTGTTGAAATACAAAAAAAAATAAAGCCCTTACCATGATATGTCGTTGTTTTTCTAAATCCCAAAATCAAGACCTCGCTGAGAAACTAGTAGTCATGCATGTCAATCGTCATGATACGTCGCTGCTTCTCTAAATCCTGCTTAGTGGGATCTCGCTAAAAAACTAATAACATGATAAAAACCAAAAGACAATTGTCAAGTGTTTGCCAAGTGCGTCTGGATATCCATTGTTCTGATGCCAAGATGTCATGTTTGATAATGTCGAGATGTCGAAATGTTTAAAGTTTTGATGATCTTGAAAAATGTTGAGAATTGGTGAATTCAGGAAGGACACATCCTGAATAATGTCGATGTCGAGAGGATTTGATCCCTAATAATCGTAAGGGGTCCCTCGAAATGATGACAATGCCTAGGAAGGACACATCCTAAGGCATAGATGAAAAGTTGGTTCTTCAGAAGGAGACATCTGAAGAATACTGATGTCACAAAGAGTGATCTTTAAATGTCAAGAGGATCGCTCAAAATGTCGAATGACAATGACGATGCCTAGAAATGACACATCCTAAGGCATAAATGACAGAGGTTATCGTTAAGAAGGACACATCTGAAGATTAACCAAGGGTTGACAGTGTTGACAGGTTACAATGATTTGACTTGTTTTGACCGAGTTTGGACTAGATGTCGCTATTGTCATAATAATATGTGCTAATGAGTTTTGTCATGTTGTGGTAAATGATTGCCAGAATTTGCTTGATGAGTGTCGTTCGTTTGAGAAAGATTTGTGTTGCCTTGAAGACCTTTTTGACGTGTGCCAGTGTGATGCCATGAACCCTAATGGACTGATCTAGTGCAACCTCGAGGGCTCATCGATAGATGGCCTTGCCTACGTCATACACTCAGAGACCTCGTAGTTCGACACGACCAATGACTTTGTCTTGATGACCAAATATTGCATCATGATTTTATTTTGACAAACCTAAAAGGACTGACCTAATGTCTCGGGGACTCAAATGTGAGTCTTGCCTACGTAGCAAGTGCACAGAGACAACGTAGTTCAGACAAATGATAAAGACTGACTGACATGACTGACTTTGACAAGAGATGACACTGTGTTTGCGTTCTTCGAGTAGTTTGATGTTTTGTTTGTAGTTTTCTTCCAGATGTTTTATGATTTTTAGGTCTTTTTCCAAGACTTTTTGTGATGTTTTTTCTCCTTTTTTTTTCAGGACATTTTGCCAATGTTTCTGTCTTTTTTCAGGACTTTTTGCCAATGTTTTTGTCTTTTTTCATGATTTTTTGCCAATGTTTTTGTCTTTTTTCGGCTTTTTGATGTTTTTGTCTTTTTTTAGGGACTTTTGCCAATATTTTTGTCTTTTAGACTTTTGCAATTTTTGTCTTTTTGATTTTGCCAATGTTTTGTCTTTTTTCAATAATTTTTGCCAATTTTTTTGTCTTTTTTCAGGACTTTTTGCCAATGTTTTTGTCTTTTTTCATTACTTTTTGCCAATGTTTTTGTCTTCATTGTGACATCCACTGCAGTTGCATGATAAACATTTTTCCCCCAATCAGGTCCAAGACTTAGCCTTTTTTTTTTTTTTACGGAACATGGGTGGGATGTGCTGGTTTTCTAGATGGACAGTCGTTAGGACTTGGTGTCAATCATTTATTCACTATGATAGGTAGGGTAGGATGTGGTGGTGATTTGCGTAATAATGGCGGAAATACCCTTCATCCTAGGCCAAGTTAGAAAAGATGACAGTAGATGGCGGAGCAATGATTGACTACGCATGGCACCTGTTTGCCAGGTTTTCACCATGGTACTTGTCCAAAGCGCCTGTTTGCTAGGTTTTCACTATTGAACGAATCATTTTTCTCTTTACTATTTTCATGATTTTTTGACTTTTTTGGTGTCACCAAGACTCTTGTTTGCCAGGTTTTCATCAGGGTGATGATTTTTTTATCATTTTTCAATTTTTTTGTATTTTATGGTTTTCAACTCAATCCTCTGATGCTATGCGTAGAACCTTCGGAGATGTAAACTATTGATGGGATCTGTCAATTGTTCTCCATCTGGAGTTTCCAGCTGATAGGCTCCAGAGCCAAAAGAAGATATGATAATATAGGGACCCAGCTAGTTTGGTTCAAATTTTCCTGGCTTTTCTCTATCAGCTTGGTTCTTGGGGTTCTGCATAAGAACTAGGTCACCAATATCAAAATTTCTGACCATAACCTTTTTATTGTAGCTGCGACAAAGGCGGTTCTCGTATGCTTGGAGATGATTCAATTGAATTTTTCCTTCTTTCTTCAGGCATTTCAACTTGTGTAAAGCGTGATTAGCCATTCTCCTCTTCATTAGTTAAAACCAGCAGACTCTTAGTGAAGGAATTTACGACCTCAATGGAACAGAATGACTGGTAGCCAAAGACTAGGGCAAAATGGGGTGAAAATACGGTAGGCGTCTGAATGCTATTTCGGTGTTAAGCCCATAGAGCAGGGTTGAGTTGTATGTGCCAATCGTAGCCAGCATCATTGACAATCTTTTTTAGAATTTTGACAATGGTTTTATTTGATGCGTCAACTTGGCTGTTTCCTTGTGGGTAGTATGGAGATGAAAAATGGTGTTGGATATAGAATCGCTCACATAACTCACGTACGTCTTGGTTTTTAAATGGACGTCTATTATCAGTGATGAGGGATTGCGGAAGGCCATATCGAAAAATGATGTAGTTAGGGATAAACTTGGATATTTGTTTGCCGGTAATATATGTCAATGGGATGGCTTCAATCCACTTTGTGAAATAATCAGTGGCAGTAATGATAAATTTATGGCCATTGGATGAGGTCGGCTAAATCTTACCCACGAGGTCGAGTCCCCATTGAGCGAAGGGCCACAGAGAAGTGATCGGCCAAAGTTCCTGTGCTGGAGCATGGACCAAATCACTGTGAATTTGACATTTGCGACAAGTCCTGATATATTCAATTACATCATTTTCCATTGTCGGCCAATAATACCCAAGTCTCGTTACTTTCTTAGCCAGAGTAGGACCACTCGAATGAGACCCGCATATACCATCGTGCACTTCACGTAAGGTCGTACATGCTTCGTTAGCATCAAGACATCTGAGGAGGGTATCGTGAAAACTACGGCAGTATAGGGTGTCACTAACGATGGCATACTTTGCAGATTTTTGGATGAAGGACTTCCTTTGGTTATTAGACAGGTTTAGTGGAAGGGTTTCAGATTTTAGGTAGTCGTAAATATCCTGATACCAAGGAGAGTTGGGACCAACAAGTTTGCAAACCATTTCTGATTCTGGGATATCATATGCCGGTATCAGAAACTATTCTACTGAACTCAAATTGTGACACATTTTTAGGGATGTCCAAGAGAGAACCAATAGTAGCCATTGCATCAGCTGCCTTATTCTGTGCCCTAGGAATTTGTTCAAAAGAAATCAACTGGAAGTATGTCAGGAAACTATCCACCATCCTCTTGTAGGGAAGCAACTTCTCATCCTTTGTTTCATAGTCATCATTCACTTGTTTGATAACAAGTTGGGAATCCCCGAATACAAGCAACGTCTGAATTTTCCATTTAATTGCCATCTTGAGACTTGTGACTAGTGCTTCATATTTGGCAATGTTATTTGTACAAGGGAAGGCAATCTGGTATGACTTAGGGATTGAATCCCCCTGTGGTGTGATAAACAAGATTCTGGCGCCTGAGCCATGACTAGTCCATCAAAATATAGCTTCCATGGTACCGTCAGTTCCACATGAAAAATGGACTCATCAGGAAAATTAGTTACTAGTGGATGAGTAACTTGAATTGGTGCATCCGCCAGTTGATCTGCTATTACCTGTCCTTTTATTGCCTTACGCTCGACATATTGTATGTCATACTTGCTTAGTATCACGACCCATTTTGCCAACTGGCCTGTTAATGCCGCCTGACTTAGGAGATATTTCAGTAGATCAATCTTGGCAACCAGTTGTGTCTGGTGACTGAGCATATAGTGTCTTAGTTTTTGGGATGCAAAGACAACAGTGAGGCATGCACGTTCAATGTATGTGTAGTTCAACTCATATCCTATCAGTATGCGGCTGATATAATAGATGGCTCGTTCTTTTCCTTCATGATCATTTTGTGCCAGTAATGCCCCTAGTGCTGAACTAGTAGTTGAGATGTATAGGATCAATGGTTTTCCATGAATGGGAAGCATGAGGACTGGTGTTGATAGTAGGTAATCTTTGATTTACTGGAAGGCCTCTTGACATTTATCCATCCATACAAAGGGGATACCCTTGCTCAATAGATACTGGAATGGGTGACACTTATCTGCCAATTGGGCTATGAAACGCCGAATAGATTGTACTCTGCCTTGCAGAGTTCTGAGTTCACTGATTCCTTTGGGCGGAGGCATGTCTATGATTTATTTGACCTTTGCTAGATCAACCTCTATGCCTCTTCAGGAAACTATGTACCCCAAGAGTTTACCTGATGTGACCCCAAAAACACACTTCTTAGGGTTTAGCCGAACTTTGTACTCTTCAAGTCTCTTGAAAATTATGTCGAGTACCTTCAAATGATCTTTTCCCTTGTTGTTGTTGATTTGGCCTGGGTCATCCACATGTAATCTTCTATTATTTTTGTTGCATCTGTCATGGAAGATCATGGTCATAGCCCTTTGGTATGTGGCACCTGCATTTTTGAGACTGAATGGCATGACATTCCAACAGTATGTACCCCATGGGCAAGTAAATGCCATTTTGTGCTGGTCTTCAGGAGCAATGTCACGGTTTGATTGCCCCATATAGCCGAAGAAACCATCCATGAGGGATAGCATCATATCCTGATGATGTGTTGGGTCCACTATGATGTGTCAATGTTTGGCAAAGGAAAGTCATCCTTTGGGCGTACCTTATTTAGGTCAATGCAATGGAGACCACGGGGATCAACCCATTTAGCTTTGTGACCGGGACCAAATTAGAAATCCATTCGGCATAGTCAATAAACCTTATGAATTTGGCATCTAGCAATTTCTTTAACTCGGCCTTGACCAATAGGGCAACTTGGGGGTGCATTTTTGTAGCGGCTTACGCCCGTTGGTTAGCATTGGAGTAGTGATGGCGGATGGTGTAGGAGAACGATTACGGGTCCAATCGGCATGTAATGAAGCATATACAGGACCATGTGAAAATTGATTTTAAGTTGCGCACCCAAGGAATTTATGAGGGAATTTTGAGGTTTCTCTTAGGTTAGTCAATGATGATAAAATACAGGACCATGCCCAGGTGTACATGAGTTGTTATCCTCTAGCCAGTATTGTCCTCAGCCAAGCATAGCTGATTTATCACATTTGCATGGGGAAAGTCCGGTCCTCTCCATGCTGGAGAGTTACCTGGAAGAGGTTTTCACTTAATCCTTACACCTATTTTATCAAGAGGTTGCCTTTAGGTTTCACTAGAGATGTTTCATTTTTTACTTTTTTTTTTCTTTTTGCTTTTGCGACTAGAGGACGAAGTAGTCTCACCAAAGTATGCCATACAGTCTAAATCAATGGCGAATCATGATTTGTGGTCCCCACTGGGTATGCCTTCTCGTAATCCCATGAATTCGACAATTTCCTCATCATTCTGAAATGTGTCCAGAACTGGCGGTCCTTGTTGGTCCCAATCGACTAGCTCAGGGTAAATTAAGGAAATGCCATCGTCAATGCTTGTGAATGGAGGTGAGGATGCAGATAGCATGCAGATGGATTCAGTGATGTTGTAGATGATATTATCATCATCCAACTCTACATCAGACTCTATCCAATATTCTCCTTCACTAGTGTCATATTCGTTGTCAAAATACGGAGTGAAGGATTTAGAGCCCTAGTTGTCAATGTCGTCCGATACTTCAGATGGATTAGACTAAGGAGGTTCATATGATGGTTGTTGTATGTCATGGGAAGTGGTAACGGGACTTTGACTATTTGGTGCCTGTTCAATTTTGAATGTTTTCCAAAATCGTTGTTAAGAGGTCAGTTCCCCTAGTTCAAAAAACAAATCATCAAGACAACAGTCACTTAGGGATCATTCTGAGCCAAATTCTCACTCATGGGAGTCTGTTTCAGTGAGGGTTTCCCTAGTAGTCTCGACACTATCCGAAGCATGTACTCGCTCATTTGAAAGTTTGGAGGTACGTTGATCGTCATTGTCATGGGATCCAAACCCTAATCCAAGATACTTCAGAATTTGAAAAGTTTCTATGGGTTCCCTGCGACCAGTTTTATTTTTTCCTAGGCCACTAGTACCATCGTAGCCTTTAGCCTTCATGATGTCATAACCCTTGCCATATCTTTGAACTGGTAATGGGGGTAGTGTGACAGTATCCTTATAGATCCATCTTGTAATGCCAGCCAGGTCTTTATTACTCATATCTTCCCACTTCATAAAAATTGTTTTCGGTGGGACTTTGAAAATTTCCTGAGGTATTGTTGTTATGCTATATGTTGTATTTAGTTTGAACTCTCCACAGCCAAGGTCCTGGATTTTGACAGTGGATTCAGCATTAGGGCTATTGGAAGGTGGTGGTATGGTGGAAGACGTGGATGGAGCGGATGTGGAAGATGACATGAGTGTAGATGGGTCAATGTATTTGGATGACGAGGAGCCAGGTGCTTCTCGATTAATAGGTACTCAATTTTCGGAGATTCCCCTTAAGTTTGTACAATATTGGAAAGGGTTGGGATCTCCATATATGGTTATTTCCGTGTCGTCGAATGGAAATTTTAGGCATTGGTGATATGTGGATGGAATGGCTTTTAAGGTGTGAATCCATGGACGGCCAAGCAAGATGTTATATGGTAGTTCCAAATCCAGGACCTGGCAGGTTGTGTCCACAATGACCGGTCCCACTCTGATAGGGAGAGAGATAACGCCACGTGAAGAGCGTTCCTCATCATCGTATGCTTTGATCACTATACTTTTTTTTGGTTCTACACATGCATCAGAGAACCCTAGAGCCTTAACCAGTTTGAGGGAGCATATGTTCAAGCCTGCTTTGCCATCTACTAAAACCCGTCTAACTTTGTGCTTGTGGACAAAAGTTTCTATGTGCAATGCATCATTATGGTTGGTTTTAGGTGATGAGTAGTCTTGATGTGAAAGGGTGACATGGTGAGGTGTAGTGAGATATCCCACCATGGTTTCAAATTGATTGACATCGATGTCCTTGGGGACCGACGACTCTAGCAGGGTTTTATCTAGGATCTCTTTGTGCATGGGAGAGATATGAAGCAGCTCGAGTATAGAGATTTACGCAGGAGTCTTTCCTAACTAGTCTATGAGGTTGAACTGACTTTTGGGTTTCCATTGTTGTGTGGTCGGGATAAGTTTTGGCTATTTAGCAGATGGAGCAGGTTGTGACTATTTAGCAGATGGGCCCGGTATGATGATTTTGGCTTGTCTAGCGGGAGGTGGACCAGCTATAGTGACCTTGCCACTGCAAGTAGTAGAATTACATTGGGGTGCTCTCTTGACCATAATGGTATTGATGTATTCATCGTCAGTTCGGACATTATTTATAATTGGTCCACTAGAATAATCGTACTTGGCTCGAGCAAAGTTAGCTTGATTCTGTGGACCTGAAGTGGAAGCGTTATGAGAACCATGGTCCTGCAGTGGATTCTTATGGATTTTATGATCTGAATTGGAGGTGAATTGTGATCCACCTACTTCGATGACGTGACTTTCGATAAGATCCTGTATTAGGTTTTTCAATTGTTGACAGTTGGAGGTTGTATGTCCTTTTGCTCGATGGTATTCACAAAATGCATTATCATTCCACCATGTTGGTTTAAACTATCCTGGGTCATATGGTTTTGGTTCTTGAAGTATGATGACCCCATGCTAGAGGCATTTCCTAAGGACTTCTTCAATGGGTTCACCCAAAGGAGTGTATGTGCGACCCCTAGGGAATTGTCTCATCTGACAGTATTGTCCTTGATTATTTTGACCGTTCTGATTGTTTGAAGAAATATTGGGAGGAGGTGTCAATGTTGTTGTTGGTTTGTTTTGTTGTTGAACCTTTTAGGGCCATTCTGAGGACCCACCATGTTTGCAGTCTTGGCGTCAACAATACCGTCATTTGTAACATGCTTATTTTTAACCAATATTTGTTTTGTGTTGGTGGATTGGCGTTTGTGTTTTCCAGACCATATAAAGTAATTCTCCCTTTGCGATAGAGCTTTCTCGTTGGACCCCTTTTTGACTAAATCTATGAAGTTTGTGCAACAATGTATTTGCAATGCAACTTTTAGGGACCCTAGAAGTGTTTGGACAAACATGTCGACTTTTTCCCTTTCGGGGATGTCAATGTGACATCGACTAGTGAGGCTTCTCCATTTTTGAAAGAATGGGATAAATGTCTCACCAGCATCCTCTTGCGTGAGATTGCACAAGCTAGTGATAGAGGTATCCATGTCGATGTTGTACGCGTAATTTCTTATGAATTTTTGTTTAAGCTCATCCCATGTCCGGATATCCATTTGGGTGGAGAACCATTCAAGGGCAGGACCTACCAGAATTTTAGAAAAAAGTCTCATGAAATATGTTTGTTCATAGGCGATGTCCATACAATTGGTTACAAATTCACGATCATGTTCAATGGGGTTTGTCTTGCCTCGATATTTTGTGAGATTGGGTGACACATATCCTAGTGGAAATGGAGGCATGTATAAGCTCGTGTCGAATGGGTATACATTTAGATCATATGATATTTCTGATTTCTTGCCTGAAATGTACATGTTTTGGACAGTTTTCTCTACATCCATCAATCTTGTTTGGAGGGCATCCACAGCAGGTTCGTTTATGTTTCCGTACGTTGGATTGCTTGGTACACCATATGTTCCTGTTTGTTGTGCGTGAATATTGGTGTATTGTGGTGATATAGATTGTTGTGACATGTATGACGTGTGTGGATTGACGTGTTGTTGGTATTGAAAGTTATGATTGGGTGCATGTTGATGAGTATGAATGTTAGATGAGTAGGTTGGGATGTGTCCCCCAGCCATGTGTGTTGTTATTTGGGGGATGTGATGACCATGAGTGTTATGATGTGTTAATGATGTTGTGGGTTGTGTTACTTGGCCGCCTTGTGCGAATTGTTGAGTTTGCCTAAGAGGAATGTTTGTGTTTGTACCTTGGGAGGCAATGACATTTGACTGTGTTGTCATGTTAACATTTTGTTGTTGTCCTTGGATAAATACACGTCTTGTGGCTCCTCCCAAAGGATTTTGTGAAATACCACTGAGCGGATATGTCGAAGTTGTTTTCATGGTAGGAGATGGAGCTGTCAAGGGGGGATTGTTGTGACTTGATGATGCCCCCATGGCATTTACTGCCGTGGCATTTATTGTCGTGGTATTTGTGGTGTTGGGGATGTTGGAGGTGTTTGGGATGTTGGAGGTTTTTGGGACGTTGGGAGTGGCATGCACTGTCGTTGTAGTGTCAACGAAAGTATTGCTCGTAGTGTTTGGAAGTTGACCACTATGTGACACGTTATGTGCGTTGTTGGTATTAGGGTCAGGAGGTGTCAAATTTAGCGTGTTAATGTCAAATCCTTGTGGTAACTTAGCTCCTTCACTCAAGAGCATAGCTAAGAATCTATCTCTATCATGATGGACCATTGTTTCAACGAACTAACAGGCCTCTGGGTCTTGTGCTAGTGCCTCTAAGTTTTCCTCAAGTAGTTGACCATTTTCATCTTTTTGCAAGAATGGTTCGAATGGACTGTTTGATGAGGATTGCATTGTCATTGGAGGTTGATTGTCTGAATTGGAAAATGGATCGTAAAAGGTCCAGTTTGGGTCATGTGTAGGATTGTCGACAGTGGAAGTGGGGTCTTGTCGAAAGTTTGCCATTTGTCATTATTTTTGGAGTCTAGTTTCCACCATAAAATGATATTGCTCGAAATGGAGATGACAACTAAATGCAAGTATGACACTATGCGAAGTCTAAGTTCAAAATGACGACTAGAATGACTAATGTTTTTGGATTTTCGTGAATAGGATATGCAATGTGTAGACTTATAATGCAATTTAAGACAAAGGTATCTAAGCACTTCTAAGCTCAAATTTTGTTTTTGATTTTGACTGCCAAAGGACTTTGTTTGAAAATGAGAAGGTGACAAGGTCTAAATGACTAGTGAGTTTTCCTAACTAGACTTTTGAGTTGGAAAATCTCATGAAAGAGGACAATGACTAAAAAGGGATTTGATAACTTAGTCCAAGAGAGCCTAGTGTCGAAAGCAATGATGTTGCCAATTGTGCTGAGATTTGTCTAATCCTAAGTATGCAAATATGAACCTAGGGATAACCTAATGCCAAATGTATGCAACTAAAAGAATGGAGGATGAAACCTATGGTGACGAATGCAAACTAATGGATGAAACTTTGAGCAATTTCAGACTTGGTTTCTGATAGAATCTCCTTGGAAATAGTGTTTGACAAATGGTTGACAAGTTGAAGACCTCAGGTTTTGAATATGAAGTTTTAAATTTTGATAGGTAAATGCATCGTTTGAAGTTTCAATTGCGTCTCAGATTTGCAAATGTGGTTTAGAATTAGACAAATGCATCTCAGTTTAGCAAATGCGACTCAATGACAGTCAGTTGCGTCTCATTTTTGCAACTGTGGCACAGATTGAACGAATGCGACCTGGAATTAGACAAATGCGACTCGGTTTTGCAGATGCGACTCAATAATGCTCAGTTGTGTCGCGACGCATGCGTATGCGGTATTTGAAAGGTCGAATGCGATTGATCATAGAGATTGCGAATCAGAAAGTTAAATGTGGTTTGACAGATGCAAAAAGTTTGTCTTGTCATTTTTGATGGAAAATTTGATCTGTTTGATATTGAGCATTTTGTTTGGAGCTATAAATGTGATAAGTCCAGAAAGCACTTGACAAGCACAGTGTTTTAAAAGTAACCAAACACACATCAGATAAGCACAATCCTAGGTTAGGCCATGACAGTATTCGCTAGATTCCACACGGGTTTCCCCAACTGCATATCTATAGCATGTGAATTCAGAAGCTTGGCTGCACGGGCTCCCCCTTATAGTGCACTCTCTTCTTAGGCCAACCAAGCTTCCAACCCCCATGAAACTCCCATGGCGAGTTGATCACCTCTACTACAAGCTGCGAAAGTG
>VDFB02075321.1:191656899-191673630 GCA_007258455.2 Sequoia sempervirens
AATATCTCAAAGGTCCACTCTTGGGTGGGTCTTACATAACATGAATCACAATCTCAATCCACAGATACTGGGCCTATACATAAACACATAGATATGTAGTTGAATTACACAGACACATAAGAGATACATAAAACCAACAAAGATGGACTTTACCCATCATATACATATAATCAAATGCCCATTATAAAGTAGTCAATCTTTGCTTATTATATAAAAGCATATTATGTATTAAATACACAATATTAGATTCCCTTAACTCGTTCATACCCATCTAGTACCCATTCAACCCCAAATTGAAGCCTACTAAAGGGAGAAGGTCAAACCAATCAGGAACAACCCCTACCCTTGGAGTTGTCCCCTCCTAAGCCCTCCCCCTACGGACTTGAAGTCATAGGGGCATCCTTCACCCAAGGACTGCCTACATTCCTACTTCCAAATGGGTCAAAATCACATGTAGTTCTCCTACAAGATCTCTAAAGGATACCTACACACTAGTTCCCTATTTAGCAAACCTAAACCAAGACACTTAGACTTCACCACCTTCCTTGTTCATAGACTAGCTTGAATGTCCCAAGGTTCATCTTCACACTATAGGGGCTAAGATTATTAATCCACATAAATTACGTTGGCTCATATAATCCCATAGGAAAGAATTTCCATTTGAAACTCATATAATAGGTTTAATATTGAGTTTTTTATACTCAAGGGGTCATTAGATGTCTTTAAAGGACATGCAATAATATCTATAAGCTTGTTTTAATTATAACCAATACTCAAATCTTAGTTAAGAAGGGTGGAAACACCATATTCTTATGATAGTTTGGTTAATAAACTAAGTATTTTATTCATACTGGACATTCAATCTAAACTAACTTAGTGCCAACCAATAGTAATATTTCAAGAGATATTATGTATGATTTATATATAACTCAATCTCAACCACATTATCAAATTAACAATAGTTGTCTTCCATTTAACATTTGATAATATTATGGTTCAATATAACTCTAATATCCTTCATTTGTTCATATAATAATTCCCTTGTCAAGGTTATTATATCTAAGAGGTTGTGGTCATGTAAGCATTTACCATGGTGTCAACAGATTACCAAAAGCACCGAGTTTCAACATTAAAGATATGTTTAATAAAGTGTGGCGGCACAACCACTAGATGAAGGGAGCTTTATGATATTATGCAATAATGAGTCAAGGCTCATATTAATTATATCTGATTCTCAGTTCATATTATGAGGTTATCATGTAGCTAAAGAGTTGACCTAGACTTCCTTGCCATCATATTTCACTTGGAGTCTCAACATAGTCATATAATGAATTCAACGGTAAGATCCTATTTTAACTCCCAACATTGTCTATCAAAATTCCACACACTTAGTTATTCAAATAATCATGCATTAACTAAATAAAATTCCTTGTTTATGAATTTCTCATAATCCCAACTTTCACATATCAAGTATTCTAGCATTTGAGATCTTGAGCACCCTACAAGATATTGGTTACCTCTAGATCTTGGTTTCCCCAAATACTTATAAATAATGGTTTTTACATTATTTAATATCATTCTATATTGTGGTCTATGTATATAAGAACAAGGTTACCATAATTTGCATCATTCTTGCACTTGGTAATAAAATTATATCCTAATTAAGAATAAGATGATATACTATTCAATTTATTGATTATTCAACTTTTGCACATAACACAAATCACCTTGAATTAATAATTTTTAACTACAACAATGGATAATTACCAATTTCTTATACATGTTGACTATTAAAGGGTACAATATTATTTGAAGTTTAATAATAATCAATCATATTCTAAAGATGGAATATCAACTCATCCTTTATTAACTAAAATCCTTGATTATTAATAACAAACATATCCCCATATAGATGTTAGAATATCCTTCAATAATATATTAACAACTTTTTCCCATGTTTACAAAACATAAATAGAAATTTAATTGATGACTACCCAATAATCTTTTTAGGTTTTTCTTGTAACCTAGTCATCTATAACTGATGCGTGGTTGCCCCTACCTTTGCCCCTGCGTTGGTGAATTTGAGCTCTCATTTTTATTCTTTGTTGGCTTTTTTCTTCCCCCCTCTTCTCCCACTGTCCAAAACATCTTTACAACTTGCTTCCCTCCTATCCGCACTAGGCTCTTGTCTTCCACTCACGTGTTTGATAAACTCCTCTCTCCTTTAAGCTTCGATGGGGATTTCATCGCCAGTTGAAGGGCTCTCATTATGACACATACATGAACAATATGCACATCAATTGTGGAATTTGGTTCTAAACTTACCAATTGCATTTGCCTAAGAATTTCTAAAGCCTTTTCAACGAATCCATTTTGTGCATATCCTACAAACTTGCATTCCAAGAGACCACATTTCCTTTCCAGTCCCATGCAACTTCTTTTCCCACACTATTTTCTCTGCCTTATTTTCCTACAACTCGTTGCCTCCATCTTCGTTTGTTCCTTGCCTTCCTCTTCATTTTTCTTCCTGTTGTTTCTCATCCCATTAGTCTCTCCTATACTCTTCTTCTCCTGCCTGCTCTCTTTAATCTCCCACCAAACTTGAATGAGAAATTGTGGTGGCTGTGAGGGTTTAAATTGTGTAAATGCCTCTTGTTTTCCACACACTTGTCTGTTCTTCCCTTTCACGTGAAAAAATCAGACAAGAAAATGTTGGAGGACAGGGTTGCCATGCAACTGGTAAGGCATCATTTTCTTCTATGCCCTCTTCTCTTGGGAAAAAGCTAACTCCTAGAAAAAGCTAACTCATAGACAAAAGTACCTATATATATAACATGATATCATAACATCCCATCCCCCATCTCACGCACTAGAAAAAACAGACCTACGGAAAGATAAAATGCATTGACGGAAAGACTTGACTGACAGATGGACGACGACAGACAGTAGTTTTGAAAGTAAGCGGGAGTTTTTAAAAGCTATGTACGTTTAAATGTTTCAAAAATCATCTTCCGTTTTCATTTGCATGCATAACATGAATTTTGAGCACCGTCAACAAACCATTCAAAGAAATCCTGATCTGCAACTATTTACTGTTTGGAAGAAAGCCAAAATGTGTTTATTCGCAGCACTGTAAGTATAGAATGCGTTATATATCTGATTTTTCGGGTCCATTTCACAATTGATTGTGTTTTCAATTTTTCAGGTGCATGTGTTGCCGAGAGAAATGCTTGGCAGATCAACATTTGAAATGGCGATGAAGCGTCTCAAATGGCTACCGCTTTGGGTTTTCACTTGTTCTGTTACATACAATAATATGTGCCGGGGATGGCTGCATTTGGTGTATTGGTTCTTGCAACACTGTGCGGATTGGTGTTCTGGTTTTTGCAACACTGTGCAGCGGGAATGAGTGCTAGTGGCCTTTTACAAATTTGTCTTCCTTTACAAATTCCTCAAGTCCTTCTGGACTGCAAGTTACTTTTTTCAGTATCATTCAGTTCTGTAAGTGTTGTATGCTATTCTCATGGAACATCTGTAAAGAAACTTTCGGGTGCCATTCTGGGTTCAAGAGTAGGAATATGTTGTGATAAAAACTTCACACTGAGAATGATACAAGTCTTCCTTCTCTCGTCTCCATCATGCAGAAAATGCTAGAAACATAGACGTGACTGCAGGGTAAGGGGAGAATTCTACAACTGGGAGTGGCATGGCAGTGTGTTAAATAATATGGTTTTAACCCTCTTTGTTTCTGTCAGTTGACGGGTTTCATTTCTGTTGTTGTAATTGTGCTTCACAGAGTTACAGATTTCAACTTGTTTCCAAATTGTGTGTTTCGCATGTTTTGGTTGAAGTAGAGCAGAGTGGGTTTCAGTTTTGTTGTTGTGTGTTGTTGTTGTGTTTTTTGTATATCAGCATTTTGTTGTTGACTTTATCCATCCAAATCATCTATATCATCTATGGAAATTATTTAGAAATCATGTGCAAAAATTGTCAAATTTGGTGAGAAGAAACATTTAGGTTTTTTAGTGTTCATTCTTGTTTTGTTTCAAATTATTGTCGCTGTTGTTATTGCTGTTATAATTGCAGTTATTGCAACATTTTGTTGTGCATATCAGTCCTCCAGAAGATCTTCAGCAGTTGTGGAAAGAGTATCACCGTTTGGTGTCAGAATTGCCAATTCATGTTGCATAGTCTGGTCAGAAAATTGTCGATTTGCCTGTGGCCAACAGAGGATATTTTCCAGGTTTTAATTGCAGATATTTGGCTGTAATTTTCTGATATATTACAAGCTTTTTGGCTGTACATTTCATGTATAATAATCAGCTCTAGAAATTGGTGAAGTTTTATAAATTATTGCATTTGTGCAAACATTGAATATTTTTTGGGCATTGTTGTGAAAATCAGCATTATAGATTTCTGTGTTTTGTATATTATTTGTGTGGGTGATTGTCAAAGAAGAATTTGGACATATTTCATATTTTGAATAAATTTACAAATATTTTAATTTGGCACACTAAATATATGCCACTCTGGAGCAGCTTATACAGACAAGCCTAATACAGGCAGCAATCCAGATCTGTATAAGACCTGGTCTGATAATAAAATGAGCCACTACTGGTTGCATATGGCCACTCTAACACTGCTGTTACAATAAACCCTAAGACAGAAGTAGTAGACCACATCTGTACACAATTAGATATGATACAAATTATGGACTTGGGCTAGGTAGTAACAGCATAGATATGTCAGTTCCACTATAAGTACATAAAAATATGAATTGTGGAAGAGATCTGATCGTAAGACTCTAGTAGCAACTGATATGGTTCTATATTTGAATAATATTTACATAAGTAAAGCTTATAATTATAGGCTAAAAAGATTTTGACAACATTTAACACACCCCATCACCCAACTTCCAGCATTCAACTGTTAGCATCTTTTTGATATTTTTGTATCTATTCATTTTCGAGTAAGTCCACCAACCACTTACTTAAAACTAAAATATTGACAACATACTAAGTATAGATGATGTCCTCATTAGAAAAAGTATTGTATAGGATGCACCAAAGAGTAATCATTTTTCATTCTCTAAAAATTCAACTCAATTCAAGAGTACAAGTGGAGTTTAGAAACAACAATAGCAATTGGAAATTACATCTAGAGACACTTGGAATATGCTCACAAAGGATAAAAACAATAAGATGACAAATGCCAGAAATTGATAACTACCTTGAATGACCAAGGCAATCTTATTATAAATCTAACACTGAATACTTTCTCAACATTCCTTGTCATAACTCTGCAATACTTTCTTAAACTTATAATTAGATTCACTCTCTTTTACCCAAAGCCAAACCACTCTAGAATCAAAACAAATAGGAAAACCAATAAATTATGGTGGCCTACATGATATTCACACATCTCTGTTTACCATAGGAACCATGCTAGACAAAATATTATGCAGGCATTACATATGATAAAAACACACGCAAATGAGGTGTGGAATGATGTTTCAACAAACTTCTTTCTTCACATACCTCATTGTTATATCGTCCATTATACCCACCAAAAGCAATGAGTATATCCTCACCATTGATTGAAGTAGACACAAGACTCAGGCCCTGGAAATCCAAAAGATACTCTATGAATTATAATCAATATGTCACAATTAAATCCCTACAAATTCAAAGGACTTTTTGAAAAAACAACCAAGAATAAACATGGATATTATAATATTGGTACACAAATGGACGAGTTTCTTTTTTTGTTCTGCTATGTAAAGTTTCATTTTAATATTGCTGTTGTTCTGTCATGTGAAGTGTGTTTTTTTTTCTCGCTTTATTCTTCTGCTTAATTAAATTTTCCGCCTTTTGATTTCAGACTGCAGGAAACAGCGCGGAGAAGACGGCAGAGACTGAATTTTCAGATGGAAGTGTGACCAGAACATGCTCCGATTGCAAGACTGACAAAACACCGCTGTGGAGAAATGGCCCCAACGGACCAAAGGTTTGTTTGTGCTTAAGCTTTCCTCGTCTCTAATTCTTTTGTGTACTTCAACTATGCTGCTATAAACATAAAACGTCACAATTTGGGTATAGGTACTTGAGATTGAGGCTACTAGTGTTTTTCCCCCAATCTCTGTGCCTGCAAGGCTTAGATTCTTGTATTTCTTCAAAACCCTCTGAACTGAACTGATAATTTTCCATTAGAAAGGAAAATCTCCACTTTCTCTGAATTGGCTGAAATATTTGGTTTTGAAACTCCTGTTTGCTCATTTAAAGAAGAGTTTCCTGTCCCATAAGGTTATTGGGGTTCCTCAAGATGATGTCTTTGCTTTTGTCAGGAGGAAAATACAAATCATACCCTTCATTGCAAATATGCCCTAGGAATTTGAGGAGATTTTTTGTGGAAGATGGGGCTTTGCTGGATTGGTCCTAATTCCTTGATATCCTGAATATCTGCCCACACAGAAAACTTGATATTGAGATTTTATATATCCTTTCAATAGTTTTACCTGCCATTGTAATCTGGAATTTATGAATGGAAAGTGAAAAATTAGTTTTCTGAGACAAGACCTAGTTGGTGCTAAGAGAGTATCAACAGGTTCAGGCATTCTAAGATGCCAGCTTACATTTAAGGATAATTTTGGTTTGATTGCAGTAATGCTCTCGACTCGGTATGTGTAGACATGATGAGTATATGACAATTTGTGCTTTGAAACTGTTCTCTTGTTATCCATTACCATTGATTTATTGTGTCTACTTTTTAAAGGTTTTAGCATGAATTTTTATTGAGTAAATGTAGTAGTTATATTGAAACATATTTGCTTTGTCATCATAAACCATAGGATGAAATTTCTTGGTTTATGTATTAGATTAGATAGCATTATGAGCCATGATGGATCACAGAAGTACTAAGCTGACGGTTTTGAACCCTTGCATAGGTTTTTATGCCATTATTATAATGCACAGGCAGTTGCAATTATATGATACAGTGGAGAATAGGGTTCAAATGGTAGATGCAAATATACAAGTAAATTAGGGGCACTTCTACTGAAGACTACGAAATATAAGGAAATTGTTTATAAAAACAGAACTGTGTGACTGTACTATGTATCTACTCTATATCTAAGGTTATGCGTTGTGTCACTGTGGCAACTGCAATCTAAGACCGAAATGGTATTTCCCTTAAGGCTGTACCATTTATGTCCCTGTGTTTAGTGGGACTCATAGTTGTGCCTGTCATAGGTTTTGTAAAACCCAAGTTCTTGGGCTGGTTTAGCAAGGAAGAGGATGCCACACTAGTCTGGGTGAGGTCTTGAAGGAGTTTTAGGATCTTTTGGTGTTTTTGCTTCGGGAAAGTCATTTTCCTAATAAGAACTCTCTATGAGATGCCTCTGTTGAATGAGAGTTCCTTCTGAAATTCCTCTGTATTAAGGATAGGTGAAGCTTCATGTCGACTAGGTTCCATAGTAGATATTGACTTTCAGTCCTATGGTGCCATAATTTCATGCAGTCCATTTACAAAATCTGCATCTACCGTCAAGTGTGTGTCATGTATGATAAACATGTTAATTTTCAATCTCCAAGATATGTAAATCTATGGCTTTGAATGCATATTCATATTATTGTCTTCTAACAAACAGGTGTACTTGAATTGGATATAAATGTAAGCACTCCAGGTTTCATTGGTTGCTATTTTGAGTGTTGGGGTGTTGAAAGATACATCCAGTTGAATACAATTTATCCCATTTCCCTTGCTTCTCTTGATTGGGCATCCTTATCATTGACGGCTGCCAGAATTTTTTTATCATGTCTTGCCCCATCTTGACCATTTGTAAATAGGTCTACATATTGGTCCAAATGGTTGTAATTTGGAATGCTACCGCCTGTGACATAATAAGTGCCAAACATCATCAAAAAATTTGTCTTATGCTCATATTTCTTTGCAATAATTACTTTAGCAACAATCATAATTTGAAAGGTTTCATTCTTCTAAAATTACAAATAGTTATTTTGATATGCAGAGTGTCTGAGACAGTGAAAGAGCACATTCCTCAAGTTTGTTTGTTCTTTTGCAAGATGGCATACAACTGCCATATGAGAATGTGCTGAATTATAACAGTTTTGTTGTTTGTATTGCAGAGGATGATATTGCCAGTTTAATTCATATTCTTAGAGTATTGTTGTTCGTATAGATATCTTTCTCTCTCAGGTCTCAGGTCTTTCAAATTTATTTGGTACACTTTTAGCTCAAATTCTTTGTTGCTTTTTTTCTTTAAACTACTATTTTTAATTAATTATTTTTACAGTTTTGTTCATGGAAGATTGTCAAATGAGAACCTTAAACAGGATGCAATTTTGAAGAGCTTGTTATTAATCACGCCTCAAAGAAAAATTGTAAGTTTATACAACTCAAAATATTTGGATTCTTAAAAGTTGAAAACAATTTTAAGTTCTTGGTTCTTGAGAAACCATAGAATTGTTTGAAATTTGAAAGCATACTACTCAATCCTTTATATTGTGAGATATATATTTACAAATGGTGACAAAGTTCATGCTGCAAAAGTGTTGAGCAAACTTGGGTTGGAAGGTTGTTTTGAAGGTGTGATATTCTTTGAAACACTCAATTCACATCCATAAATTGTTGAAAATAGTAACACATGGGACATATCTATTCTTTGCAAAACCTCAAAAGAGGCTATAAAGTGTGCTCTCCTTGCAAATGCTAACCCCAAAAGAACATTATGTGTCTATAGGCCTGATGATCAGTTTACTTTTAGTTTATGTTGTCATTTTAGCATCTTTCCTAAGTTTATTAAGTTCGTTGTTTTACCTTGAAGATTTTCTTTGATGACGGTCCTAGAAATATAACAGTAGGGAAACAAGTTGGCTTGCACATTGTTTTGGTAGGATTCTTTGACATGAACTTGATAAATTATTAAAAAAATAATTTGTTTTTTTCTTTTATTCAGCTATATAAATTTGATGTGGTTGTTGAATGTCTTAATAGGTTGGTACTCCAATTTGGACAAAGGGAGTAAGACTTCACGCATGAAAGCATTCACAATATAAAGAAAGCCTTGTTTGAGATTTGAGAGGAAAATGATAACTCTGAAAACGTTGAGGGCTTAGGAAGAGTAGTTGCTATTGAAACTATTGTAAATGCATAAAATATCTCACTGTAGAGAATGAATCACTGTCATTTAGGGTTTTTGTCTTTCTATTAGAGAACCATCTTCCTCATTTCTATGATCCTCAATTATATAAAATCTTTGGGGATGACAACCTTTCCATGTAGCATAGATTTTTACATCTAATCTATGTAAAGTTGATGTTATCAATAGATAAACTTTCATGTACAAAATTTTATGCTCTTAAAGAATAGATCAAATGTGTTTTTCCCAATCTACTTTATGTTCTATATCAACATCTAAAACAATATGAAAACATGGGTGAAAAAATAGAGATAGTCTCAATGTCATGCACTAGTATCCAAAGTATTACGAAGAAATTGAAATTCTAAAATGTTGGATTCACAAGATAGCGACAATTTTTAATTTTATGCATCACCCTCAAAATTTACAAATATGCACTCAAAACATACCTAGATGGTTATAAATCACCTAAAGTATTAAGATGTGTATAATTTAACACAGTTTATGTAATAGGTATGCAATAACATTTGTATTATTGACAAAAGATGTGCCACAAATTTTTTGGGTTCAGCTACTAAATTAATGTCATCATCATATGAACAAGGGGTACATCATTAGAATATAGTGACAACACATTGTCCCCTATTAGTTATTTCCAATGTTGGAAAACACACTGTCCTTTGCTAGTTATTTCTAGACATCTTACATTCTAATGACGTCCCCTGTCCACTTTTCCTACATAAGGGACAGTGTGTTTTCCAACACCTTCCGTTGTGTAGTTTTTCACACACGCCACAAAGCAGGGACCCTCTTTTGCTTTCATTTCTTGGTGTTTTGGCCCTTCAATTTTGAGGATTCGCTTGCTTGGGCATGTTCTTAGAGGTTTATCTTGCTTGCATTGATGATCCCTCTATGGTGTATATTGATAATATTAAGTTTTAGACAATTTTTGGGTTCTCCTTCAACTTCGAGATTTTCCTCTGCTGGCAGAATTCCCTGGTTTCCTTGAAAACCCAGTGGTGGCTGCTTTACACTGTGATATAGAGATTTTGGTCCTTTGAGGAATTCTATGGCGATTGGATTTCTCTAAAATTCTATCGCCCTGTCGGATTCTCAGGTTTTGGTTTGGCCTGTCTTGTCGACTGCATTAATGTTCACTTGTACGATTTCTATGATAGGTATTTAATCGATTTTGGGGAGTTTTAGGCCATTAAGTTTTATCACTTGCTTTCTATTGATCTAGAGTGCTTGATCCTGAGTGCTTTGTTGGATTTGGCATTTTATATTTGTGAATTCTTGGATTTTGTGGTGATTTTCCTGGGCGTCATATGTTGTTTGCTAAGGCGCCAAAGATTGTTACTTGGCAGTGTTGTAATCGAGTCTCACTTCATCAATGGTATGTACGCATTTCCTTGCTTTTGATTGTTTAATGTGAGTGATTCTTTGGTGTCCTGAGTGTGCTTGGAGTCTGAATTTCTATGTGTTTCGGTATTGAACATCTGAAGTTAGGGTTATTCGATTCTATTAGATTGATGATCCCTAAGTGAGTTTTTCAAGTTTGTTTTTCAATTTCATTATGAGGTAGCTCTCTTGTGTAGGCCATAAAGAACCTTCTATAAACCTAGTAAATGTGTAAGCTGAGCCCAAGCTTGTCCTGTGCATTCATGGCAGAATTTTAGGGTTTCATGCTTAGGGCATCACCAATTCCTCTCAATTTACTTTAGGATGAGCCTCAAATTTAAAGATGATCTATAGGAGGTTCAAATCAAGCTGGTTTCAAGTCCAAGATCCTCAAATTTGTGATCGTTCGATCAATTTGAGTGAATTCACGTGAAAAAGTTGGCATTCAGTATTTCAGGCCTTCGTGAAATTCCTTAACTGCCAAAATTCTCTGACTTTCTATTTTCTCTTTGTTTTCCCAAAATGTGTAGTAATCTGGAGTTACGCCTGCTTCATGGATTTACGTTCCCTCTGGATTTTACCAAAAAAATTCCTTTGTTGCTTCATTTTCCCAAAATTCATAGACTATTGTTGTTTTCGTGGATTTTCGTCCTGGGCAGAATTCTCTGAAACTTTGTTGAAAATGAAGAACTGAGAGATGGTATGATTTATTAGCTAGTGATTATGCATTGGTTGATCAATTTGAATTATTTAAAGATGTATCATGTTGTTTCTTAGTTAATGATAGTTGATTAAATGATTATTGGATGCTTTTATGTTTATCTCACTAAAATCCGCCTGGTTGGGAATTCTCCGAAATTCCTCTCTGGCCTAGATTCTGCGGGAGGACTAAAAAACCGAACTTTGAGATGATTAATTTTTTATGATATTTTAGAGAATTTTGCATATAATGGGACTTATATTGAGGATGAGTATGCCATTTGTGATTAATTAACTTAGCTTTTGTGTGATCTTTATTATGGTTTATTTATCGAATGCAGGCTGAGTCAAGTAAGGTAGTGACAAGTGGAACCAGGGGTAGAGTGATGGATCCAAGTGTAGAGGGGTCTTTTGTTTCTGAGGAAGAAAGAATAAAAATGGATATCAAGAGGAGAATTCCTGAGAGCAAGCTTACTTTTTTCTAGTTAGAGGTAACTGATACAAATGTTGGACTATGGGATTATGAAGAGTTCAAGACAAGGATAGCAACACAAAATCTCCCTTTGTTAGCCAGAAGGACATTGGAATTAGGGTTGGCACATGTAGTTGGATTTCCTCCTATAGTGTAGTGTTATGAATTGGTGCTCAAATGTGACAGACAATATGACAGGGGTACACAAAGGATAGTTGGTCCCCAAGGGAGAATTGTGGAAAATCTAAATCTTGTGTCTATAGCCCAAACCTTTGACATGTTAGATAGGTCTCATGTGGTGGATTTTGATATGGATATGGAAAAGAAGTTCTATGAGGAAGATACCATCAAGTCCCAATAGGTCATCAATTCTTGGTTGGAGAAGCCTAAGTCCCACTTTTCCAAGCTACCCAAGTAGCTATTCAGAGCTAAATTCAAGAAGGAATACTATGATGTTATCACCCCTTTGGTGATTAAATATACAAAGTTGTGGCTCAAGCATAAGATGTGGGAACTGGAAAGTGAAGGTGTGCAATGCACCTATGATTTAATGGGAGACTTGGAGTCTCATTCCACTTTTGAGGAGTCAGCTGAACAAGATCTTAAGTGTAAGGGAAAGGCGAGCTCTCCTTTTAAGATCAAGATTAAAGATGTTCAAGTGGAGGAAGTACAGGAGGCAGAAAAACAAAGAAAGCCTACTGCAAAGATAAGGAGGCACATTTCGAGGACCAGGAAGTCAACAAAAGATGAAGCTGAAAGGGAAGATAAAGAGGTTAGTGTCCTTGTGCCCAAGAGAAGAAGGATAGTAATATTGTCACAGAAGGAAAAGGAAAGCTCCAAGATAGGGGAGGAAGTTAGCCCACCTGTGATAAATGTGGAGAGTCGGGAGAAAGGACATAGGTATATACATGGAGATCAAGAACTCCTTCTCCTAAAGACAACGTGTTGAGGAAGGATGCTCCTCCAGTCACTCTTGATACAAAAAAATATGATAATATTCCTCTTTCTCATGAAGCTTGCAGTGCACCAGGTGAACCAGGTGAATCCAAAGAAGTAGAAAGTCATCAAGATCCAGAAGGAGAAGAATTTCAAGAAGTTGAGCTCTATAGTGCTGAGGAAGAAATAGAGAAGGTGTTACAGTCTCCCCTGGTAACTTATGAGGATTCACCTATCTGGAGTGAAGAAGATAGACCTCCTCAGAGAGAGGAAATACCAGTTAGGAATCCATCCCTGGTGCATGAAGAATAACATAATAAAGAAAAAGAAGATAAAGCTGAGGAGATTTCTGAGAAATAGGATTTGAGCAAAGATACACCCAAGGATCAACATGATGAAGTTGGAAAAAGCAATGTACAATCATAATCTATTGTTCTGGGTTGGTTGGATAAAGAATTAAAGTGTAAGCAGATTGTTGTAGATGACACCCCTCCCAATTGGGATGAGCTATTGACAAATATAGGAAAGGGTAAAGGAAAGAAGAAAGCCAGGGTCATCTCCATGATTGAGAGAGATGAAGCAAATAACAGGGTGGTTCACATTGCTACTCCTGCCCCTGATAAGAATAGAGATGATGTGACTGGAAGTGATTACAATGTGCAAACCATCAACCTAGGGCCCACTTCCATGGAACAAGAGATTGAAGAATATGAGGGCTCTAGTGCTGTGATCTTGGGTAGGTTGAGGAAAGAAGCATAGAACAAATAAGAATTGAAGAAGGAAAGTGATAAACTCAAGAGATATTTGCAAGACTTGATGAAGCCTTTGTAATCCATCAGTTCCTCATCATCTACTGCAAGCTTCCTACCACAAGAAACAATATCAGAGTTGGAAAGAATGAAAATCACCACACATGCTACAATCAGCTGGTTACAGGGGGTACAAACCAAGGGAGATGATGCTATCAAGGACATCCTTTCGATTGGAGGAGATGCAATGAGATCATTAGATTGGCTAAGAAATGTGCTAGCACAGGATAAGGAGGACGTAGATATCTTGTTGCAAAAGACTAAGACCATCATGGAGTACACCGAAGAAAAGTTGGTTAGTGATGGAATCCTTCCTTCTTCTAAAGTTCCAGAACCTTGGGAATGGTATGAAGCTTTGCAAATAAGGTAGAAGGATTTAAAGAAAGTATATAAATAGCCTTGGGAAACAGATTGAGGACACCTTGACTGAAATTTACAATAAGTGCATTTCCTTCTTTGAGGTGATGACAGGAATAGAGAGATTTGTGCCAAAACATCTTAGCTTGGAGTAGTTGAGAAAATGGTGGTGAGATGTGTATTCTCTAGTAAATGAGGGCCCTGTCACTGAACATCATTTGGATGATGTAGGTACCTACATTGCAGTAATTGATAAATATCAAAGTAAGGTAGATTGGGATAAAATGGTAAAACAGTCAAGAGATGATATCAAGTCCATTGAGAGGAGAGTTAAGGTTTTACCTATGCCTCATGTGGTTGACTTGGACAAGGTATTTTTGATGGTGCAAGATAAGATGGAGCGCGTTAAGGATAAAGGGGGGAGTAGTTAATGCAATGCTACATCGGAATTTGTGCTTCCCCATTATTTTCCTTCTCCTCTACATGCATTGGTCCAGATTATGTTGGAGATCCCAGGCCGACCTGGATGGAGTACACACATTTAATGCATATTTTACTTTATTTTGAATCCCTCTTGGCCGACTTGTTATGTGGCCATTTATTATTGTAAACCCTAATTAGGCCGACATATCTTGGGGGATTTCTATAAATATGGCATTCTGCCTCATTTGTAAGGGCTAGATAGTTTTACTTTGGAGTGAATTAAGTAATATAGCAAGAGTTAGGGTTAGAAGTTAGTTCATTTTGAGCAAGTGTTGTAACACAAAACACTAGAATTGTTGCTACTTTGGGTAATTTAATGAAGAGAAGACATTTGATTTGCGCCTTTATTGTGTTGGAATTTTATCTGCATGGTTCTTTGATTCTATCTTTGAAATTGCTTATTTGATAGATGTGCTAGGCTGAATGCCAGATGAATTGATAATGTTTATGATTTTTTTTTTATTCAAGGGGTAACGCGAATTTTGAGAGCTATGAACCGAATACAAACTATTCAACAATACCACCAATGGGGTTCGAACCTGGTGGCGAGAATAAATAATGCCACTCTATAAACCATCACACCGCCAATAATCGTGATAGTGTTCATGATTTGATGCTTGAGGTGTTGCAGCAATCTCTAATCCATACTTTTTGTAGCTAGCTGATTGTTAGTTGCTTTGCAAAGTTAGCCTGGACTTTAAATTCACCGTGCTTTGTTCAATTGTGGGTGTTTGTTCATTTCAATTGCAATTGGATTGTCTTGAATGAATGTTCATAATCTGAATATCCTTAATACCTTAGAAGATTGCACTATTTCTGTAAGATTGTAGATTTATCTGGGTCAAGCAGGAATCAGTTTATGAGGGATTGGTCCATTTCAAGTGTTTCATCATTTGCATTGTTAATCTTAGGTTTAGTGTTAAATTTAGAAGTCTCTCTAAAACCTTATCTCTTTTTCTCTTTCTTTATCATTTGGGTTAGATTTAGGATTGGAAGTATCATCATATTGCTAGATCTGATAAATCTAAGGATTCAGTATTTGCTTGTAGTAAGGTCCCTTTGTGATTACCACAACATTTTCACATTTATCACCGAAGTTGTTTATGCATTGTCACACCCCAGAATTAGAGACCTTGGGGTTAACTCTGAGGCTTTCACCGATAGATATTTACCTTCAAGAGATAGATACTATATTCTCACCGAAATGTTGTTGTGTAGAAAACACCATCAACATAAAGTTTGGAGAAAAGGTTGCAGGATGTTACACGATTCGCGCTGAAGATCATGCACAAGTTTTCCACCACTCTATGTCTACTGCAGAAGGAAAAGTCCACTGACAATGTGGAGGAGGAAGCTATCAACAAGGAACTTCTTAAGTTCCTCACTGAAGATTGGGCTACCATAACTTTAATCAAGCCATGCAGTGGGAAGAAGGATTAGGGTCGTGAGTGATTCAGTTTTTTGGCTGGTCCTGGCCTCAATGACCATCGTTTCTATTTGATTTCACTAAAGTTATTGATACTGTTTTTATGTTTCCTTATGACTAGTATGACCCTTGGTGGTCCGTGGTTAAGATTGCTTTGAATCGTGGTTTCATGATGGACATTACTATTAGTATTAGTATTTGTGTTATGTTTTGGATGTGTTTTTGATATGAAATGTTTAGGGTGTTGGTTAGGTTTTTAGACCTTGCTGTTAATATGCTATTAGTGTTACTCTGTTGTTGATGGCCTGTGGGGCCTTGTACTAAAGGGACAATGCCCTAGTTTTTCTGCTTTTTATATAAAAAATAATGGTGTTAGTATTAATGGTATTGGTAGTTATAATTCTAATATTCATGTTAAACAAGTATTATTATGAGAAAATATACATGATGCTAAAATTTGTATCAACAATTATGATTAAGCCTTCCCTCTCAATGAACAAAAGTAGAAAATTATTTAACATGGCTATTACTTTTATTACCAAGCCTAAATCAGTTTTAGGGGATAAGTGTAATATATATATTAAGAATTAGTATTGTGTATAAATGGTGGGATTCTAAATAGTGGCAACATTAATGTTATTACAATTTAATGAGATTATAGTTGTTACATAGCAAATTGCTTGTATTATCATTATTATTTCTGCACAGTTGGTATGATTTAATAATTTATCTCATTTAATCATTAGTATGATTTAATGAGCACATTTGAATGGTTTTGTAGTAAGAATGTTTTCTTTAAAAAAAAATGGTTCTTTTTGGGTTTTATCTTGCGTAAATTTTGGGAATTATAGTTGGTATCAGAGCGAGGTTTTTCAACACTGGGAGCTCGGTGTATGGGCATACATATGTAATAAGCCTTATGTTGGTTAAGTATGTAAGAGTGGGCATGTGGGAAACATTAAATTCCTTCTCCTTTTCTTGTGACGTGAGG
>VDFB02075321.1:191673730-191895296 GCA_007258455.2 Sequoia sempervirens
AATACAAAAAATGAATCCTAAAATAGCCCTGTTGGTCAAAGCTGAAATTTAAAAACTTCCCAACATTGGATTCATCCAACCTATTAATTATTCTTCATGTATCTCAAATATTGTCATATTCATGAAACCTAACAATCGTATTAGGATGTGTATGGATTTTAGAGAATTGAATAAAACATCCTTAAAAGATGACTTTCCCCTTCCTAATATTGATATGATAGTGGACTTGACTGTAGGACATGCTTTGTTGTCATTTATGGATGGATTTTTTGGGTAAATGAAATGTTTATCAACCCTCAAGACCAATACAAGACAACATTCACCACCATTTGGGGAAATTTTTGTTGGGTAGTCATGCCTTTTGGATTGAAAAAAATAGGTGCAACATATCAACAAGCAATGAAACTAATATTTCATGACTACATACACAAGATTTTGAAAGATTATGTTGATGATATTCTAGCCAAATCCTTAACTCGACAAGACCATGTAAATATTCTTCATAAAATATTTGAGAGAATGCAAAAGTATAACATGAGATTAAAATTGAAGAAGTGTCTGTTTGGTGTAGATAGTGGGAAACTTTAGGGTTCAATCATATCTCACAAAGGCATTGAGGTGGACACAAAGAAAATTTATTCCATTGTTAGCATTCCACCTCCAAGAAACATATCTCAATTGCATATGTTACAAGGATGGATTCAGGCTATACATCATTTTGTAGCTTTCTTAGCATATCAAACACTACCATTCACACAAATCCTTAAGAAAGATGTTAAGTTTGACTAGAATGAGGATTGTAAATAGGAATTTAAGAGTTCAAAATATTATCTTATTACTCCACCCATTTTACAGCCCGCTATGCAACACAAACCATTTATTCTTTATATAGCAGCATCAACCCATGCTCTAGCAGCATTGTTGGCTCAACAAGATGATAATGGTAAGGAACATCCTATTTATTACATTAGCTGAACTTTGATCAACTATGAAACAAAATACACAACCATAGAAAAATAATGTTTGGCTCTTGTGTTTGCTACTAGTAAACTAAGGCATTATTTATTGAATGCTGAAATCCATGTTATGAGAAAGTTTGATCCTTTAAAACATCTCTTTACCAAAATAGATTTGTCGGGATGCTTAGCTAAGTGGGTTATGTTGTTAACTAAGTTTGACCTCAATTTTATTTCACAAAAATAAATTAAATGACAACCCTTAACCGACCAATTAGCTGATGCTACTTCTCCTCTAGAGTTGCCCAACATAGACTCATTCCTAGATGAAAATGTGTTGACTATACAAAAATAAAAAGAAACATGGGAATTATACTTTGATGGTTCTAAGTGTAGAACATGCTCAGGGGCAGGAGTTATCTTAATTCTCCCTTCAGGAAAGCCTACTCCCTTATCTTTCCATCTAAACTTCCTATGTACCAATAAAATTGCATAATGCACGGCTCTAATAGGTGGCATATGTGCCATGTTAGCATTAAAAGCCAAACACATTTTTATATTTGGAGATTCACTCTTAATAATTAAACAAATCAATGGTGTGTATCAAGCAAAGCATGATAAACTTTTCCACTATAGAGATATTACAATGATACTATTGAACAAGTTTGAATCTTACACGATAGAAAACATCCCACGAAAGGATAATAGGCATGCAAATGAAATGGAAAGTGCCACTTCTCTTGTATCTCTCAATGATCCTATTATTGACTTCACATTTAAAGACCAAATGATACCAAAACCATCAATATAATATGAGTGTAAATAAGTTTTATCAAATGATGATGATGGTTCTAGTGAATGGTTTACACTTATATTCAAATACCTGAAAGATGGTACCTTTCCTGACCCTACAAATAAGAACACTTAAGCCCATATGAGAAATCTTGCATCCAAATAAATAATCTTAGTTTAAATTCCCTATAGAAGATCATTTAATGGCCTTTTACTTTGATGGCTTAAGAAATCCAAAATCCCCATAACACTTGAACATGGACATGCAGGTGCTTGTGGGAGTCATTTTGGAGGAAGATCCCTAGTTCAAAAACTAATTCACATAGGCTATTATTGGAGATACATAGAACAAGATTGTTTTGAGTACGTGAGGAAGTGCCATAAATGATAAGAACATAAAAGTTTGATTCATGCCCCTACCTTCGAACTTCATGCTCACATTCCTATTTGGCCATTTTCAGTTTGGGGTTTGGATCTTCTTGGGAAAATATTGAATTGCCTTCTTTCGCTGGACATACTTATTCATTACTGCAACTGATTACTTTACAAAGTGGGTAGAAGATATCCCTCTCCATTCCACATTGTTGATGCAATATTTCATTTCATATTGGAACACATCATTACTCACTTTGGTCTCCCTTCTACATTGGTCTTAGATAATGGAACTCCACTAAAAAAAATGACGTGAATAAATTCTTAGAAACATTCACTATTCAACATCATTTTTGAACATCATACTATCTGGAATCAAATGGACAAGCAAAAACAACTAATAAGACTATTGAACAAATTCTATGAAAGATAGTAAGCAAACATAATAAAGATTAGCATACACAATTAACCAATTCATTATGAGCTTATTGTATGAACGTTAGAACATCCATTGAGATACTCTGTATAACCTGGTCTATGGTGTTGAAGCAATAATGCCTTTAGAGTTAGAAATTCCTTAATAATTTCTCTTAAAGGGCTCATTGATGAAAATACCTACAAAGAACAATGTTTGCATTAGCTTGAAATGGTCGACGAATAGTGTATTAATTCTCTCAAACATTTACAAGCTTACTCTAAAAGAATGCAACATAGTTACAATGATAGTGTTAGATTCCCTTGTGAATTTAATCAAGGTGATCTAGTGTTATACAAAAACTAGAGAAATGTCAATGATCCCTCAAATGAAAAAGGAAAGTTTAGCCCTAACTAGTTAGGCCCTTACATTATTAAAGAAAAGTATGGATCAGGAGATTATATATTAATTGAATTGGATGATACATCTTTAAAAGACCCTATAAATGTCATGCATCTACGTCGGTATTACATCTAGCAATTCTTGTTTTGAATGGTATGTTAGAGTAATGTTGTTAGGTGAAGTAGATAGGTTCTATTTTATCTCACATTACTTTCTTCTTTGATTCATAATAACATGTGTGTATCTTAGATTCTAGGGTGATTAATCAAATACTTTGTTTAATTACTTTAGTTCCCATACTATTCAAAACTTAGTGTGTTATGTTAATTTAAATCCTTACATGAATTTAATACCATTAAATTATAAGTGTATTTAAGTTAACATTTCTTAATCAAAATGTAGTATCTAACATAAACTATGAATGGTTTAATTAGATCACATAAAACATTAAATCATGGAGACATTTATTAAATATTCTTGCAACGGATATTTGATAAATCACATTGACATTTAATTCAAAAAACATCATAAACCAAAATGATCATATATATACATAGGTAGTGTTGGTTCTCCAAATATCAATAGATTAATTGAATCCTAAAGACTCGGCCAATGTCTTATGCTCAGACTCAAAGGTTGATTTGGCCAATTGATAGTAAATTGAATTAACACACATTTCCCTTGCACTTCAGGCTCTATAGGACCTAGTGGGGTGACCCTTTAACAATATCTAAAGATTTGGGCATACAATTAACATGATATTTCTTAATAGATGATGCTCTCACAAAATTATGTTGAGAAACATAAAACATCACTCAACATTGGCAAGACATTGAGTGAATTTCAGAAAATAGCATGGAGAACATAAGAAACACATAACTTAGAACACATAATTGAAATGGTTTATGATTTAAAGAATTGGGAACAAGCTGAAAAGAACAAAAGCATAATAATTGACCAGTGCCAAGAAATGAGCCATGGAGTCATATAACCAACATTTCATCCTACAATGTTGAAAATGTTCTGAAGATCTTTGCTATTGTTATCAAATTATGACAACAAGACCACTGAAGCTCTATCTAGTAATCATTCTTTACAAATCCACCTGAAATACAACACTCCTGTCACATTTGTTGAAGAAATTACACTATTCCCTCAATAATAGGCAATAATAAATGCAACTTGTGATTCATTAAAGTAATTACATCATTCACATAATAGAAGGAAACAATAGATATAACTCAAATGTAGCAAATGTGCATGAAAATACTTAGATAATTTTTATTATTGAATCCAAAAGAGCACTACACTTCAGCAATGGAGACAACTATCATATAAAATATAAACACGAAAGAATAATTTAGAACACACACTTTTAGATTAGTGACTTAGTTTCAATTCATCCTAGCTTTACAACTCTACCTAGAGCTTCTGCCTGACTTACAGAGCTTTCAGAAAATGGAACCCTTACAAATGAGAAGAGAATGAGAATATAAAGAGGAACAGAATGCTCTGGAAGAAGATCCAAAAATGCCATTTGGCAGCTCCATTCTTGTTGATCAACAAAATTGCGAAGCCTCTCTCCTCTCTCTTCAATAAAAAACTTTTTTCCTCCCATTCTGCCTTTGTCAAAGTTGTTGAGCAACAAAAAGCTTTCCCAGGTGAGGAATTCACCATCAAATTCACTCAACTATGTTGAAATAGCATGTGCTCGTAAAACTTCATATTTTTGTTTATTTGTTATGTTGCAGCTGCACATTATTTTACTTTTAACAAAGTAAAATATTCTCCCAACACTTGATGTTTTAAATCTTTCATTTAAAAAATTCTTTATTTTTACCTACCACCGAAATATTCCTCTCAGTGAATAATTATTCACTCCATAAAACTTCTCGTGCACTTCATTCTTTAAATTTCTCTTATATTCTAGCAGTCCTACTTTTAAAGAATAAAAGCTTTCACACATTTGATGGGAAATTAAAAGAAATTTACTCACCCCATTGGCCAACACTTTGCTTTAAATGTTTCTTGCTTTTTAAAATACAAATGAAGATTTTAGGGGAAAATTAAAAAACTCATGGTTTAAGCATGTTCAAGGGCCCACCCTTTGCATATATTAAAGCCCTTACCATTTAAATAAAAATTTCTCTATCGGGCATTTCATTTTACCCCACTCTTAAAATATTTTGTATTTTATAAGACAAACGAAGGCTTTAAAATATTTCAAATGTTGACCTTCATTTGCTTTAAAACAACACTTTACCTATGTGTTTGAAATGCCTTAGGCCCACCATGAGCCATGTGGCTCAATCTCACTAATTCATGGGAAATAAATAGTTTGCAACTTGGTTGGGTGAGTTAGTGGGGAAGGGTTGAGATTTGGCTGCATCTCATACTCTTTTCTCCACCGTCGATCTACATTTTTCTTCCTCTGTTGCCCTAATTTCTCTTTCACTCGCTTTGCTATGCCCATGCTTTGCCTTCAACTTGGCCATGGTGGCTTCCCCTACCTCTTTAAACAATTCAAATTCATTTTCACTTTATCATTCCTCTGATCTCTAACTCAATACCCAAATACCCATTGAGCCCATCAAAATGTGTGATGGGAGCCTTTGCGTACACCAATTGCATTTGCTTGAAAGCTTCTAAGGTGTTTTTTTCATATCCATTTTTTCTAGTGCATGGGATATTCAAATAGGTTTCTTCTATCCTTGCACAAATCCATTCCCTCTCTATTTTCTACCTGACACTCTGGTGCACATAGTTTCTCACATATCAAATGTGTTTGCTTGCACGTCTATGAAGACTTTCGATAACTCTATTTTGTGCATATACTACTTCATGGTGGCCCATTGGGAACACATTTTTCTGAAACTTCTCGGAGTCTCTCCAACAAATCAACTCTACTTTGATGGCTTTCCATGCCACATTTCATTATTTGGGTTGGAAGCTGCCCCATTCTTGTTGGTAGTGCGGGCTCTTTTCAACTACATCACCTTTATTCTATCTGCATTTACTTGAAAGTTTTTAAGACGTTCAATACATGCGTTTTGCACATGTCCTATAGCCATGGTATTCCTTTACTTAACATACACTGAATCCACCTCCTTTGGCATGGGCAGGAGGGATGGGTTCCATTTATTTAAAATTTTCAAAGGATTTTCAACAATTTATTTTGGTATATATCGACCTTCACTCCATTCGTCCAACACATTAGCTTGAAAGTTTCTAATGTCTTTTTAATAAATGAATTTTATGTAGATTCCAGGTGTGCCCTTTTGTTCTTGATGGCATCCCTTTATCTTTCACTCAAGTTGCATACAACTTCGAATCCCCTAAGCATTTGCTTAGAAATTTCTAAGGCATTTTCACCAAATACATTATGTGTTTGTTGTGCCAAGACAAATTGCATTTTCTTGAGGGTTTGTAAAGAATTTGCAATAAACTCATTTTATACATATCCTGCATGGTACCTCATGAGATTGCATTCTTTTCTTTGATGGGTGGGCACACATTGTTGCAGGTTGCGCCCTAATCTCCCCTATATTTGCTTGCACATGGCCTTTGCAAAGTTTCTGAGGACTTTCTACAAACCTGTGTTGGACATAGATTGTAAGCACAACCGATTCATTCCGTCATAGCTGCTAGAATGCATTTTTTTAGAAGGTTCTAAGAATTCATGCACAACCTTCTTTAGCATTACTTAGGAATCTCATGTATTTGGTTCTTTTGATGTTCGCCATTCAAATTGCCATCGATCCCCTATATCCTTCAATTCAAAAACATTATTTTCAAAGCTTTTAAAATATTTTCAGTAGATGCAACTGGTAAACCTTCTTCTCCACCCTTTGAAGGATTGGACATGTGCTTTAATGTGGCTCAATCCACTTCAAAATGCATAAAATGTGATCATTGAATTATTTGGTGTAGCCTTTGATCATTTTCCTCATTGATTCCTTTGGTCAAAGAGGTTTGTTTGTTTCATTTTATGGCAACTCAAATGGATCACTATTTCCTTCAATTTGTACTTCATGACATTAATGCCTTTTGGAATCACTCAACCAATCAAGCTATTTTCCATGTGTATGCTTCCACAATTCACTAGCATATTCCATCCATGCATTCACAATTATAACAATGAATCCTCCACCCTACATGCTTTGATAGATTCCCACAACAAAAAAAGTAATCATACAAATTCTCTTTAATTCATTTTGTTACAAATGGATTATTGTTCTCATTTGTAATATTGCAACATTTACAACACCATAACAATGCAAAGCATGTCGGGCCCTGTGTGGGCTGACTATTTTTTTTTTTTTGAAACAATTTTTAAGCTCAAATTATTCTAAGACAACATCTGAATGCATCTGGAATGAAAACATGAAATGGGTTTCCAATAAAAACCACTTTCTAACATGTTTGCAAAATGAGCAAAACTAGCCAAGTAGGCTCTGGAATCGCCATTCAAAACTGGGCAAATAGCCTCCTGGAGTCATGAAAACTGGCAGGCATGTAGACATCTAGCCCAAGAATTGAATGCAATAAATATCTCAACAAAAGGATTCATGAGGTGAAATATATTTGTTGTCAAAGTTGCTCAGTTGAACTTTCTACAACAATCAACTTTCCTGAACCAATTAAAACTGATGAAATCACCTCATTGCAAAAGTACCAAATCAACTCCTAGCGAGCTACCGCTAGACACACTAGCTCATTTTGGTATAGAGAACATGTGTGAAAAAGGTATTTTCTTGAATCATCATTGATAAAAAGATATTGAAGGTCAAAGTTGACCTCTCGTAAAGGTTTCAGAAAATGCAAGTGCAAAACTAGAGAAATTACATTTGGTTTTGATTTGCTAAAAATAGCAAATCAAATCATGAGGCTTTGAAACTTGACATGTGAGCTCATCTTGGTATGGAGAATGGAGAAAAACATTCATTTTGACATGACAGTCAACCAATTGCAAAATGAAAGCTCAAACGGGAGACTACTTTGCAAAATTGAAAGTTTGCGAACAACAGAAAAGTGCAAAAACCCTCTAGCTTCACTTTTCAAAACCCTAACAAAACTTATCATGGGAAGCTAAAAATTGGCATGCATGCTCACATAGGACACATGAGTTGGCTTGCAAATTTTTTTTGGTTGAAAATCAACTGGCTTGAAAATATGACCTTCTAAAGTAGGGCACCTAGGCATATTGATCAGGTGCACTTTTGAAAGTGCAAAGGAAATTTTTTTGAAATGGGAACTTCAAATTGTCAAAATTTGAGAGTTCCATCAGTGGCTCCATATAGGGATGTATGCCCCCTGTGGGCATAGCAAGATTCTAGATCTCTGGGGAGTATACCAAATACTGATTCCATTAGGTGTCCTCAAACTGCTCCTCTATTCAACTTCTTAGCTTCATCTGGTGACACCAAGAAATCAAATGAAAAAGGGGAGTCAATACTTACCTCTTTCAAAAAAAATTCTAATAAAATAACTAATCTCCCTCAACTTGTACTTTCATCTGTCAGACCACAACAACATGAACAACTACACCCTTGCAAACACAAGTGTCAGGCTACATTCATACAAGTGGAAACTTGCTCTCTGTTCAACTCTGTCATCACATGGTAGCCAAATTACATATGCCACATCACTTTCCATCTCTTCATTCTCTAATTTTATATCAAGTGGCAACATTTGAGGATAATGATCAAGACCACATGAGAACATAGTCTTATCACATTCACCAACACCCTCATACTAATCATGCTCAGAGGAGATATCATGAATGAAAAACAACATGCAATCCCCTTGTGTATTGAGCAAAGATTGCTCGCACATTTGCAACCCCTTCAATTGAGTTACATCACAAGTTGGTTTGTCTTCACTCAGATGCCATAGCCCAAAGACATTGTCATGTGTTTCAAGATTCTGAAAATTAGGTTTATTAATACCAAAAGTACTTTCATCTCCATTCAAATCATGACATTCAGAAAAAAATGTCAACATCCATGACATAAGTAGTGTTCTCTACCTCAGGCTTATAGATGATGTCAAATGCATTCTTGAGATCATTATGCAAGTTCATATGGAATGTTTTAAACAAAGATTCAAATAATTCAAAATTCAAGCCTAAGCCAAGAATTTCACCTTGATTCTTCATAACATGTTCATTGTCTGAATCATTTTGAAGGCTATCACTTTCAAGATTAACAGGGGTTAGCCAAGAAATTTTCTTGTGCACTTGCAATCTCATATGCACTTTTAGCTGATGAGCATATTGATCTATGTGTCAAAAACTCACTATTATTTGGAAATTGTTTATTAGCAGAAGAGCTAGCACCTACATTCTCTTTCACATTAATGCATTCCTCATTCAAAGGAAACATGTCCATTTTCATACTGTTAAAACGAGAGAGGTCATCAAAGAATGACCCATACTCAATCTCATATTGACTGACCTCACACCCATTATCATTTGCATCATATGGTTGCTCCACACACTGGTTAAAAGGTTTTGCAATGTCAATGGATAATAAGGCTAATCCTAGATCCATGTGACTATCACAATGCATAACTTGATCATTCAAAACTGAATTCCTTCCTTCATCAATGTGCACCTCATCATCCTTTTCATGTACAGTTGAAATTTCCATCTCTGCTTCATATAAACAATCATGAACAACAAAGACATAAACACATTCATCAATATTTTCATTATTTCTAGCTCTATGTTCATGATCAACAAATTGAACACACATATTTTTGTCCTCAAATTCTTCATCACTCATAGAAGTAGCATGCTCCATTGACGTCAAAACTGAGCTACATTCTAAGTTTACATCAAATGCAATTGGATCATTCATTTGTGGACAAGTGATTTCATAAGCATTCATGTCATTGCAAACTTCATGTGAAGAAAGTACCTCTGTATCATCCTCATAGGAGCAATTGTAATCAGTAGAAGAGAAATCAATTTGACTTTCATCAGCATCCTCATCATAAGAAGTCTCATCACTACATAAGCTATGCTTAGATTCTTCGGAGAGAATGCTTGAACTTCTATCTTCAATGTCTCGATCACTAATTTGTGAGGAGGTGTCAGCAACAATTGCATTGTTTTCACTAACCAAAACTTGACATGGAATAGAATCTTGCATTTATTTTACTTCTTCGATATTGCAAGAATTTTTTTGATGCATGTCTATTTCCTCATCATACCATGTATCTTCCTCTTCATCACTGCTGCAAGGATCTACACATATGTTGATTGTGAGCTTATTACAGTCAACATCTTCAATCATACAACACATATCTTCATTTTTTGATACACTCTTTTCTTTCTTGTGTATCATGTCCTGATGTTCTTCAATGAGACAATTGCTATCTTTATTTTGAGTCACCAAATTTTGTGCATAATTAAGTCGAGCTCCCTCAATAACCTTTATCCAATCAAGTACTTGATCCAAACTATGAGACTTCAACCCCTTTGGCAAAGTACTTAGTCCAGACTCATAGATTTCACAAAATAGATCAATGCACAATCAATTTTTAGGTCTGAAATTTTTGAAATCTATGAGTCTAGACTGAGTACTTTTCCAACACTCACAACCTTGTGTCCTTTCATCATTGAGTATCTGAAATCATTCTCAATGTCTATAGCCATTTTATATGCTTGGTGCAGTGTTGCAGGCTCCTTATCTCTTAATAAGAAAGTCATCTTCTTGTGAAATTCCCCCAAGTACATGACCAAAAATTCAACATCATTTGGTCTTATTTCTTCTGGAATCTCTCTTATGATGTTTGAAAACCTGAGATTAAAATATGGGACTAACTCATCTTTTCCTTTCTCCATTTTCATGAACTTTTTCCTTATCAACACAAGATCAATCCTTTCTCCAAATTGCTCCAGGAACACTGCCATAAAGTCTTCCCATGAATGAATGGAGGAAGTTGGTAGATAGGAGAACGATTTCCTTACATCTCCTCTTAAGGATTGAACAAATAGTCTCATGATCACATCCTCGTAATCAATCTCATAATCATCCATCACATTACTAAACTCTTGTAGATGTCTATTTGTTCACTCAAACTTGTCACCAATGAATCTTGGTAACTTATTTATGAATTTAGCTGGAATGTCATTTGGGTAGCCACTAATGCTATAGTGTTCTTTAATCAGCTCAATAACTAGGAACATGAATTCCTCTACTCAGGGATTGAACATCACAACTGGCAGTCATGACCTACTAAAGAACCTTATTTAATTATCAGCCCAGGGACGTAAACTTGAAATGGGACAACACAAGATATGCACTAATCACCCTTCTAGACATGCATGATTCCTAAAATGCCTTATACTGGAATTTAAGTACTGAAAACAACTTTATTGTTTAACTTTGCTTTGGAAATGAAAAACTCGAAAGATAACCTATTCTGCTCCTAGTGGCTGCAGGAACAGTTGATAGCTCTGTGTTTCTGCCAACTGCAGGAACAGTCACATTAACTTCTATGAAGGAAAATGCAGCTATTCTAACTTGCAAAATAAAAGTATAGACAGTTCCCTAAGTGGGAACCCTTAGGTAGTGCCAAAAGTAGACAACAAATTAGATGAAAAACTTCATAAGCTTTATTGATTCAATGTAAACAAGTACATGGCACAATCTCTTGGCTAAATTTCTAAGACTGAAAGTGTGTTACAATAGCGATTTTCTTAGCCAGCCCCTTCTCTGAAGGAGAATGGGCTATTTATACAAAACTGATCCTAACTACTAACCAACCTTCCCTTATAAAACATGAGGCATTTATTACATTTAACTAACTTAAGTAAAGAGATGAATAACAATGCAAGAACTAAGTCAAATTGGTTTAGCAGTCTTAAAGCGCCATCATCCTAGATTTATGCACCACCAAGACGCCTGGCCTAGATTTCTGGAACACTCTCCCTGCATGGTAGATGAGTTGAAACTATCTCCTCATCCTTTGTTGTTGAACCAGTCTTTATGGATTTGGTCTTCAATTCTTCAATTGGAAATTGAATTCCCTTCCTTCAATCGTGGTACCTGCAAAATATCTCGCCATCTTTTCCTGAGGAAGAAGGTTAGCTCAACACGTTCATCCTTTAAGACAATCCATTACTTTATTCATTCATTCATTAAGTATTAAACTAAGGCAAACATTATTTTAGATATGGCTGGAGGAAGTTTTGGTAGTGGAGGCTGCAGGAAGGTTTTATGATCACAAAAAGCCATAAGGTATTTATTAGACTAATAAAACATTAAAGGTAATAATCATGGGACTTCTTATGACAATATACTCATCATATTTAAGTCATAAAAAGGTCTATATCCTATCCCATAAAAAAACTGAATGTTTGTTTTAGTATAATAAAAACAACAAAGTATTTATAAAAGTATGATCAAAATGTGCCAAAGACTTGGCTCATCACTCCCCTCAACCAACTACTTGCTAGAACCTTCAGCAAGTCTAGCATTCCTTCTTTTGAAAAACTCTCTCAGATCTGCACTCAGTTGCTATCCACATTCGCCACTGTGGAAACTCCAAAAGTGAGCTCGCATTGCCTCCAGCCTTTGCCATCTATTATCTTCAAAACTTCTATTATAAGTGCTATTATCCCCCTGTATAGCCAATAATGGCCATAGGAGAATAGGCGGCTACATAAACAAGGGCAACCAATTCTCCTTCTTTGTTCTGGAATTCCTCATGTACCTCTCTGCCCTTCTGGTTGCTGCATACAAGGTATTGGGAGTATTTGGTTATGCTTTCTGTAATTGAAATGAAAGATGCTCCCATTTGTTCTAAATGTGCAGGGTTGCAGCATTAAAATCATTGTTTATAATTTGGGAGTATTGAGAAAATACCTCTTATCTTAGAGGCTCAATCAGTGGCTTGGCTCTTTCATCTCTCCACAATTTCTTCCAATCAAAGTAGATACCCATTCCATTTCTAGATTCATTTCTTACAGACAATGGCATATTTACTTCATCATGCATATGGCTATCAAATTGTTCTCCTCTACTTATTTCATATTAGAGCGCTAATATGAATATCACCAACATAACATAAGGGATTCCATTCCTTATCCTAGGATACAGCCAAATTGTGCAGATAAAATTCACACAGGAGGTTCCTGATGTGCAGAGGTGAATCCCTGTATGCTTCATAAAATTCCTCAGGGGTATCCAAAGAAGGATTCTTACCTTTCCAGACTCTAATTAGCTGGAAGTTCAAATACAAATCCTTGAGATACATTGCATAGACAGGTGAAGGTACACGACATTGCATCAGTTGTGGAACCAGCTCTACCAACTGGTTGAGAGTGTCATTCAAATTAGCAATTTCTAGATTCTTGTTCTGGATTATCCTTTGTAGTCTCTCAATTTCAAGTGCTGAGGTAGTCTACTATTGCTGAAGTTCTTGAAAATATGCCATTCCTGCAGTAAAGTTTGTGACATGGAGTGGTGGTCTATGATTATAGCACACCGTAGGTGTCTCATGTACTTCTTCAAACACATTCAACTTAACTTGCTCTTCTTCTGATGGAAACACAATCGGCTCTTCTTCCTTCTCATCATATTCCATATCTTTCTATAGCTGCTCTGCAATGGTAGAAAACTTATTTAGGCCAGCCCCTTTAGGTATACTCACAACCTCCTTGATAACAGGTTCTTCTTCTCTCAGTTCAGGACTGGAAGGATCTGAAGGTGGTGTGGCAGGAGTAGTTTTAAATGATTGGCAGGCTGCCTGGTTCTGGAGCCTAGAGCTCCTTCTCATGGAAGTAGGAACTGTTTTATGCTTTTTGGAAGGTTTTGTTGCAGGAACAGAGAAATTTCCCTTTTTCTTTCTTTTTACAGGCACAAGGGTTGCTACAACAGGTGACTTTCCTTTCCTATCCTTGGGAGATAGCTCATGAATTTTGATAGGACCTTGTGCCGGCTACTTGGGAGTTCTTTCAGAAAGAGGAACATCATCCTATGAACCAGATGATTCCTGAGAAGTGGACATAGCAGCAGAGGTTTGGCCTGCGGACTGGGAGGTTCGTTGCTTAAAGGGAAGAGCTTCACCCCTAGGTCCTACATTTTGAATTTTAGGGTTGAATGGGACCATGAATTCCTCCCAGGTCATTCCTGATGCATCTTGAATGGATTTTTCAACAAGTAATTTAATAAGGAAGTGGTGAGATATAGAGTTAACCCTACCCTTTTTAAATTCAGCAGCACTGTTGGATAGAAAATTGTAAAGAAAGTCAGGGATATTCATCAACAATCCATGGCGTAAATGAGACAAAAGTTTGAAGTGATGAGAATGCATGACTGAAAACCTACCTTCATAGGTTATGTATTTGATGATATACCCTGCCCGTGACACCCAGTCCTGCGGCAGACTCATTCTTTGGGAACCTTGCTTATCTACCAGCAGAGGAGGGTCATTTGGTCGAGTGAACTCAGCCCTGACGCTTCTTGCATCTCTTCCTCTAGGAAATGGTTCTCCGACTTGAGGTAATCCCGTTACCTCAACAATTCTATCAATTGACGCATTGACTATTATGCCTCTAACTTTTGCTTCCCCATCATGAAATGTCCTTGTGAATTCCTCTGCAATGTCTGTATTAAAAGTTTCGAGCTTCAGGAAGTAATTGAGCCACCCATATTGTCTGAATAGTGGCACATGCAACACATCCTGCAACAGGATGCTATGGTCTATAGGCTCATGCCGAATCGACTGACCTCCCATTTCCTTGGTTTTCTTTAATTAAATGTGTTAATCAATGCTCACCTAGCTTTTCCAACTGAACTTCCTGTAACCCAATTAATGAACCCTTCTGCAATTCTATAGCACTCTGCCCCTCCCCTCAACCGAAACTTTTGAACCTCTTTTCAAAAGTGACAGAAAAATAGGGAAAACAATGTGATCATGCAATCTTTTTAGGAAGAGAGTAATCATGGATAATCAGAATACATGTAGGTTCATTATTGCAGGAAGGAAAGACTGTTTGATTAATAAGTATAGGTTTCATATATTGAGGGTTCTTCACAACTGATGGGACAAGCTTATGGCGGCAATATTAAGGACGTGGTGAAGAAAAAACCATGTGCTCAATCGTGCGAATGAGCTGAAGGAAATGGAAACCATATAGAGAATTGTTCACGCTAATTAATAATAAATTAAATGCAATAAATAAAGTAACTGAAGCAATCTTAAAATGAAGTGGAGCGTACCTAGAGAGAATCGTTGTAATTATTTGATGTGACTTCCTTCTTCATTGCAATAAGTGACACGGAGAAACGTGGATGATATGGGAAATTATAGGTGGATGATGTGGAAGAGAGAGAGTGAGTACGGATTGTGGATGAAGTGAATGAATGGAATGGGGATCTTATTAGATAACCCCTTTATTATGATTTGGTGCACTTTTATGCATGGCTCAGGAATTTGAGCCTAGGCTCAATTCCTTTGGCTCCAGGATCGCTGCCATCCTGCTCAATTTAAAACTGTCTTAGAAATGTTTCCTTGTCAATGGGTTTAGAATAGAGCTTTAGGTGATGCCCATTGACTAGTAGCTTGAATCGGACCTCATCAATGGTCCTTAATTGAATAGCACCATTGGCGAATACCTCCTCTATCTCATATGGACCCAACCACCTAGTTTGTAGTTTTCCTGGACTGTCCTTATATCGTGAGTCATAAAGCAGAGCCCAATCTCCTGCTTTGAATTTCTTTTCCTTGATGTATTTATCATGCCACCTTATTCTTTGATGTTGTACCATCTCAGTGTGCTGCAGGGCATTGAGCTACATGACTCTGTCCTTTTGTGCCTTTGTTAAATCCATATCCATCTCTAATGTTGTTCTTAGAGTCTTATGTTCGAATTCTATTAGCATCACAGTTGTTTTACCATACACCATTTCAAAAGGTGTACATCCTGTAGCAGTCTTCCAGGTAGTACGGTAGGCCCATATAGCTTCTGGTAACCTTGCGGCCTAGTCCTTCCTATGCAAATCTACAATTTTAGTCAAAATGGCCTCTATGTCCCTATTGGTGACCTCAACCTGGCCATTGGCCTAGGGATGATAAGGATTTGATTTCTTATGCCGTATATTGTATTCATTTACTAAGGTTGTGATAAGTGTAGAAGTGAATTGTGCTCCTTGATTTGTCACTATTTCCCTAGGGACACCAAACCTAGTGAATATTTCCTCATAGAGGAATTCAGCTACTTTATTATCCCTAGCAAGCTTCATAGGTTTAGCCTCTACCCATTTTTTCACATAATCTGTACATACAAGGATGTAGGACTTACCATTGGAAGGTGGATCAATTGGTCCTACAAAATCCAGTCCCCATTTGTCGAAGGGTGTAATGACAACTTGTGGAAATAGAGGCATCTCATCAGATTGAGTTGGTCTTCCCATCCTTTGGCATCTGTCACATCTCCTGTATATTTGGTTGCATCTCTATGCAGAGTTGGCCAATAGTAGCCAGTATTTAAAATTTTCATTGTTGTTCTTTTGGCAGCAAAATGTCTACCACATGGCTCATCATGGCTTGCATGTAGTATATCATAAGTGTCCTCCTCTTGTACACATCTCCTCATAACTTGATCTAGCCCTGTATAAAATATGCAATCTACAATCCAAGAAAAATTAAAGCTTTTCTCTACCAATAATCTCTTTTCCTTAGGGGAGAATTGAGGAGGAGTTCTTCCTGTAGCCAGATAATTTGCTATATCGGCATACCATGGGTGAATAACCTTGATTGCAAACAGGTGCTCATCAGGAAAGGAGTCTTCAATAAGTGCAGAGTCATCTTGCCTTTAAATTCTAGAAAGGAAATCAGCAACCACGTTGGCTTTACCTCGCTTGTCCACAATTGTAATGTCAAATTCCTGCATCAGCAATAACCATCTTGCCAGTCTCCCAGCTATTGAGCTTTTGTTCATGAGATATTGGATTGTTGCATGATCAGTGTGGACAAATATCTGATAACCGGTGATATAATGCCTGAATTTATTGAGGGAATAGATGATTGCCAACATTTCTTTTTTTGTAACAGTGTAGTTTAATTCAGCCCCTTGTAGATTTTTGCTTATGTAGTAGAGTGCATGTTCTGTTGAACCACCCTTCTTCCCTAACATAGCTCCAATGGCATAATCCAATGCATCAGTATGAATATGAAATGGAAGTAACCAATCAGGTCCTTTCAGAACAGGTGTCTGTGTAAGGGTAGCTTTTAAATCAAGAAATATTTTTTCACATTCCTCTGTCTAAGAAAAATTTGGCATCTTTCTTCAGCAGACTGTATAAGGGGCCTGCTATTTGGCTGAAGTCCTTGATGAATCTTCTGTAGTATCCAACATGGCCTAGAAAGCTTCTTACTTCCTTTTGCTTGGTAGGAAAGGGTAGATTAGAGATGACCTCAATCTTAGCAGGATCAACCTGTATTCCTGCAACAGAAATATAGTGACCAAACACTATTCCCTCCTGCATCATCATGAAGCATTTTTGACTATTCAGTGATAGGTTGTGATCTTCACATCTCTGTAGTACTTTCTCCAAGTTGGATTGAGCTTCCTCAAATGTTGTACCATAAGTAGTAAAGTCATCCATGTATATTTCCATGCAACCATATGAGATGTCTGAGAAGATACTTATGACTTCCCTCTGGAAAGTTGCAGGTGCATTGCAGAGACCAAAAGGAAAAACTGAATAGGAAAACATTCCCCAAGGACATGTAAAAGTAGTCTTTTCTTGATCCTCAGGAGCAATCTTGATTTGATTGTACCCACTGAAGCCATTTAAGAATGAGAAGTAATTTTTCCCAGCTAAATTATCTAAAACTTGATCAATGAATGGAAGAGGAAAGTAATCTTTCTTTGTTTCCAAGTTGAGCTCTCTGTAATCTACACATGCCCTCCATTTTTCTCCTTTTTAGGAACAATAACCAATGGGGAAACCCACTGACTATCTGAGATTGGGTAGATAAAGCTAGCTGTTAACAGTTTCTGCAATTCTTCTTTAATAATTTCTCTCAAAACTGGGTTAATTCTTCTTTGAGGCTGCCTGATAGGTCTAAACTCACTGTTAATGTATATGCGATGTGTATAGAGTTTTGGGTCTAAACCCTTCATGTCACCATATTCCCAAGCAAAAGCTGACTTATGAATGGTAAGCATTTTGACCATAGATTCTTGTTGCTCACTTGTGAGGTTTTTATTGATGCTCAAGGTTTTTCCTGCGGCTACCTCAACTTGGGAGGTTAAATCTATCATAGATACTTCAGACAAAAATGGCATTTCTACCTCGTGGGGTAACAAGGTGTGAAAGCAGTCAGTTGCTGTAGGATAATGAGCTGATGTAGGCAAAGGAAGAATGGTCTGCAAGGAACATGGATTTTTTTCACAATGAAAGTATTCGGTACCATAGTTATTCAATAGGATATTGGACAGTATACCTTCTTCGTCTTGTTGTGAAACGAAAGGCTCTTTGATAATCATCATTAAATTGGCCACAGAGTTCACTTCCTTCTCTTCTCCCAAATCTGGCCAGACAACCTCTCCAGACTCAAGTTGGGGCAGGGCTGGAGAATAGAGGGTAAGCTTCTTTGTGCTATATCCATCAGATATTGTCATGTTACCTGACCTACAACCAATATAAGCATCAGTAGTAGCCAACCAAGGCCTTCCTAGTATGACAGGGTATCCTCCCAATGATTTCTTTGGAGATAAGACCATAAAGTCAACAGGGTACTCCCAGGAATCCAAGGTGACTACCAGGTCTTCAACTACCCCATCAGGTTTGACAGTTAAGCTATCAACAAGTTGTAATATTGTAGGTGTAGCTCTCAGGTCTGAAATATTAAGTCTTACAACCAGGTCCTTTGTCATGACATTGATAGCTGCACCAAGATCTATTAAAGCATTCTTAATTTGCAACCCATTAACATTGATCTCCACAATAGCGCTTCCTAGATCTAAATATTTTGGGATGCTAAGCTTCCCTAGCATTAAGTTAGAGAGTTGGCCTATGACATGGACAGTTTGAGGGTCCTTCTTTTTCTGCCCCGGTTTCTTCAAACATGCCTCCTTGATGGCCTTGCCATAGATAGGTACTTCTTTGATTTATTGGAACAAGGGAATTTTCACACATATATGCTTTAGCTAGTCAAGGTTGTCAAAGGTAGGTTCCTCTTATTTTTTTACATTTTCACCTTCGAACCTTTGTGGGAAAGGAGGGGACACTTTATCAGATGCCTTAGGTAATGATGGAATCTGAACTGGCTCATTTGGTTGGGCTTGGTCATTGGTATCTTCTTCTTGGTTAGTCTTCTCAGATGACAATTCTGAGATTATGGGAGAAGATGGTGTGGGTAGCACAGTTCCTGAACATAAATTGATATTATTCAAGTTAAGAGCATAGGCAGGCTGATGATTAGGATCAACAAAATAGACTTGTTGTTGCTGCTGCAGTTGCTGGTTATTTGGATTGGGTGTTGCCGGAGCAGGTAGTTGGGTTGACTTTGGATTCTGACCTTGATTAGCTACAGGAGGTGGCATAATGGATTGTTGCTACTATGGTTGTTGCAGGAAACCAGTGGGTGGATTTGACCATTGCTGGCCTCCTCTCCATTGGTTAGACTGCTGCCAATTCCCTTGCGGAGGCTGCCACTGATTTTGCTGTGGTGATTGCCAATTCCCTTGTGAGGATTGCCAACGGTTTTGCTGGGCATTTGGCCAAAGGTTATTCCACTGAGGTTGGGAGTATGGCTCATAGTTTGGAGGGTACTGGTTTTTCCATTGACTATTATATGAACCAAAATTTTGCAAAGGGTCCTGAGGCATACCTTGTCTTGGGGCCCATGGCCTGCACTGAGCAACAAAGAACACTTCCTCCTCTCCTTCAATGGTTTTGAACTTAGTAGAGAGATGTTGTACCTCCAAATTGGCCACTACTTTGCATCAGCAGTCTTTCTTTCTTTATCAGCAGTGGGGGCAATATTCAGCTAACATTGCCTCAGCTTCCTCTTTCTTCCTTCTAGCTTGCATAGTATCTAGTTGAGTAGCTACATCATTGATGATATTCTACTTGAAGTCGGACAAGAGATTGGTAATATCCCCTTTAGATATTCCAGAGCCACTTCCTTTTATAGAAGAAGGTCTAAACCCCCTTCCCTTCTTTACAGCTGCTCTGGAGTAATTGAGACAGATTTTCTTGATATCATCCCAATTACTTTGGGTGACATCACCTCCTGCCATGTGGTCAAGGGAATCCATGCAAGTATCATTGACTCCCCTTAAGAAGAGAAGTTTTTGAGATTCCTCATTCAGCGCATGATGAGTATTCTTCTGCACACTAAACAAGAATCTTGACACATAATCCTCCAAGGTTTCATCCTCCTTTTGTGACATTTTGAAGATGTCATCTCCTCTCAGATCATTTCCTCTACAATACTCTTTATATTTATCCATGAACAGAGTCTTCATTTGATCCCAATTGTTAGCTACATTGCTTCCCAATCCCATGAACCATCTCAAGGCTGCCTCCTTTAGAGTAGAGGGAAACAATTTCAGCTTGTGTGCTGAGGTTGTATAGTCATAGCTTCTACAAAGGATTTCAAATTCAAACAAGAAGGTATGAGGGTCCTCAGTAATAAGTCCATAGAACTTTGGCAGTAAGGAGGCAGGGATGTTCTTGAGGTTATTATTGTCATGTAGGCCAGGAATTGGAAATGGAAAAATAGGAATTGCCATTCTTGGTTGTATTCTTGGATTAGCTCCTGGTTGATAAACTACAAGAGCAAGTGGATTATTTGATTTTATTCCTTCGGATAGGTTAAAGCTTAGTTCAGTGGAATCAGAGGAAGAAGATGAAGTAACTAAGTCTTGGCCAGCATCCAGATATGAGTCGTCTTGGAATAGGTTCGATTCAATCTCTTCAATATATATGCTCCCAGGAAGGAATCTTCCAAATTGGTCTCTTCTTCTATGCATACAACAAAATTAAACTATGGAGATGCTGGAATGCAGAATTCTAAACTAAAAGTACTAAGAATGAAATCTTAAACTCTTTACTACCATGCCTGTAATAGGTTCTTAGTTTGACACCATCCCCGACAACGGCGCCAAAAATGTAGTGTTCTTTAATCAACTCAATAACTAGGAACATGAATTCCTCTACTCAGGGATTGAACATCACAACTGGCAGTCATGACCTACTAAAGAACCTTATTTAATTATCAACCTAGGGACGTAAACTTGAAATGGGACAGCACAAGATATGCACTAATCACCCTTCCAGACATGCATGATTCCTAAAATGCCTTATACTAGAATTTAAGTACTGAAAACAACTTTACTGTTTAACTTTGCTTTGGAAATGAAAAACTCGAAAGATAACCTATTCTGCTCCTAGTGGCTGCAGGAACAGTTGACAGCTCTGTGTTTCTGCCAGCTACAGGAATAGTCACATTAACTTCTATGAAGGAAAATGCAGCTATTCTAACTTGCAGAATAAAAGTATGGATAGTTCCCTAAGTGGGTCCCCTTAGGTAGTGCCAAAAGTAGACAATAGATTAGATGAAAAACTTCATAAGCTTTATTGATTCAATGTAAACAAGTACATGGCACAATCTCTTGGCTAAATTTCTAAGACTGAAAGTGTGTTACAATAGCGATTTTCTTAGCCAACCCCTTCTCTGAAGGAGAATGGGCTATTTATTGAAAACTGATCCTAACTACTAACCAACCTTCCCTTCTAAAACGGGAGGCATTTATTACATTTAACTAACTTAAGTAAAGAGATGAATAACAATGCAAGAACTAAGTCAAATTGGTTTAGCAGTCTTAAAGCACCATCATCCTGGATTTATGCACCACCAAGACGCCTGGCCTAGATTTCTGGAACACTCTCCCTACATGGCGGATGAGTTGAAACTGTCTCCTCATCCTTTGTTGTTGAACTAGTCTTTATGGATTTGGTCTTCAATTCTTCAAGTGGAAATTGAATTCCCTTCCTTCAATCATGGTACCTGCAAAATATCTCGCCATCTTTTCCTAAGGAAGAAGGTTAGCTCAACAAATTCATCCTTTAAGACAATCCATTACTTTATTCATTCATTCATTAAGTATTAAACTAAGGCAAACATTGTTTCAGATATGGCTATAGGAAGTTTGGGTAGTGGAGGCTGCAGGAAGGTTTTATGATCACAAAAAGCCATAAGGTATTTATCAGACTAATAAAACATTAAAGGTAATAATCATGGGACTTCTTATGACAATATACTCATCATATTTAAGTCATAAAAAGGTCTATATCCTATCCCATAAACAGACTGAATGTTTGTTTTAGTATAATAAAAACAACAAAGTATTTATAAAAGTATGATCAAAATGTGCCAAAGACTTGGCTCATCAAATGCCACTAAAATTGATGGCTTTGTACCTTCTAGTGCTAAAAATTCTTTGACAATCTGGTTGGAACTGATCACAAACCATGGTTCCATCTGGAACCATACTAGGATGCATATATTGAAGCATTTTAACATGCCTCTTTCAAAATTCACATATCAACTCTAGAACTGATCATTCATTTCCCTATTTCTATCTTTCATCATGATCTCATAATATTACAATGCATAATTCAAATGCATCTAAGCCTAAGATCTATTTAATGGGAAAATTTCAAGAACAAGCATACTTTCAACATAATACATAAGCTACAAATTACAATTCAGAAGTATGCAAACTAAATATTATTGTCCTTTCCCTTTCTTAGTGCTAATCACTCAATGGGGAGCCAAAGTTTTCTCCTAAAATGTTCAATTATGGTTTTCATACAAGAGTTTCTTGAAAACCAAGAATGAAGAATACATGGAAATGTTGTAGTTGCTACAAAATTTCTGGAAATATTGTAGATCTAGAACTGTATTCACCTCTTCAACAAGTTCTTCTTGACAGAGTTGCCACCTCTCTTCATACATGACTAAACTTCAAGCAGTATTAATTTCTTTCACATGTAAATTTATTTATGAGTTCCTTTCACTAGCAAAGCACCACTGATCTTGAAATCTTCAGGTTCACTACACCAAATGTTTCTCTAGGATTGAAATTCTTCAATATTTGAACTAAACACAAAATAGAAAATAATAATATAGTCTATGAAATAACCATCTACAACTGGAGATTCAGAATTCTCCCTAGCAGAGTCACCATTATGTTGGTTCTCCAAATATCAACAGATCAATTGAATCCTGAAGACTCAACCAATGTCTTATGCTCAGACTCAAAGGTTGATTTGGTCAACTAACAGGAAATGGAATTAACACACATTTCCCCTACACTTTACGCTCTGTAGGACCTAGGGGGTGACCCTTTAGCAATATCTAAAGATTTGGACATACAATTAACAAGATATTGCTTAACAAATGATGCTCTCAAAGAATTATGTTGAGAAACATCAAAAACATCACTCAACATTGGCAAGACATTGAGTGAATTTTAGAAACTAGCATGGAGAACATAAGAAATACATAACTTAGAACACAAAATTGAAATGGTTTATGATTTAAAGAACTAGGACCAAGCTGAAAATAGTAGAAGTATAATAATTGACCAGTGCTAAGAAATGGGCTATGGAGTCATATAACCAACATTTCATCCTACAATGTTGAACATGTTCTGAAGATCTTTGCTATTGTTATCGAATTATGACAACAAGACCATTGAAGCTTTATTTGGTAATCATTCTTTACAAATCCACCTGAAATACAACACTCTTGTCACATTTGTTGAAGCAATTACACTATTCCCTCAATAATAGGTAATAATAAATGCAACTTGTGATTCATTAAAGAAATTACATCATTCACAGAACAAAAGGCAATAACAGATATAACTCAAATGCAACAAATGTCCATGAAAAGACTCAGATAATTTTTATTATTGAATCCAAAAGAGCACTACACTTTAGCAATGGAGACAACTATCAGATAAAATATAAACATGAAAGCATAATTTAGAACACATAGTTTCATATTAGTGACTTAGTTACAATTCATCCTAGCTTTACAACTCTACCTAGAGCTTCTGCCTAACTTGCAGAGCTTTCAGAAAATGGAACCCTTACAAATGAGAAGAGAATGAGAATATAAAGAAGAAAAAAATGCTCCAGAAGAAGATCCAAAAATGCCATCTGGCAACTCCATTCCCATTGATCAACAAAATTGCAAAGCCTCTCTCCTCTCTCTTCAGCAAAAAGCTTTTTGCCTCCAATTCTGCCTTTGTCCAAGTTGTTGAGCAACAAAAAACTTTCCCAAGTGAGGAATTCACCATCAAATTCACTCAGCTATGTTGAAATAGCTTGTGCCCATGAAACTTCATATTTCTATTTATTTGTTATGTTGCAGCTGCACATTATGTAACTTTTAACAAAGTAAAATATTCTCCCAGTGCTTTATGTTTTAAACCATTCATTTAAAACATTCTTTATTTTTACCTGCCACTGAAATATTCTTCTCAGTGAATAATTATTCACTCCATAAAACTTCTTGTGCACTCCTTTCTTTAAATTTCTCTTATATTCTAACAACTCTGCTTTTAAAGAATAAAAGCTTTCATACATTTGATGGGAAATTAAAAGAAATTTACTCACCCCATTGGCCAACACTTTGCTTTAAATTTTTTCCCCTTTTTGAAATACAAATGAAGATTTTAGGGGAAAATTAAAAAAACTAATGGTTTAAGCATGTTTAGGGGCCCACCCTTTGCATATATTAAAGCCCTTACCATTTAAATAAAAATATCTCTATCGGGCATTTAATTTTACCCCACTCTTCAAATATTTTGTATTTTATAAGACAAACAAAGGCTTTAAAATATTTCAAATGTTGACCTTCATTTTCTTTAAAACAACACTTTACCCGTGCATTTCAAATGCCTTAGGCCCACCGTGAGCCACATGGCTCAATCTCACTAATTCATAGGAAATAAAGAGTGTGCAACTTGCTTGGGCGAGTCAGTGGGGAAGGGTTGAGATGTGGCTGCATCTCATACTCTTTTCTCCACCGTTGATCTACATTTTGCTTCCTTTGTTGCCCTAATTTCTCTTTCATTCGCTTTGTTATGCCCATGCTTTTCCTTCAACTTAGCCATGATGGCTTCCCCTGCCTCTTCAAAAAAATTCAATGCATTTTCACTACAAAATTCCTTTGATCTTTAACTCAATACCCAAATACCCATTGAGCCCCTCAAAAGGCATGATGGGAGCCTTTGCATATGCCAACTGCATTTGCTTGAAAGCTTCTAAGGAATTTTTTTCATATCCATTTTGTATGGTGCATGGAATATTCAAAGAGGGTTGTTTTATCCTTGCACAGAGCCATGCCCTCTCTATTTTCTACCTGACACTGTGGTTTCCATAGTTTCTCACATATCAAATGTGTTTGCTTGCATGTCTATGAAGGCCTTCAATAACTCTTTTTTGTGCATATACTGCTTCACGATGGTCCATTGGGAACACATTTGTCTTTAACTTCCCATAGTCTCTCCAACAAATCAAATATGCTTTGATGGTCGTCCATGCCACATTTCATTATTTGGGTTGGAAGCTACCCCATTCTTGGTGTTAGTGCGAGCTATTTTCAACTGCATCACCCTTATTCAGTTTGCATTTGCTTGAAAGTTTTTAATAATTTCAATACGTGTGTTTTGCACATGTCCTATAGCCATGGTATTCCTTTACTTGGCACAGGTTGAATCCACCTCCTTTGGTGCAAGAAGGAGGGATGGGTTCCTTTTATTTAAAAGTTTCAAAGGATTTTGAACAATTTATTTTGGTGTATATGAGCCTTCACTCCATTCGGCCAACACATTAGCTTGAAAGTTTCTAATGTCTTTTCAATAAATTCATTTTATGTAGATTCCAGGTGCACCCTTTTGTTCTTGATGGCATCCTTTTACCTTTCACTCAAGCTGCATATAACTTTGAATCCCCTAAGCATTTGCTTAGAAATTTCTAAGTCATTTTCACCAAATACATTTTGTGTTTGCTGCACCAAGACAAATTGCATTTGCTTGAGGGTTTGTAAAGAATTTTCAATAAAATCATTTTATACATATCTTGCATGGCACCTCATGAGACTGCATTCTTTTCTTTGATGGGTGGTTACACCCTGCTACAGGCTGTGCCCTAATCTCCCCTGTATTTGCTTGCACGTGGCCTCTACAAAGTTTCTGAGGACTTTCTACAAACCCGTGCTAGGCATAGATTGTAATCACAGCCGCCTCATTTCCTTATAGCTACTAGAATGCATTTGTTTAGAAGTTTCTAAGACTTCATGCATAGCCTTCTTTAGCATTGCTTGGGAATCTCATGTATTTGGTTCTTTTGATGTTCACCATTCAAATTGCCATCAATCCCCTAAATCCTTCAATTGAAACACATATGTTTCAAAGCTTTTAAAATATTTTCAGCAGATGCACTAGGTAAACCTTCTTCTCCACCCTTTGAAGGGTCGACCATGTGCTTTAATGTGGCTCAAGCCACTTCAAAATGCATAAAATGTGATCATTGAATTATTTGGTGCAACCTTTGATCATTTTCCTCATTGATTCCTTTGGTAAAAGAGGTTTGTTTGTTTCATTTCATGGAAACTCAAATGGAGCACTATTTCCTTCAATTTTTACTTCATGACATTAATGCCTTCTGGAATCACTCAGCCAATCAAGCTATTTGCTATGTGTATGCTTCCACAATTCACTAGCATATTCCATTAGAGCGTTCACAATTATAACAATGAATCCTCCACCCTACATGCTTTGATAGATGCACACATCAACAGAAGTAATCATACAAATGCTTTGTAATTCATTTTGTTACAAATGGATTGTTCTCATTTGTAATATTGCAACATTTAAGACACCATAAAAGTGCAAAGCATGTCAGGCCCCATGTGGCTCGACTAATTTTTTTTTCATTTTGAAACAAATTTTATGCTCAAATTGTTCTAAGACAACATCTGAATGCATTTGGAATGAAAAAATGAAATGGATTTTCAATAAAAACCGCTTTCTGACATGTTTGCAAAATGAGCAAAACTAGCCAAGTAGGCTCTGGAATCGCCATTCAAAATTGGGCAAATGACCTCCTGGAGTCATGAAAACTAGTAGGCATGTAGTCATCTAACCCGAGAATTAAATGCACTATATGGCTCAAAAAAAGGAGTAACGAGGTGAAAGATATTCACTGTCAAAGTTGCTTAGTTGTACTTGCTACAACAATCAGCTGTTCTGAGCCAATTAAAACTGATGAAATCACCTTGTCCCAAAAATACCAAATCAACTCCTAGTGAGTTGCAACTAGAGACACTGGCTCATTTTCGTATAGAGAACATGTGTGCAAAAGGGATTTTCTTGAATCATCATTGATAAAAAGATATTGAAGGTCAAAGTTGACCTCTCATAAAGGTTTCAGAAAATGCAAGTGCAAAATCGGAGAAATTGCATTTGGTTTTGATCTGCTAAAAATAGCAAATCAAATCATGAGGCTTTGAAACCTAACATGTGAGCTCATCTTGGTATGGAGAATGGAGAAAAACATTTTTTTTGACATGAAAGTCAACCAGTTGCAAAATACAAGCTCAAACGGGAGACTACTTTGCAAAACTGAAAGTTTGCAGACAACAGAAAAGTGCCAAAACCCTCCAGCTTCACTTTTTGAAACCCTGACAAAACTTATCATTGGAAGCTGAAAATAGACATGTACGTTCACATAGGACACATGAGTGGGCCTGCAGATGGGTTTTTCTTGACAAACAACTGGCTTTAAAATATGACCTTCCAAAGTAGGTCACTTAGGCATATTGATCAGTTGCACTTTTGAAAGTGCAAAGGAAAATTTTTCGAAATGGGCACTTAAAATTTTCAAAATTTGAGAGTTCCATCAGATAGTCATCAAGTTTTTTGGGTACCTATGCATCAGTGAGTACAATGTTAGTAAGGTCTATGACTACTAGACCCCTCTGAGGCCAGTGACCTCCATGGTCATCGTGAGATAGTAGTGAGATCGCGATCTGATTGAATCTCTTTGTAGAATATCTAGTATCCCTAATCCCCTGGCCTCCCACATGAGAGGCTCAACATGCTCTTGGTCTATGCAGTCCTTGTTTGCCGGTATCCTTGTGACCTCCTCCCATAGCCTTGAGACCTCTGCCCGTAGGTCACTCTCCACCCTACTATCAGTAGTACCTAGAGAAGCTAAGACCGTTGTAAGCTGTGCATGGATCTCATTAGCATGACTAGTGGTCCTCTAATAGGATATACCCAATCTCTCCATAGGCTCAAAAATATCTGCATTTGAATCCATCGAGAGTGGGGGCACGCACACCTTAAGGATATCATCCTCAGGACATAGCAAAGGAACTAGTGTTGAAGCTACTCATTGATAAAGGTCACACCACTCTCGTGTAAATCCTACAAAATGGAAATCATAAAGAACATCAGTAACCATCATAATCATATATAAAGCAAGTGCATAAAGATAACTAAATATAGTGAAATAACATAAATCATCTAAATATCACCTAGATCACTGGTCTGTGAATCAGGGTATGTTTGTACGACGATGGTCCCTCCTTGTGATGATGATGTGGGTGGTCTACTACTGCTAGCCTCCCCACACTCGTGTGTATGGAACTCTGACCTAATGGTGGCATGTGGCATGTCCAATCTGATAAGGGGTACCTCCATACTATTGGATGTCGCTAGATCCTCCTCTGTCTTAATAGTGTCTTCACTCATGGGCTAGGTAGCATCAACATGCCCATCAGCCTCCTCCTATCCTCATAGTCCTCATCCTACTCCTTCTCATCTGCATCTACAAATATGTTGGGTGTGGCAACATCATTATTCCTAGTTTCATCTATGTGATCATAATCTATGTCCTCTCTACAACCTCGAGTAGGTTCGACAAAACCCATAGGGTTATGCAAAGGGAACATAGTGGCTGGCCTCCCTGTAGTCCACCACTCATGTAAGCCTAATTGGTACCTATTTCATTAGCCTTAGAATTTGGGGGTAGGTTAGGGTCTTCATCATCTCAATCACTAAAGTATACATCATCCCTCATGAGATGGTGGTCATCCCCGGGACTGGTGGTACTATGCGTTAATTGTTGGAATGCTGGTGTAGAATGTGGAGCCACCCGGGTATACCCAAAGTATCTCATCACCCTATCATAGTAAAATGGTATGACCACATAGTCATGTTGGATAAACAAAAATTGATCCATCTACAATTTGTGCATCTCAAGTTGGTGATCCACCCACAACGGTATTCACTAATAGGGCCTCCAGTAGATGTCATCCTCATCTAACTAGTCAAAAGTAATCCTCCAATATAATAAATCTCCCTCCTACAAAGGCCATCTAAGGGGGTAATTGAACACCCTCAACTCACCTGCAGCTACTATAAAAGGAAATCAAGTGGGCCTGGTACATGTAATATGCTCAAAGCATCATATCTAAAGTAGAGTACAATGTACAATGCTCTGTAGCTATCATAAGTAAAAGTGATTGAGATCATAGCATAAATGAGCAAGCATGATGTGACCCAATTCATAAACGGTCTACTACTGCTCCATCCGTCTGATAGTGTGCACGAAGCCACCATCTAAGTGTGCCCCCCGACCATTTAGAAATAATATAAATGCCAAGGTAGTGATCATAATCCACTGCAAGAGTGGTGACCACACATTTAGGAGCCATTTAAGCTCCACATGCGGTATGATAGTCGAGCGTCACATAGGCCACTCTACACAATAAAAAAATATCTTCTCTCATCTACGTGAAGGATCTATCAGTAACTAGTTGTACATGCTCGTTGTAAGGTCAAAAAATGCAAGTTTGAACCACAAGAGGTTGCTAAGTTCTCACAACATTTTTTGCTAATGTACAAGGTCAAATGATGAATTTAAACCTTCTTCTCTTCTGGCACTGCCAGACCTAGGCGGGTATACCTATGTGAATAAAGCAGATTTGAATTGTATTTATTCCCTAAAGCAATCTATCCACAATGGTAGTTGGGAGTGGATAAATGAATTATTATTTTGGTATGGATTGTATAAGCAATATCAAGGTAAAACCTAATATGTTTAGTTAATAAATGTAAAAAATAAAATGGATGAAACTAAATGGTGAAATGTATGAGACCAGTGCCTTTTTGGGTATATGGAGTCTATTGAAGACCTAGAAAATGTGACTTGTAATGTCATATTAATATGGGTTTATAACTTGTATAAACATGTAGGTAAATAGTTGACAAACTCTACTTGAGATAGATTAACAACCCTAATTATATGGTTCTTCTTATTAATCTAATTAACACTTCCAAATTACTGTGATTGACTAGAAGGATTTAATATTTACTTGAAAGAACCAATTAATCATATCACACAAGTAAAACAACTATGTATTGATAAACTGAATATATACTTGATATATCAATTTAACTAACAAAGAAGCATTAACGTGGAGACAACCAAATAATCGTATAATTCCAACAAACAGTTGATACTAAGATCAGATTGATCAAACCACAAAATCAGATATCTTCACTAACTTCATCAAAATTCATACATGCATCTGAGTCTTTTGAAATGTAAACATTGTGTATCACTACTTTCCTATTATACTCTTCTACCTACTCTAATCTTCTCGATGATACAATTTCATCTCATATATATACATTGCTTTAGGTTTATGACCCTTCATATTTATTCGTTGCAGCTCCTAATTTATCTAATTGTCTTCAACTGATTAAAATATTTTAATTTTAATCTCTTCAATCTTGAAGTTTGTGAGAATAATCTTAGTGATTATTAAATCTTTCCTTTGTTGGCAATTTTCACCTTTTCACCCAAAAATAAAAATATTTACCAACCATATAACTCCTTCATTGAAAAATATATTTCCTGTTGGTGAGAAAATTTTACCTTGTATGTAATTTATGGATCTTTATTCATCGTGAAATACTTTTTGAGTAACAATAACCTTCATGAAAAATAAAGTATTTCATAATACTTTAGTATTAATTCTTTTGCCAACAATTTCTCATTTATATTTTCTTTTGGGGAAAAAAATTCTCCTGTATTTCACCTATGTGTGTTTACTATATTTACACAGTAAAAAATCACTTGTTCTCCCTAGGTAAAAATATTTTCACAAAACTCATATTTTCACTCCTTTTAAAATCTCTCATCCCGCATTTTATTTATTTCCTCAACTTAACTTTTTTTCATCATAGTTGAGCACGTCTTTGTTTATAAAATATTTCACTTTATGTTTTACTCTTTCCCCAATTTTTATTTTATTGCACACCTGAATGATTTTAATTTACCACATACCCGTTGATTCGAGACCTTCACCATAAAAAATCCATTTTCACTGCATTCCCGCACAAATATTCAAGATCTCTTGCGGTAATGTAGGAAGGCTTACCGCTCACCTGCACACTTTTCAAAGTATGCTCACGGTAATGCGAGAAGAGCCTGTAGTATCACATGTCTTCTGCTTGGTGCCCGCGGTAATGCAAGTAATGTCTGGGGATCACCTTCTCATTTGTTCTCACTACTTTTATCCAACTCTTCACCAGCGGTTGTACCAATCATAAATTGACCTTGATCATTCAATGAGTTATAGACATCTATGTAGTTTGTTGTCTCCCCTACTTTGGCACTCTAATGAAATGAAGACGACAACTTGAATAGGAGGCCCTATTAACCTCTATCGATAGCATATCGTGTTTCATGAGATGACCTTCTACGACATCCATTCTTTGTCCATTTCTTCTCAAAATGTTTCATTTGGTGTGGATATTTATGAAATGCCCTGCTAATGATCCAACAATGCGTTGTGTTGAGTCTACCTTTCTCACCTGATAAATTCAATTGAATTGTATTTGAGTATATTCTTGAATATAAAATCATTCTGGCCCTGCATTATTTCAATATTATGGCTTGATGTGTGGACTCAGACTTGCAATCGTTATGAAAAAACTCACAATCCACAATGAGAATCATGTTCCCAAATTGCTTGGGTGGAGACGCCTTCAATCAAATGCATAATCTCAATCTTTTTTTGCAGTTGATTCTCCATTTGAATATCTATTTTAGGTTTTTCTCTATGTTGAAATTTTGATCATCTTTACAATCTACAGATCTGATCAATGTTCTTAGTTCACAAACTTGCATTGTGATGATCTCATAAGAATTTAGCTTGTGCATGTTTCCTCCTTCACCCACAAATGTCATGGTTGGTAAGAAACCTATAGGATTCCCACGACGACAAAAGCACTCTACACCCTATCCTCCAGTATTGTGTTATAGGATACATTTTAGCACTGTGTTTTTACTATTTTAATCCCTTTCTTAGAGAAGAGAAACTTGAAAATTTTAGTTTAAGAAAGGGAGATGTTGCACAAACCACTACAATCTTGAATCTAATCTCAAGCCTAGCCTTGACCTCCCTTCCGTTCTTTCATTCTTTATACTTATTTCTTAATCATGTCTCCAAAATATTTTATCTGAAAAAGCTTTTGTTATTTGTTCTTCCATTTTGCTTGAAATTTGTGGAAGTTTTAAATATTGAACTTGCAAAGATATTTAGATTGATTTTTTTTTTTGAGTCTAGATAAATAGAGAAAAAAATCCTCATTATTATATGTGGAAACAAATATTTTCTAATGCCTTCAGATTGTGTTGGATGCCACCATGCTGTGTGCTCACTTCCCCCTCCAATCAGTTTTTGCACTTTTATAAATTCTCCTTGTTTCTTGAGATCTATGGTTCCTTGTAGCACTGGGCACTTTTTCCTCTAATTCCCTTGTTCATAATCTGATTTTCAGATGCTTTATTATGGGCGTGAAATTTCTGTGGATCATTGCTACCCACAATGATATCAGGTCCTTTTGTTTTTTCTCTAAATGAAAAAAATTGTTCAATTCATTGATGGAATTTGTAGTGATGTTGCTACTTTCCTAAGTCTCTAGACACTTTGCAGTGTGGGAAAAATGGGTCAAGTGGCCTCCAAGACTACCTTATAGAATTGATCAAATTGCAATTTTTGTAAAGATATCAAATCATTTCCTGTGAAGCCATATCTTTGGAGATTACTTCATTTTGGATAGAAAAACATGTGTACAAGAAGATTTCATTCTAGTTCACTTCTTTCATGTGTTATTAATTGTCAAAGTTGCTCCTTTTGTGATAATTTTTTGTAAATGCCAGTGTCAAAACTGTGCAAAGTCAGTGTGGTTTTAGCTTTGAAAAAATACCAAATGATGTCCAAACGCCCTAAAAGTTGGCATGAAGGTAGAATTTGGTGAGGAGAATCGAAGGCACCAATTATTTTATTGTGATCATCATCCATTTTCTTAATATTTACCCTCAAATTTGACCATTTTAATAGAATTTTCATCGTATAGTAGATTTTCTCAAAAAACCCTGCAACTTGTTGCTTTGAAACTTTTTCTAATCAGATCGCACAGAGCTAAAAAATGGCATGCACACTCACATATGTTAGATGAAAACACCTGCAATATGGCTTTGTATGAAAATGAACTGATCCCAAGTTATGATTTTTCAAAATGTTCTCCTCGGGCTGCCTTTTCAACTGAGTTTTTTGAGTGGCATATTATTATTTTTTACATGGTATGTTCAATTTTTTCCAAAATTTGATGGTTCCAATAGTGGATCCATCTGGGGATGTATGCCCCCTATGGGCATAGCAAGAATCCAAGTCTCTGAGAGAGCAGACCAAGTGTTTTATTTGTTGAGCTATAGATTTAGAGTATTTTCTATCATGAACTAACATAGTTTTGAAAAAAATTACACCACAGCTAATGGCACAAGGCCACCAAAAGAAAGGTATTTATTTTATCCTGTCATACACCTTGCTTTCGTCACTCCACTTTGAACCCAATCTGAAAATTTTATTAAAATTTGTTTGACAAAATTTGTTGATATTTTTCATCCATCTATTATGCCTAATATTGCCCCTTCTTCATTATTATGCGTCTAAGAATCAAGTATAATCTAAATTTTTTTTTCATCATATGAAAATAAGTCACCACCACCAAAATCTACATGGTATTGTATCTCATCCTTTTTTGTCATTTTTGACCAAATGTTGGCTCTCTAAGTGAATTGGAAAGCAAAATGTACCATGTTGTTATTGACATTTACTACCATCAATGTTGGCCTTAACATCAGACCCAAAAATATTAGCACCATCTTCATCATCACATATGGCTTCCCCACATAGTTGTGGTTTTTAAACTCTATCAACAATTTGCAAATCTAACTTTTCAAAATTACCAACACCCCAAGATTCAATAGAAACTTGCTTTTTTGGAACACTACTGTAGTGAAGATACTGACCACTAGTTGTCTCTATTTTATCAAAATGTAATTGTGAATACAAAATTTCATGTTCCTCACAAAGTGTCTTCACTATCAAAGGAAATGTGTGTTGGACATTCAATTTTAGCATTATTCATGTGTACATATTTCTAATATTCCACGGTCAAAAAATTTGAAATTTTCTCATTGTTGAGTGAACATGTTTCTTCATTTATCATTCTTCTACTGCGTTCTTCATTCTTCTTATCATCGAAAAATGGTAATCCAGATGTGTTGATCTCATAGTCATTTATTTCACAAATTGGTACATCACTTTGATTATCAAAAAATACTTCTTCTTCAACATAAAGTGGATTCGAATACACATGAAATTCATACTCTGGCATACCTTGGAAAAATGTCATTTAATCTTCTTTTATCTTTTCATCATATAATGGATTTGAAAAAAATTGAAAATTGTTTTCAAATGTACAAACCTCTTTAGCATCAATTGTATCTCCATGGTTCTCATCTGCAGTTGGATGTGTCATTTTTTTACTATCAAATGGACTTGCAATTTCCGTTGCTTCTTCATCCTAGTCTCCATAAGAACTACAAGAATCACTTTGATGAAGGTCAACATCTAAATATTCAATAGATCCCTCATAACATGCATTGTCACAATATTTTATGCAAGAGAGACCTTATGTATCTTCATCTACATTATGTAGGCTATTATAAGAATTATTTTCACCTGCACATGTCTCATCTTCCACTAGATGCATTATTTGATCAATTTCTCCATAGTCATTAGTGATACCACTATTGGATTCAATATAGATAGTGTCCTCATACCTTTTCTTATCTACAATGTCAGTCCATTCATCTATTTGATCGAAAACAACTAATATCCATGATTCAGGCCAATAAATTGGATTAGGCTCATATACTTTCATGAACTGCTGAATGATCTCAAACCTACTAGGTGGGAAATTAATAGGTATTTTCCTACAAATATCTACCATTCTTCTAAACAAAGAGTGCCTAGATTCTCCTTTATATCTCCTTATGTCAAGAAAGGTGTCCAAAAGATTTTTTCTTCTCTCTTGAATATGTATACATTCATCATTTTTCTTCATAGATTATTGATTTTGATGCATACCTTGCTGCAGATTTTAACTTACACTTCCACGTGGGCTGAGATTGTGTTGCACTTGACATTGATTATATTGATGATCTTGATAGCTGACTAGTCTTTGTCTAGGAGGGATAGGATAAGCACTTATTTGTTTTGATGGCCATGGTGAATAAATGTTTTGTTGTGCATGATATGCATTTCCTCCATTGTGAAGATTTCCAATTGTATTATTATGCACTTGTGGGGTCCAATGCCTGCTTGCATTTGTTTATTCGTTCTTATTCCAGAGTGGTATATTTTTTGGTGTATTTGGAACATATTTGACTCTCCATTGTAGCAGTTATTGGTTCAATTGTAGTCATTATTTTCTCAATTCTTTCAACTCTCTTATTGCCTACTGCCTTCTCACTTCTTCTAACATTTTGACAAGAAAATTGGAAAAGTGTTACTTGTTCAACAATGTCTATGCATTATCTATTAATTTAAAAAAGAGTCACCACCTACTATTTTTTTTAAAGTAGGAAAATGATTCTTTTGAAATTATTTTTGAATTTCCCTAGCAGAATCTCCTCACTCCAAATGTGAAATTTATATTGACTCTTTAAATGGATAGGGTGGAACTAAATTTTCTAATGTTTTTCCCAAGCAGAGTCACCAAACTATTAGGTGCGTGACTCAGATGGGGAGTAAAAATGAAACAATTGTGGACCTTTGGTTGAAGACCAATTTCAAAACTTTATTGGCTTTATGGATGGATAGGCTAGAATCAAATTTTTTGGTGTTTGTCCCCAGCGGAGTTGCCAAACTGTTAGGTCTCAAAAATGTAGGTTTGAACCATGAGAGGTTTCCAAGCTCTCAACAATGTTTTGGCTAACATACAAGGTCAAATGATGAATTTAAACCTTCTTCTCTTCAGGAACTGCCAGAACTAGGTGGGTATACCTATGTGAATGAAGTAGATTTGAATTGTATTCATTCCCTAAAGAAATCTATCCACAATGGCAGTTGGGAGTGGATAAATTAATTCTTATTTTGGTATGGATTGTATAATAAATATCAAGGTAAAACCTAATATTTTCAATTAACAAATGTAAAAAATAAAATGGATGAAACTAAATGGTGAAATGTATGAGACTAGTGCCTTGTTGGGTATATGGAGTCTAATGAATACCTAGAAAATGTGACTTGTAATGGTAATAACTCAAACTGTTTAGCATATAAATATGGGTTTATAACTTGTATAAACATGTAGGTAAATAGTTGACAAACTCTACTTGAGACAGATTGACAACCCTAATTATATGGCTCTTCTTATTAATCCAATTAACATTGCCAAATTACTATGATTGACTAGAAGGATTTAATCTTTACTTGAAAGAACCAATTAATCATATCACACAAGTACAAAAATTGTGTATTGATAAACTAAATATATACTTGATATATCAATTTAAATAACAGAGAATTATTAAAGTGGAGGAAACCAAATAATTGTATAATTCCAACAAACAGTTGATACAAAGATCAGACCACAAAATCAAATATCTTCATTAACTTCATCAAAATTCATACATGCATCTGAGTCTTTTGAAATGTAAACATTCTATATCCCTACTCACCTATTATACTCTTCTACCTACTCTAATCCTCTTGATGATACAATTTCATCTCATATATATACATTGCTTTAGGGTTATGACCCTTCATATTTATTCACTACAACTCCTCATTTATCTAATTGTCTTCAACTAATTGAAATATTTTTATTTTAATCTCTTCAATCTTCAGCTTTGTGAGAATAATCTCAATGATTACTAAATCTTTTTTGGAAATTTTCACCTTTTCACCTAAAAATAAAAATAGTTACCTGCCTTATAACTCCTTCAATGAAAAATATTTTTCCTCTTGGTGAGAAAATTTCACCTTGTATGTAATTTGTGCATCTTTATTCATTGTGAAATAATTTTTGAGTAACAATAACCTCTATGTAAAGTAAAGTATTTCATAATACTTTAGTATTAATTCTTTTTCCAACAATTTCTCATTTTTATTTTCTTTTGGGGAAAATATTTCTCCTATATTTCACCTATGTGCATTTACTATATTTACACAACAAAAAAAATCACTTGTTCTCCCTAGGTAAAAATATTTTCACAAAACAAATATTTTCACCCCTTTTAAAATCTCTCATCCCACATTTTATTTATTTCCTCAAATTATCTTTTCTTCATCATATTTGAGCACGTCTTTGTTTATAAAATATTTCACTTTATGTTTTTCTCTTTCCCCATTTTTAATTTTATTGTACACCTGTAATGATTTTACTTTTACCGCATACCTACTGATTTGAGACCTTCACCATAAAAAATCCATTTTCACCGCATTCCCGCACAAAGATTCAAGATCTCTTGTGGTAATGCAAGAAGGATTACCGCTCACCCACACACTTTTCAAAGTACACTCACGGTAATGCAGGAAGAGCCCACAGTATCGCACGTCTTTTGCTTGGTGCTCGTGGTAATGCAGGTAACGTATGGGGATCACTTACTCATTTTTTCTCACTACTTTTATCCAACTCTTCAACAATGGTTCTACAAATCATAAATCTACCTTGATCATTTGATGAGTTACAGACATATATGTAGTTTGTTGTCTCCCCTATGTGGGAAATTTGATGAAATGAGGACGACATCTTGAATAGGAGGCCCTATTAACCTCTATCAATAGCATATTGTGTTTCATGAGATGACCTTCCATGACATCCATTCTTTTTCCATTGCTTCTCAAAATGTTTCATTTGGTGTGGATATTTATGAAATTCCCTATAGACAATCCAACAGTGACATCAATGTGTGGCATTGAGTCCCCCTTTCTCACCTGATAAATTCAATTGAATTGTATTCAAGTATATTCTTGAATATAAAATCATTTTGGCCCCACATCATTTCAATATTATGGCTTGATGTCTGGACTCAGACTTGAAATCGTTATGAATAAACTCGCAGTCCACAATGAGAATCATGTTCCCAAATCGCTCGGGTGGAGATGCCTTCAATCAAATGCATAATCTCAATCTTTTTCTACAGCTTATTCTCCATTTGAATATCTATTTTAGGTTTTTCTCTATGTTGAAATTTTGATCATATTTATAATCTGTGGATCTGATCAATGTTCTCAGTTCACAAAATTGCATTGTGACAATCTCATAAGAATTTAGCTTGTGCATGTTTCCTCCTTCACCCACAAATTTCATTGTTGGTAAGAAACCTATAGGACACCCATGAATACAAAAGCACTCTACACCCGATCCTCTAGCATTGTGTTACAAGATACATTTTAGCACTATGTTTTTACTCTTTAAATCCCTTTCTTAGAGGAGAGAAATTTGAAAATTTCACTTTAAGAAAGGGAGATGTTGCACAAACCACTGCAATCTTGAATCTAATCTCAGACCTAGCCTTGACCTCCCTTTTGTTCCTTCATTCTTTATACTTATTTCTTAATCATGTCTCCAAAATATCTTGTTTGAAAAAGCTTTTGTTATTTGTTCTTCCATTTTGCTTGAAATTTGTGGAAGATTTAAATATTGAACCTACAAAGATATTTAGATTGATATTTGTTTTTTAATCTTGATAAATAAAGAAAAAAATCCTTGTTTTTGATAAAGGAAAAAATGGGATTTACAAGGACCCGAAACCACCAAGTTTACAATAATAGAAAGAGAAGGACAAAAAAGTCTAGTGGATAAAACATGCTACAATAAAAAAAAAAACCAGAAGAAACAACAGCTAGCCAAAAAAGGCTAGGAAGTTCAAACAAAGAACCAGCTAAAACACAAGCCGAAAAACCAACAACAGCTAACCCAGAGTCTTCAAAACAGACTCTGTCTCGACCTCCAGGTTTTGCATGTCCTGGACACCCTTCTTGAAATTTTGAATCATATTCGGTGTGGGGGGTTCCTTCCTTTTAAAATTGGCCATGGTTCTCTTTGAAATCCCAATGTCATCTTCCTAGTTTTTTCCTTTCACCTCTTCCAAGTCGACAACCAAAGACCCCTGTTGAGCTTTTTCCAAATTTTCAGTCATAGCGTTAATAATGATGGCATTATGTCTTGCCATCTTGTTGTTCTGTTCAGTAATAATTTTCACAGTATTTTTCATGTTTTCCTATTCAATTTCAATCCATCTATCCTTACCCGTATTGTCCTGGATCTCTTTACTAGCAATGTTATCATGAATCTCAATATCCTTCTTGCATTATGTAGAAACCTTAGCTCCCATTTCTTCTAATTTACTCTGTAGGGCCCAATTTTTTATTTTAAGCTCATTAATTTCATGAAAAACCCATTTTGACAATTTGAAATGGTCCGCAACATTATTCTTAGCTATACCCAGAAAATCAATAGAAGAATCCCTATCAAGATTGAAGCAACTTTTAGCTAAGTCAGAGGCTCCAGGGGACCCAGTTCTAACCTCTCTTTCCATCGATGGGGCAGTAGAGGAAGAAATAATATTAGCCCCAGAATCCTCAGAATTAGGAGAATCTTTAGAGTACACAACAAGGTTTTTGACAGGAGGATTCAATCCAACACCTTTAGCTTTAGGAGTAGAGCTTCCAGGCTTACAAGAAAGGCTGACTTTATCAAACTAGGGATCACATATTTGGGTTTTCTTTCCAGTCTGGACAGAGGGTGGATTTAGGACCATCCTAACCGGACTCAAATTAGGTTTATACTCTGAACAGCTAGGTTCAGTGTCATCCTCCTCAGATGCCAAAGAGGCATCCTGGTTAACAGGGGTTGACATATTTTGGAAATGTTCATAAATTAACCTAATCAGACCAGTGTGTAGGATAGGATATCTTTTATAGTTTTTCTTATGGTCTTCCAGACTCTTTCTTAAGGAACAAAGAAGATAATAGGGGAGAGAAACCCTAACCTTATAGCAGAAATGATTGAGCAAGGAAAAGTGATAGCCGTAAACCCTAGTGAAACGACCATCTAGGGTGATATACTCCATTATAACATGAAGAACTTTTCTCCAGAGGGCTTTAATGGTGTCGACCTCAAAGTAACTATTGGAGACTCTCACCAGTTTCAATTTTTCCTTGTCTTTCTTCGGAAATCTGACCACTGCTTCATCAAAGAAAATCATGTCCCTATAAAATTTGTGTCCTTCAGTGGACATACCAGTAACTTCAACAATAAGATTTTCATCGAGCATTACTTTCCTGCCAAAAAGGGTTATTTCCCCATTGTCCCAATTCTTCTCAAAATGCTTTGTACCTTCCTGATTAGACCCATGGAGTTTTTCTAGAAAAGGGAGTAAACCCCCACTTTTCACTTTGTTCCATGCTTTAATGTTTTTTGTGTGCCTCTCGAAGCTGTCTGGTTCAACCCTTTTTTTGTCTCCTCCCATTTTAGCAAGCATAGTAATGCAGACAGAGATGAGATTTTTACTCAAAATGGTCCCGCCAAACCTGTGAGCCCACAAAGCATGCCAAGAAAGCTGACAGGATAAGCAAATTAGCTCAGCCCCATGCAATCTAATGATAGTGATGTACTTACCCCATTCTTTAATCATTAATGAGGTGACACACATCTTTCCCATGTGACGCATCATAGTTCAATAGGGTGTGGAAATTAACACTTAAATCACTAATGTTTAGCCAAGTGCATTGTCCTTTACTTTTAACCCCTTCATTCGCAAAAAAGTTTGCTATAGCATTGGCCTCTCTATAGGCATGGGATATCTTTATATTATCAAATTTAGCTAAGGTCGAAATAACATCATCAATCTAGGACTTTATGGTCCATGAGGGGGGGGGACCTACCTAAAAGACATTCTATAATATTTTTTGAGTCCCCTTCAAGCCAAAGGTTTTAAAAATTTAGACTGTGAGCTAAATTTATAACATGAAAAGCTCTAGTAGCCTCAGCTAAGTGATTGGTTTGTGAGCCAAGGGGTGTGGCAATCGCATTGAGAAAATTTCCAAGAGAATCCCTTATAACTCTGCCACATCCCGCTACCCTAGGATTACCTTTTGCCGCACCATCAAAGTTGGCTTTGATCCAACCGTTAGGTGGAAAAGTCCAGTAGACACCCTCCCTATCCTTCTTAGCCTGTTTATGAGCACGAGAAATATCATAACTAATATTCCATTCCTTAGCAATCGTAAAATCATAAGAAGAACAAGCCACTTTCTCGGTATTACAAGCCTTCCGGGGGATAGCATTGAAATTTTATTTCATAAATCTAATTATTTTATCAAACACAATGACCACCGAAGATTCTTTATCTCTGTAAATTCTATTGTTTTGTTCTTTCCATAGACCCAAAGCAACATGAGGGAAGGAAAAATACCATAGTTTCCAAAGAGCTAGGTTGTGAGTAGGGGCTTTCCATTGGATGAATAAGTCTTCAATTGATGAGGGGAACACCCAAGATAAATGCCAATAACAGAGGATTTTTTCCCAAATCAAGGCAGCAAAAGGACAATGAAGAAACAAATGACAAACCAACTGTGCTACCATCTTACAGAGATAACATCTATTGTGTATTTGAAAACCTCACTTGCAAAGATTATCAATCGTGAGCACTTTGTTTTGAAGAAGTATCTAGAAGAAGATGTTGACTTTAGGAACCAGGTATTTGATCCAAGCTTTCAACCAAAAGGGAGGAGGAGCCTGGGCAACAGATAGCTTGGAAAAAGCCGATGAAACAAAACAGTTACTCGAAGGTTCATCTTTCCAAACAATACGATCTTCAGTCTGATCATGGCAAAGTCTGATAGCCAATAGGGATGAATGAATAGGAGCAAGAGCCTGACTTACAAGGCACAGATCCACCCATCTTCCATTTATCCAATAATATTTAACATACAAAGCAAATCGAGCTTTACAAATCTCTTCCCACCCGCAAAAGGTTCGATTTTAGTAAGGGATTCATTAAACAACCATTTATCCTCCCAGAATCTAGTTTGGTTTCCACTCCTGACTTGCCAACCCACTCCTGTTTCAACAATTTTTTTACTAGTTATCAGGTTATTCCAACAGGTTGAGCCTCTGGGTAGAAGATGAGATTCCATCATGATAATAAGAGATCTATTATTCTCCAAATATTTGCTTATCAAGATATCAGTCCATTCCCCTGAGGACGAAAATAGCCTCCAAATTTTTTTTGCAAGAAGAATCTTGTTGACCATCCTGATTTTTCTAAGACCTAAACCACTAGCCTTTTTAGGTCTACATACCAGATCCCACCCTATTAAAGGAAAAAAATTTCTATCTTCAACACTTGACCAAAGAAATATTTTTTGAATCTTTTCAATGGCATTTGCAAATTTGGAAGGGATTTTAAAAAGGCTTAAAGCATAAATCGACAGATTCTGAAGAGTAGCTTTGAGGAGCTATAGTTTACCAGCTTGGCTTAGCAAAGCTCCTTTCCATACATCAAGCTTCTTACTGAACCTCTCAACCAGCGAAATCCAAAAGGACTCCAGGGGTTTAAGGCTTAAAGGTAAACCAAGATAGGTGGCAGGAAAAGATTCCACCCTGCAACCTAGGATTCTGGCAATTTTATTCTGTCTAAATTCAGGAGTATTAAAGAAGAAGAGAGAGTTTTTTTGCTTATTAATCAACTTTCCAGACACCCTTCCATATGCATCCAACAAAGATTTGAAAGTCTTTCCCTCTGAAATAGTAGATTTTCCCAAGAGTATGGTATCATCAACAAACTGTTGATGAGAATAGATCAAATTGCTAGAGAGCGGTTTGAGACCAAAAAGGGATCTTTGATCTATCATCCTTTTCAAATTTATTCTAAGAATCTCAGCCATAATAGTAAATAGAATAGGAGAAATTGGGTCTCCCTATCTTAGACCTTTGGAGCTTTGAAAGAAAATCGAGGGAGATCCATTAACCATAACAGAGATCGAAGTAGTAGACACAAGCTGCTCCACCAACTGAAGAACCTTGTTGCTGAACCCAAACACCTTTAAGATTTTAAACAAGAATTTCCAGTCAACTCTATCATAGGCTTTTGATATATCAAGCTTTAAGAGGAAACCTTCAATCTTTGATTCACCAGGGAATGGATATTCTCATGCACTATGACTATTGAATCAAGGATCTGTCTACTGGGGACAAATCCATTCTGTTGAGGTGAAATCAAAGAAGGAAAAAGAATTAAAAGTCTGGAAGTCAGAACCTTAGAGATGATTTTGTAAATAGAATTACAAAGGTTGATAGGTCTAAAAGAATCAAAGTCCGCCACTCCAGGATTTTTAGGAATGAGAACTAGAAAGGTAGCATTCAAATCTTTTAGGAGACTTTTGGATCCAAAACATTCTTTTACAGCATTCACCACATCCTCTCCAACTATCTCCCAAAACCATTGAGAGAAAAACATAGGAAATCCATCGGGTCCCAGAGCTTTACTCCCTTCAAAGGAAAAAACAACCTTCCTAATTTCCTCACTAGAGGGAATAGCAATTAGCATAGAATTATCTTCTTGATTGATCACATTGGGTATAGCTTCTATCAAATGATCTTGATCATTTTGGTTATTTTCCTTATTCTTTGAAAGAAGATTTTTGAAGAAGTTAACAACATTCCTTCTGACATCCTCCTCCTGCTCATACCTATTTCCATCAACTTCAATAAGAGAGATTCTATTGACTGCCCTATGTTTTGAGGCCGACAAGTGAAAGTACCTATATTTTTATCACCTGCAGATAACCATAAGGCTCTAGATCTTTGTCTCCAAAACTCCTCTTCTTTAGAAATGATGTCGTGCATCTTAATTAGGAGCTCATTCTCTTTTTCCTTAATATCATTCAAATATCCATCCTTCTGGATTTTGTTTTGGATCTCCCCCAAATCCATCTGAAGATCAGATTTAACCCTAAAAATATTACCAAAAGACTCTTTTTTCCATTTTAAAAAATTGAATTTAACTTCCCTGAGTTTTTTGGCCACTCTAAACATAGTTTTTCCAGAGATATTAATATTCCACCATTTCCTAATTTCCTCTTTAAAAAGAGGATGGGAAAGCCACATTTTTTCAACTCTAAAGGGGATATTTTTCTTTATCTTTAAAGGATCCGCAACAAAACTAATGGGGAAATGGTCAGATCCAATCCTAGAAAGGGCTTTAAGAGAACAATAATAGTTTAAGAACCATTGATCAGAAATTAAAGTTCTATCTAATCTAGCCTAGATTAGATCCATACCCTTTCTACGATTCGACCACATAGAGGAGGCGCCCTGCAAATCCATATCAATCAACGCCTGGTTATTGATAAAATTCTGAAGATCCTCCTTACTTTCCGCATTGATCTGGGATCCTCCAAATTTTTCTTCATTCAGTAAGGGAGTATTAAAGTCTCCCATAACAACCCAAGACTCACTATTAAAAATCCTTCAAAAAGCAGCCAGCTCCAACCAGAAAGATTTTTTGATACCTTTTCTGTTGGGAGCATAGATATTAGATTGAATCCAACTAAAATTATCCCTAATGTGGGTGAATCTAATCACAATATGGTTCGAGCCCTCCAAAATCAGATCCCCTTTGATTATGTGACTATTCCAGAAAGTGGCTATACATCCTAAAGCACCATTTGAGTTATTGCCTTGTATACTATAGTACTGAAACAATTTCATCTTTTCCACTTTTTCCTTTGACATTTTAGTTTCCGGAATAAGGAGAATATCAGGCTTGTGATCTCTAATAAAATTGTGCAACACATCCTACTTATGGGGATTATTAATTCCCCTAATATTCCAAGACATGATCTTCATGAATTACCAGGGGAGTGGAGGCACTCTGGGATAGTTTTCTGAAAGCCATCCACAATATCTTGAAAACTGTTATGCTCTCTTGTCCATTTTGAAGATATTTTTCCATGAGAGTTCTTTGTTACTCCACAGTCTGCTTTAGATTTTGACCTAGTAGAGATACCACTTGGAGTATTCCATTGTTTGTCTTTTTTCTTCTTTTTCTTGGATAAAACCTCCTCTCTATCAGTATCTTCTTGACTTTCCGTCTCTTTACTAGATTCCCATTCCCTATCAGTTAGAAGTCTCTTCTCCCAGGGTAATGTATCCATAATGCCATTCAAATGATAGGTTGAATAGTCACTAGAAGGTTCAGTAGTTTGGTCCTGATTATCATAGGAATCCTTTACAAAATCCATGGAATTAGGATTCGTAAAGGGATCTTCACCTGAAGGAAAAAAACCTTCAGAGGTAGGGAGTAGAAGAGGGATATTCAGCTCCAAGGACAAACCCTGGATAGGAATATCCTCCAAGCCCATATTATCATCTATATTCTTAGCTGGTCTCAACTCTTGGAATAAAGGATCAACATCCTGACTTTGCTTTTGATCACCAACCTTCTGCCCCGCACTTGCTTCTTTTTCTTTAGTTGACGAGGTGTCCTCTAAATCCTTACGTTGGGGTTCCTGTGGACCCTCACACTTACTTCCTGTTTCGCAACCGACCTCTTTTGAGATACCATGATCATTAGACTCTTTATTCTCTAGGCCTTCCCCTTCTGATTTCTTTCTTCAAATAGATTTCAAAGTTCCAACTGGCTTCTCCTTTTCTTTGATAGCATTTAAAGGACATTTCTTAGCCCAGTGCCCAGATTTTCTGCATTTGAAACAAGCAAAAGGAATAGTTTCAAACTCAATAGCCTATGACCAGGAGCCCAGCTTCGAAAGAATCTCAACTGATGAAGGAAGGTCAGCGTTCTGAGAAACCCCCACACATATTCTTGCAAATACCAACCTCTTTCTAACAGCTGTCATAGAGTCAATAGAAAGGAGCTCTCCAAAAGAGTTCACAATGCCATAAAAGACATCTTTATTCTAGTACTCTAGGGGGAGACCCAAAAGTCTGACCCACATTGGGACATTCTCAAAAATAGAATCTGAAAGGTCCAGATTTGAAGACCATTTTTTAAGAGCTAGGGAGGATTTCCCTATAACCCATGGACCGCCACTTCTTATAACCAAGATATCCTCCTTGCAAGTGAATTCAAACACAAAAAATCCCTTTGGGAGCGCCGCCACTGAGAATTTTCCATAATTTCTCCATTTTTTTTTGACAAACTCCCTAACCACTTCAATGTTTGGTCTAGGGCCCATAAATTTATTCACCAGGGTTCTTTCCATTAAAGCAATGTTATGATTAATTAACAGATCTGGCACAAAAATTGCAAACTTAACTTTCTCTGAGATAGAGATATTTTGCACTGGAGGGAAAGATGACTTTCCATTTGGTTTAACCCCAAACAAAGAGGCCCAAGGTTTATGATTGCCTCCATTTTCACCAGTGGTCCCCACCACACCTTTAGGTTTTTCACTTTTTTGACCGATAGGGGAACCCACATATTTTGTAGCTGAAATATCCTTTCCTCTCGGGTCCACCAAAATTTTGTTTCTAGAATCCGCTTCTTCCTGATCATCCTCACTTGGCTTCTTACTCGAAACGAGCGTCGATCCTGCCGCAAATTCTCAGATCCTACTCCACCTCCATTTCCAATGCTCGAATTTTCAAAATTCTTCTTTTCCCGCTCATGCCCATGCCCACGCTCATGCTCCACCATTCCTTGATGGTAATAGAAAAAAACCTTGTTATTATATGTGGAAACAAATATTTTTGAATGCCTTCGAATTGTGTTGGAAGCCACCATGTTGTTTGCTCACTTCCCCCTCCAATCAGTTTTTGCACTTTTATAAATTCTCCTTGTTTCTCAAGATCTCTAGTTCCATGTAGCACTGGTCACTTTTGCCTCTAATTCCCTTGTTCATAATTTTATTTTCAGATGCTTTATTATGGGAGTGAAATTTCTTTAGATCATTACTACCCACAATGATATCAGGTCTTTTTTGATTTTTCTAAATGAAAAAAATGTGTTCGATTCATTGATGGAATTTGTAGTGATGTTACTACTTTCCTAAGTCTCCAAACACTTTGCAGTGTGGAAAAAATGGGTCAAGTGGCCTCCAAGACTGCCTTATAAAATTGATCAAATTGCAATTTTGTAAAGTTATCAAATCATTTCCTATGAAGTTGTATCTTTGGAGATTACTTCATTTTGGATAGACAAACATGTGTGCAAGAAGATTACATTCTAGTTCACTTCTTTCATGTGTTATTAATTGCCAAATTTTCTCCTTCTGTGAGAATTTTTTGTAAATGCCAGTGTCAAAACTATGCAAAGTTAGTTTGGTTTTAGCTTTGAAAAAATACCAAATGATGTCCAAACACCCTGAAAATTTGCATGAAGGTAGAATTTGGTGTAGAGAATTGAAGGAACCAATCAGTTTGTTGTGATAATCATCCATTGTCTTAATATTTACCATCAAAGTTGACCATTTTAATAGAATTTTCATTGTACAATAGATTTTCTCAAAAAAACCTTCAACTTGTCGCTTTGAAACTTTGTCAAATTAGATCGTATGGAGTTGAAAACTGGCATGCATAGTCACATATGTTAGGAAAACACACCTGGAAGATGGTTTTGAATGAAAATGAACTTATCCCAAGTTATGATTTTTCAAAATCTGCTCCTCGGGCTTCCTTTTCAACTAAGTTTTTTGAGTGTCATTAAAAAATTTTACATGGCACCTTCAAATTTTGTCAAAATCTAAAGGTTCCAACAGTGGCTCCATCTGGGGATGTTTTACCCCTATGGGCATAGCATGAATCCAAGTCTCTAGGAGAGCAGACCAAGTGTTTTATTTGTTGAGCAGCAGATTCAGATTCTTTTTTGTCATGAACTAATAGGGTTTTGAAAAAAAATACACCACTACTGATGGCACAAGGCCACCAAAAGAAAGGTCTTTATTTTCACTTGTCATACACCTTGTTTTAGTCGCAACACTTTGATTTGGTGACTCTACTGGGGAGTCATCTTAGAGTTAGAGCCTTTTTCATAGAGTCAAAAATATTATATAGACTCTACTGGGAATAAGAATTTGTAACATTTTCTCACCTTTAAGAAAGTGAGTGGTGACTCTAATTAAATAAAGTACATATTAGAACATCACATAAACTCAACATGCATGGTAGAAGGTACCAGTATAAAGGAGGTCCTAGTGACAACAACAAATGGACAAATAAGAATGATAAGGGTAAGAATAATAAGGGTAAGAGAGTGTCTGATGACATGTTCATGACAAATAAGGAAAAAATGTCAAAACCACACTGTGAGACATATGATCGTTATGATACATGGAAAAATATTTTAGTTGGAGAACCTCATACTCCTGAAGAGAAAATGAATCCTTTTTATAATTTAAATCCTCAGAAACAAGAGGAATTCAAAATAGAACTAGAGGCTGAAAGAGTCAGGAATCAACATGAGTATGGTCATAGAATTGGAGGAGATCAGAATGAGCCTATTAATAATACAAACCTTGAAGGAGATTATGAATTCGTGACTAATTAAGAACTAGATGCACACTTGGAATATGAAAGATAAGAAGTAGAAAAAGAAAGAGCAGAGCTTGAATAGATGAGGCTTCAAATAATAAAAGAACTCCAAGATTTAAAATTGCAGAAATCTCAAATTAATGCTAAGACAACTAGCCTCTCTAAATATGTACCACCTCACAAGCAAGGAAATAATAATACAAGACCTTCAAATCTACAAAAATTACAACAATATCAGACAAGAAATCAATACATACAACCAAATGTTCCACCAGAAAATGCATCGTATCATTCGAATGCTCAACCACCTCATGGCCAACAATATATGCCACCCCCTCATACACAATACAAAAATCCTTTATATCAATATCAACATCCCCATAACCCACCTCCTCAACAATACACAACCATGATTAGACAATTTGACTTAGCAGGATTTCAACTTTATCCTTACCTTATGGATAGTAGTTGGAGAGGCCTTGTCCCAAAATTTATAGGAAGCAGTGTAGTCACCACTAAGGAGCATTTAAGGAGTTTTAATGTTTTTATTCAAGATCTAGAAATGCAGTATGAAGATGTACAAATGAGGCTATTTATGATGTCATTGACTAAGGAAGCTAGGGATTGGTTTAATAGTTTACCAACAACCTCTATTGATTCCATTTAAGAATTTCAAGATCAATTTCTTGAACAATATGGGAACCAATGTGCACTAGATTTTTCCTTCCATGAATTAGTAACCATCCAGAAACATCATAATGAGTCGATTTATGACTTCAACTGAAGGTTCAAAAAATTACAAAATAAGATACCACCTGGGTCAAAATTGGCAGATCCTACAACATTGAGTATTTATTTGAAATAATTTGATCCAAAAACATGATATGAACTTAGAAATATGTTCCCTAGAGATTTAGTTGAAGCTCAGAAAAAAACACTAACCACTGAAAATAATAGAAAGGTTGTTGGGATGGTCAATAAGAGACACAATCCTAGGGTCCCCCAACAAATCAATAATCCTCAACCTAGGCAAGAAAAAACATACATAAATGAAAGGCTAAGGCTACATGACATGCCTTATAATAAAAATTGGAAAGATGGAAAGCCTATGATGGATAGACCTAGAAGTAAAGAAACTCCCGACCCTTTAAAAAAGAGAGCAGCATATATGGTTAACAATAGTCTTTGGTGTGGAATTTGTGATGCTCCACATTCCCTAGATCACTGTATTGTAGCTCAAAAAATATAAGAAGAAGAGGTATTAGTAGACAATGAAGGAGAAGATCACACAATTTATCTAACCTCTCACACCATTCACCCCATTGAACAAAGGTATTCATCTTCAGAGGAGGAAGGTTGTGAATATGATGTTGCAAACCAAAGATACAATATCCATATGGAAAAATAACAAGTTTTTTCTGATTCTGAAGAATATAATGAAGAACAATACCTTACTTGTACACCACCTCAATATAATATAAGAAGACCAATGGAAGAGGAAATAAAAATGCTAACCGTTGCTACAGTTGAACAAGAAAAAAGAAAGTATTGGCTAAGAAATAGAATAGTGAATGAAAAGGAAGGTGTCCCAAGAGGAATATTCATGAAAGATAAAGAAATAACACAAGGAGCTTTGAAGAAGGCATAAAACAAAGAACATGATAAGAAGGAACAAAAGGTTTTCCAAAAAGAAGAAAGTAATGAATTACAAAAAGAAAAACAAAAGATTGATCAAACAAGTAAAAAGGAAAAGGAGGAAAACAAAGGAGAAACATTGGAGGAAAAGAAATTGATCAAAACAAAAGGTTCTTCTTTTGATTTCACTCAGGATTTATCTCAGGTAAAATTTTTTGTCCCATTGCTTGAAATGATGAAAATTTGGGAGTATAGGGATAGTGCTATCCAATTGATATCTAATGGGAATGATAAAAACAAAAATTTTGAGAATAAGGTAGCCACTAAGATTGTTAATAAGAAAGAAAAGGTAAATGTCCCAAAGGTTTTCCTAGGTGATGCATTAATAAATCCCCCAAAAGTTGATCCTTTTTTCACTACATTACTCATAAATAACAAGTTGGTGAGGAATTGTATGATAGAATCTAGTGCTGCCATCAACATTATGTCAGTTGTAGTCATGAAACAACTTGGCATGTGGGTAGATACTAATGGTGGAAAATGCTATACAATGGACAATAGACCTATTCCTATAGTGGGTGTTATTAAGGATGTTGAAGTAAAATTGGTTGGTTATCCTCAAGCAACCTATAATATAGATATAACTGTGATTGATACTCCTTCTCAGTTTGGAATGCTTTTTTCAAGGCAATGGATGACAACAATTGGGGGAAATGTGCAATTTGACTTGTCTTATGCAACAATACCAGTGAATGGTCAAGAAGTTAAATTATATAGGGAGCCAAGAATGAATCAGATTGTAGATTATGTGCCCCAAGATCAGTTAAACTATTTTTGTGATGTAGATTTGGGGAATTTCAGAATAGAACCATCTCAGCCTAAACTAATTAATACTAATCCAATTTACAAACATGTTTACAATAATCAGCATGGTGTGTGCAAGATGTACTTCAATGGAGCATGTAGCCCAAAAGGAAATGGAGCAGGGATAGTCTTTATTTCACCTGAAGGGACTAGATTCAAATATTCATTTTTGCTGGCATTTGAATGTACAAACAATATAGCAGAGTATGAAGCTTTGGTAATTGGTTTAAACATGGTTGTTAAACATAAGATCAAATTGCTAGCTATTCTAGGAGATTCTAAGCTAGTTGTTTCACAAGTTAAGTCAAAATATGTTGCAAAACATAAAAGACTAAAGAAATATAGGAATGATGTATGGGATACAATTGAATTATTTGATGCTTTCTCCACTAAGTAGCTAGACAGGTCAAAAAATATAATGGTATATTTTTTAGCTAATGTAGCGTTGATAAGAGATGATATTACATTGACTAGAGTATCTCAAATTGAATTTAAAACAAGACTTGCCATCCCTGACAATATATATAGTTGGCAAGTTTTCAATGATGATAATGACCTCCTAAAATTTCTTCATTGCATAGATCAGTATGAGGCTCAGGGGGTTGACTTCAATGCTTTTGTGGAGGAAGTAGATGGAAAATAGACTGTATTTGGGAAAGAGGTCTTGTAGCTTAAAACTAACAAGTTTTGCAAAGGGCTTGTGGCATTGGAAAGAGTATATGATGGAAATGATCGATCCTTCATGAAGCAAACACCAGTCAAAAGGGACGATATTGAAGAAATCAATTTGGGGACTGAGTTAGCACCAAAAAAGTATATATTAGAAAGAAAATAAGTCCAACAATTAGGAGAATGTTGATTGAGTTGTTGAGAAAATACAAGCATGTGTTTGCATGGTCCTATGAGGATCTCAAGGTGTATAGGGAGGATTAATTTCAACATGAGATCCCACTGAAACCAAAACCAAAACCATTTAGACAAAAGCAAGGGCCCATCAACCCAACTATAGAACCAAAAATATAGGAGGAACTGGCAAAACTCAGAGATGGGGGTATTATCAAGCCTATTAGACATTCAACATGGGTCTCAAAATTGGTTCCAATAAGAAAGAAAAATGGGGATATCAGACCGCGTGTGGACTTTAGGAATTTTAACATTGATTCCCTCAAAGATAATTATCCTCTCCCTAACATGGAAGCTATATTACATAAAGTAATAGGATGTGAGTTATTGTCAATGATGGATGTATTTTCTGGCTACAATCAAGTCAAAGTTAAGGAATATGAGCAGTACAAGACAAATTTGACCACCCCATGGGGGACATATGTTTATGTGAGAATGCCATTCAGTCTCACAAATGTAGGGGCAACCTTCCAAATGGCCATGGATGTGGCATTTGCAGACCTGATCAATGCTATAATGGTAGTATATCAAGATGACCTTACTACTTATTCAAAAAAGGCTGAAGATCATGTGGAACACTTGGAAAAGATATTAATCAAGGCTTTGGAATATAGTATTAGTCTAAACCCTAAGAAATGTCACTTTGTTGTTACAAAGGGTAAACTTCTAGGGCATATGGTGTCAAAGGAAGGAATTAGAATAGACCCTAAAAGGGTAGAAGCCATAGATAAAATCCCCATTCCTAAGAATGTCAAGGCCATTCAATCATTTTTTGGGAAGATTAACTTTGTTAGGAGATTTGTGTCCAACTTTTGCTGAGATTGTTAAACCCATATCCAAAATACTGAAAAAGGGAGAAAAGATAGACTGGATTGCATAAGCCTTAGAAGCGTTTATATATATCAAAAAATCCATCAAAGAAGCCCCTATTCTAAAGTCTCCTTGTTTTTCCAAATCTTTTCAAATATTTTCATTTTCCCCATTCCATACTATAGCAACTGTCATGTTACAGAAAAATGATGAGGGTCATGAGCAACCTGTATCCTTTTTCAGCAAGTCACTGTAGGGGTCAGAGTTGAAGTATGACATTATGGAAAAGCAAGCTTTTGCACTGGTCAAAGCAACAAAGGATTTTAGACTATATCTAGTTGGAGCCAAGGTAATTGCATATGTGCCACATGCAGCTATGAAAGATATTTTGGTGTATACAGAGGTGACAGGAAAAAGATGTAGATGGATCAATAAGATCCAAGAATTTAATATGGAGATTCAAATCACCAAATTAGTAAGGGGTTAGGGTTTGGCCAAACTAATGGCAAAGACAAACATTGAAGCAAATCAAATCTGCAACATAGAAAGTGAAAAGGACATAGTTGCAAGTATTGAACATACTTCTTGGTACACAGATATTGTGTATTATCTCAGACACATGATATGTCCTGAAGGTTTGAGTGATAGTTAGAAGAGGAATTTAAGGTTGTAGGAATCCAAGTATGTGTTGATGGAGGGTGATCTATTTTGGGAAAATAGCGATGGAGTGCTATTACTATGTCTAGATGAGTCATAGGAAAAGTATGTCCTAAAAGAAATGCATGAAGGAATATGTGGAGGTCACTACTCTGCCAAAAACACTGCACACAAGATTCTTAGGGCAGGCTATTACTGGCCAAAGGTTTTTAATGATTCTTTTTAATATGTAAGGAGTTGTGAAGCTTGTCAAAAATTCTCTAGGAAGATGAAATATCAAGGAGCTTTACCACTTAGACCTCTACAAGTGGAAGCCCCTTTTCATCAATGGGGAATCAGTTTTATTGGGGAGATACAAGAAAGGTCAAGTGGTGGACATAAATGGATATTAGTGGCTACTAATTATTCCACTAAATGGGTGGAGGTAGTCCTGACAAAACAAGCAACAAGCAAGGTGGTAATAAATTTCCTAATGGAGAATATTATAACCAAGTTTGGTACACCAGTAAGATTAATCACAGATAATGGAATGCATTTTAGATCTAATGAATTTAAGGACTTCTATAACACATATGATATTAATGTTTCTTATGCTTCCCCCTATCACCCACAAGAAAATGGTTAGGAATAATCTAGCAATAAAAATCTCCTGAAAAATCATAAGAAGAATGTTAGATAGAAATGAGAAAGCTTGGGACTCAAAATTGAGATTGGCAGTATGGGCAAACAAAATTACTACAAAGAGGGCAATTGGAAAATCTCCATTTGAACTGGTATATTGGACACAAGCTAGGATGCCATTACATAACCTCTTACCAGTCTATAATTTCATCCTTCAGGAAGATCTAGATGTACCAGAACCAATGGAGGAGAGAATGGAGAAACTTGTAGAACTTGATGAAATAAGGAGGATGGCTCAACAACAAAATGTGAAGATGCAATCTCAAGTGAAGTATCTTTTCGATAAAAAGGCCAAAAGTAGAAAATTTGAAGTGAGCAATTTAGTACTGATTTGGAATGCCAAATGTTAGGAGAAGGGAAAGCATGGAAAAATTGAAGCCTTGTGGTTGGGTACCTTTGTTATCACTGGAAATGGAGGAGAGGACTCTTATTTTTTATAGAACAAGTCTGGTGAGGAGCAAGAATTGCCAATTGACGGGAAATTTCTAGAAAAAATATTTTCTTAAGAAATATCAGAGGATTAAGGATTGACATTGCATGGAAAATTCTTAACAAACCTCTTAAAACATTTCTTTCCATGCACAACAGTTTAGGGAAATCAGAAAAGGGACTAGGATTTGCTAGTACATGGACAATCCTAGATTTCCCTTGTTAAAAAATAATTTTTTTTCTTCCATGTATAGTAGTGTAGGTTCATTTCCATCTCCACATCCTTTTCCATCCCATTCATTCCATCCTTTCATATTTTTTGAGATCCTAGTCTACAACCTGAGATTCTAGGTTCTTGCAGTGATTGGTAAATCACTCATCCCCAACTAGAGCCACTATTAGAACCATAATTTTATAATATTCCAGAGTTTTTTGTCAATGGAAAATAGGAAAACTTTCCACCTTTTTCATAAAAGGTCACTCTATTTTACTTCACATAGCCAAAATTTCCTTTTACTACCATATCGTTACCTTAATGAATACCTTACATGGCCTTCACCTCTTACCTCATTACCATAGCCTCTTACCAAATAAATCACAGTAATGCAGTACTATACCCTTTCATCGCTATACCATGAAGAGTTAACATGAAGCTTGTGGTAGAGTGGTATAAAGCTCACTAATAGCACAAGGAGACCATTGTATCATGGGAGGATGATGAAAAGCTAAGATAGAAGGAAACTATTGTACTACAGGTGATCAAAATAAGACTCATGATAGAGCGGTGTACTAACTGAGATGATAGGAAGACACCGCAATACCGTAGTAAGGAAGAAGGTTGACCATAGTGAAGCGGTATGGTATGAATTAAGGACATACTATAGTACCGTGATGGAGACAAGAAGGGTATGTGGTAATGTAGTGTACTGAAGTAAAGTAACATTATATACCACAGTACCATAGGGACATAAAAAGTGTTGTCAGGTAACACGGTAGGTAGCCATTGGAGTATTTAAAGCGGACTTGTCAGATCAATCAACTTCATAGTATGAATTGAGCTCAAAATGAAAGATTTGAATGATGAGAATTTAAGATTTGAGAATTAATGTAGCTCAGTGTAAAATAAACAAGCAATATTGGGATTTCTCATTCATAACGATAGAAGTTAAGAGTGGATGAGCTCGTGGTGTAGGAGTACAGAGAAATTCTCAAGAAGCAAACATTATTCCAAGAAAGTTCAATTCATCACCCTTGGGTTTTAGGCAATGGTGCCAAAGAAGTTAGAGGTAGGAACTAAGAAGGATGAACCTAAGAAAATCCCTTTATAGTTTCTGTTGCTTAATGTACTGCCTGGATCAGTTGATAAGGGGCCTAAGAAAGTTTTTAGGGATTCAACTCAAGGGTGTAGGGACCCAATTATTCCTCTATCTGGGTGGAATCTATATTGGTATTTCTATAAGAATAGAAATGAGAAGGTCCCAATGTCAAACCCATGGACTCTTGACTTGGAAAAATTGATTGTTCCAAATGTTTTCATTGATATTGAACTAATTAAAGCTCTGGCCAATAAATACCATGCACCAACAAAGATTGTTAGGCTCCCAAATGGTGGGTGTTTAGTAGATGTTTTGAAGGAAGCTATTATTGAGTGTTTTAACCTAAACAAACAAGCGGTTATAGAAGTAGACTTGGGGAAATTGGAACTGGAATACAAAAGGCCTAGAAAAACTTATAGGAGTGATGAGCTCCTATTGCACATGAGAAGGGGTGATAACAATATAGTGCTTCCCATCCCCTCCTCAAAATCAAAACCTTTTCTAGTGTCTGATTTTCAATTTTATCAAGAATACATATCATGCACTATGTCAGTTTCTTGGAGTAGATGCAAAAGATAATATGTCAATAGGGTTAATGAGGATGGCCATGATTATTCAGCATCCTGAGTTGAATGTTGAATTTGATTTTGCTTCCATAATTAAAGAATAGATTCATGAAGGGTTGTTGCAAGTGAGGGAAGCTAAGGCTCCCATATCTTTTAGAAAATATTCTTTACTTTTCCATTTGATTTTGTATCAAAATGAAATAAAATGGACTAGGAGAATGAAGCTATGCACACAGGAAGATAGAGTAAATCTCCCTATATAGAAGTGGTGTTACATATGGGATAGTAGGTGCAAGGATTATGATATTGTTGTCATAATTGTTTCTTCCCTTGGTTTTTCAACACCTAGGATGCCACAGTCTCTAATGGAAATAATGAGACCCATGCAATACAAGCTAGATTAGGATTTCACACATAATTATGCCAATTGGTTCTTGATGCCACAACATACCATCATCAGGGTGTATGGTTGTGAGCAGGCACCACATATTTTTCCAAAATTTGTGCCTACTAGAATTTTCTTTTTGGAGTTTATGTGGAAAATGCTTTGGATGGAGCATGAATTAATGAGAAATCAAAGAAAAGGAACATTTTTTCCCTAATTTTCCAGTGTTTAAGGAATTGTCTATTGGGTCAAACATGCTAGAAGAATTGCAAATATTTATGAGCGTTAATTATCCCCTCAGGTCTGGGAAGGTAAGAGTATGTGACCCAGAGGGATACATGAACATGATCAGAAGGAAATTGTGCACAAAAAAGGCCAAATTCCATGAATTTGATCTTGAAGAGGATCTGATAAGAAACTTGGTGTATTTTGATGATGTATTTTAGACCAAGAAAAGATGGCTAATAATGATGAAATGGAAAAATAGAAAAGGGAAAAGAATAAGAAATTTAAGGGGTTCTATGCTGATGAACCTAATCTTTTGAAAAGGATGTAGTTGATCCTTGGAAATTTTGAAGAATTTTACAAGATGGCTCAGGATGAAGGGTTGATTCCACTTCTTGCACCCCAACAACCATCACAAGAGGCATCCACATTCCATACACCACCCCCATCACCTGTACATTCTTCTCCTCCATCTCCCACTCATGAACCCACAACTTGAAAGAAAAAAAATGAATCATTAGTTGATTATGGATCAAGTGATGAAGAAAATGAAGCAGTTGTAACTCTAGCTGAGTTGAAAGAGGTAGCAGAGTAGTAAAAAATCTAGGAGCCCCATGATCCCAAGATCAAGATATCAGAAAAATCATTAGATAAAATTCAAGATGATGAGAGAGTAATTGCCTCTCTAAGGTTCACGAAGGATGATAATTTAATTCACAAAAGTGATTTTAAGGATTTTTGGATTAAAATGAAAATGAAACAGCTTGATGAAAGGATAAAAATCAATCTCATAGGGGTTGATGATGCAAAACAGGCTGAAATCCAAGCCCAAACATTGGTAGAATTGAACATTGACAATATTAATGTTACTCCCCAAGAGGCCAGAGAAATGGTTTTGAAAAGTAATATGTTGATCATACCAGGGATGGAGTTATCCAAAGTATTTCTCTTGGACCAGATTTGAGCACAAGATGATCCAATGTTAGTTGTAGAGTTTGATTCAGAGGAGGGAGTGTTAGGAACAGGGTATAACCCTACCACCCAAACCCTTGCCCTATGGACAAAGCAAAAGAATACAAGGAAAATTAGACTCTTGGATGTGGTACAAGAGATGTTGGGATTGACCATGGTGAGGAAAATGAAGGACACTACTCCATCAGAGGTTGCAACTATCACCATGCACTCAACAATGTTCACTAAGGATGTAGTGGAAAACATGGAGAGAAAAATCACTCAATATGAGAGGAGATTGAAGATGTCAAATGATGAAGTTAATAAATTATTTATTGAAAATGTCAAATTAAAAAAACAATTGCAGAAGTCAACAACAATAAGGGGAGATGAGATGGTTGTCTATCATCCACTTGTTCAAACTGAAAACCCACATATCCAAGTAGATGAAAAATGAAATTGACCAATTGAAAAAGCATAATATGGAGCATATCAAGTGCCACACATTGGATACTCTTAGGAATATATTGGAGAATAGAGTTGGATCATTAAAGGAAAAGATAGGTGGGGTACATGAGAGATTTAACGATCTAGTTAAAGCTTTGGAGTAGATCAATGTTAATTTCCCTGTCCTAGATGAGCTTTAGAAAAGATGGCAACCTGCTTACCACATTCTAAATACTCTGTGTAAAGCAACACAAAGGGATCTAGATGCCCCTCCTAGGCTAAAACCAACTCAGGAAATGGTGAAAGGAGTGGTTGAAGAGCAAAAATATTTAACTGGTATGAAGAAAAAGGTGGAAAGTAGAAGAAGTGCATTTGACTCCATAAGGCACACTTTCAATTCTCCAATCATTAGGGATGATAATTAGATGAAAGGAGTAGAAGAAAGGAAGAATGAGTTTGATCAAATGGTTTCTCAATGCTTAACACACATACAAGGTGATGGAGATGTTAGCCTAGACAGATACAATTCTCTGCTCAATGGGATGATGGTGTTGGACCATGGATATACTAAGTTCATAGTAGATGTAAGAAACTTGCTCGATAATAGGTGGACAAGTCATCTCACTAATCTTACTGCTACTCAAGAATTCAAATGATTTAACGATAATCAAATGGAAATAAAAATATTTGGGCTCAGATGAAGACTGATTGGCATCATCATGAGGGAGAATATATCATAAATAAAGGGCTTTGCATAGGTCTTAGATGACCATGGTCTTCTTACTCAAAGAATAACGGACTGGAGCATGTGTTAGTTGTTATCTTTCTATTTCTTAATTATACTTTGTTATTAAAAGATGCAACCTTTGGTCTAAAGCTTGTTTTCCTGTCATATAAATATTGGAGACCAAGACCAAAAGGGATATCATTAGAGTAGGTAGAAGAGTATAACAGAAGAGTAGGCATACACAATGTTTACATTTCAAAAGACTTAGATGCATGTATGAATTTTGATGAAGTTAATGAAGATATCTAATTTTGTGGTTTGATCTTGGTATCAACTATTTGTTGGAATTATATGATTATTTGGTTGTCTCCACTTTGATGCTTCTCTGTTATTTAAATTGATATATCAAGTATATATTCAGTTTATCAATACACAATTGTTGTACTTGTGTGATATGATTAATTGGTTATTTCAAGTAAAGATTAAATCCTTCTAGTTAAACACAGTAATTTGGAAGTGTTAATTGGATTAATAAGAAGAGCCATTTAATTAAGGTTGTTAATCTATCTCAAGTAGAGTTTGTCAACTATTTACCTACATGTTTATACAAGTTATAAACCCATATTAATATTCCAAATAGTTTGAGTTATTGCCATTACAAGTCACATTTTCTAGGTCTTGATCAGACTCCATATACCCAACAAGGCACTAGTCTCATACATTTCACCATTTAGTTTCATCCATTTTATTTTTTACATATGTTAACTGAACATATTAGGTTTTACCTTGATATTTCTTATACAATCCATACCACAACAAGAATTCATTTATGCACTCCCAACTGCCATTGTGGATAGATTACTTTAGGGAATAAATACAATTCAAATCTTCTTCATTCACATAGGTATACCTACCTAGTTCTGGTAGTGCCTAAAGAGAAGGTTTAAATTCATCATTTGACCTTGTACATTAGCCAAAAACATTGTGAGATCTTGGAAACCTCTCGTGGTTCAAACCTGCATTTTTGAGACCTAACACTCACCACGAATAGGGATGCTCAAGATGTTGTGATGTTCTCTAGTATTGTAGTGTAGGAAAATGCATACCCTTGCATTTTCACACTTGTTTGGGTCCACTTTACTTTACTTATCCTTATTTATGTTTAATTGGTCCTATTTTACATCCACAAGCCTAATAAATTGTATCTTTTTATGGCTAATCCTGACAAACATCAAAGGATAAATGATGATTTACTAATTCTAGTTGTGTGTCCTTGATTTTTGGACTGGGACTAATAAGACACCTAGGGAATCTTTGTACCCCAAAGGTCTTGGAACCCTAATTTCAAAGGAACCTTAAATGAGCCCCTTTTTGGAGTTTGTACCCCACTTTTCAAGCCTCGATACAAAGACGTCACCTAGGGTGTCTTAGTCCCCCTCATGTTATTTTTGACATTTAATTTCAAATCTTGGCAAGATTTAGCCTCCTTTAATTAATGAATTCATTTGTCACTTGGTGTGGTGTAATTTTAGGATATTAAGCATGGAAAAGTATAAATACAAGGTTCTTTCACTCATTTTTCACCAAGAAAGTTGATGAGAGATTTCCTAAGGAAAGTTTATGAGATCAAGAGCATTCAAGTGCAATTCCTCAAGCATTTGGATCCATCATCAAGATTCAAGCATCATGTCACAGATATTCTTGCATCATGTGTGTTTCTGAGCTAACATTTGCGATGTAGGGTTTTGATTCAAGCAAGCAATTCAAGTCAAGATATATCAAGCATTACTTCAATTCAAGATCTACATTCAAGCTAGCCACTTCACATAAGTTTTCAGATTTCATAACAAGGGTTTGGTCAATTGCAACATAGCACTTTGTTCATTCATCATTTTCCTTCATTATTTCATTTCATTCCAAGGTTTAATTATCAACAAGGGTTTTAACCAAGGAAAACCCCGATTTTCTAGCAATCAACAATTTTTTCTTCTCTTGTGTGTTTATGTTTGTAGATTTAGGTTGAAGGTCATTTGGAGTGCAAAGTTGCAAAGTTGCAAATTTGCATTAGAAAATTTTCATCTTCAAAGAAAGTCATCTGTAGGCCAGGTCTAGAAGTTTCGAGACTTGAGATCTGAGAAAAAGGAAGTGTAGACATTGGAACTCAAGATCACATTCCAAAATTGCAAAAATTTAGATCGGGACTAAGAAGACAGTAAGGGCATCTTAGTCCTCCTAGAGGTATTTCACAGAAATTCTTTTGGATTTTGTTCTGACATCTAAAGATTTTGTATTTTCCCCAAAAAATAGTAGTGACACTAAGATGATAGTAAGGGAATATTATTCTTCCTTCATATATTTTGACAACATTTTTGCATTTCTAGAATCCTTATCACATTTCTAGACTTCCCAGGTACATACATCCTAACTTATTAATTTTTTCATTTGCACTCATTATTTGGCTTGCATTACTAGGTTTTGTGAGTTGAATGTTACGTTTTCTTTTCCAAGATTTTGCTTGCTAGTGAACCCTTCAAAGCCTAAGGAATATTCCTAGGTGTCCCTTATTGAGAATTGACTCACCTTTGTGTTGATAGTCAATCTACCTTGGGATCCTAGGTTTCCTTGAATGAACCTTCCCCCTTATTGGGAAAATTCTGGATTAGGGATTCCTTTCCTATATTGTGAGTCCCCTTTCCCCATCCATTTTTCCCAACGGTTCATTTTGGTGAACCCAACATTTTGGACATTAATTTTCTAATTTGGAGTTTATCAAGGTCCTAGATCTAGGTTGCATTCATTCTTGCATTGCATCTTGGATTAGTGAAAGTACATTTAGGGTTTCTCTCATTTTCATTAGTGAAAGTGCATATAGGTTGCTTTTTTTTTTCCTTGCATCATCTTATCTCATTGAAATAATTGATAAGTGCATTTTCAATCATCCTAATTGCATTTAGGAACATTGTTATTGCATTCAAAATTGAAAAAATTGCATTTAATTTCTTGTCATTAGTTACTTTTTCTTGCATTCATTTGCACAATTTTCTATTTCTAAACATTAGGTACCTGACTAGGTAGTCTGGAAACATTGTCACCAATCAATACTTTTCTATTTTTATAAAAAATCCTCTACTAAGACTAAAACTCCCTTACTGGAGTCTTAGTCCCTGTGTGGGTTTTTGGTTCAGAACCCTATGTGAGTTGCTTGCTTTCTATTTCAATTTTTTGGACCTCAAAATTTCATTAGTAGCACCCAGACACCCTTGCTAGTGTCTTAGTCCTTGTGGATTTTGGAATTGCACTTTTTAGGGTTTAAATATGATTTTTTGTGCTTCTATTGGCTTCTTTCAAATTTCTATTACAGTTTGCAGAATTATTGTTATTTCAATTTCTTTCATTTCAAGTGTAATTGTAAGCATAGGATATTTTGTTCATTGTACTTCCTTTGGTTTATCCCTTGCATGAGTTGTACTAATTGGTGTCCTACTACTAATACTGTGGTGAGACGAAGTGTGAGAATCATGGAATCCCATGATAAAACACTTGTTGTGGACTTTGGGTTATCTAGCTCTCTTACTCCTAGTGTTGGTACTTGTTCACTAGGTTTGGATCATACCGTTGATAACTCTTTTTATATGCCTACCTTACCTACAAGTGCTATTCCAAGTGTTAAAACAATAGTTGATCATATCCCTCAAGAAAACATAATGAAGATGCATAAATACCTAGCCCATTTACAAGATAGTGTGAGTACTAAAAATATTTCCAACAATGTTATACCTGCCATGGATAGTATTCACCGCATGATGGAAAGTGATGAAGGACTGGAAGTTGTGTGTAATATAGCTCAAATCTTTGGAATACATCTTCCTTCCACCACCAATGGTGCTCAAACTTAAAAAAATATGCAAAACTAGGGTGGAATTCATGCTCCTCCCCCTTCAACCATAACCTCCATTCCCACCTATACAAATCCTCAAGTGACCACAATGTTACAACCAACTATTATTGTCCTTCCTACCTCAAAAATTTCCACTAGTGCTCCTTATACCTATGTGGCATGTAACCTAATATCTCCTCTCATAATCTATCCATTCATTTGTCCTTCAAACACATACACACCACGACCATAATCACCTCCATACTAATCCAAAAACAATGACCCTATCATCAACCACCTTTTACAAAACCTTTCATCCCTTGAACTTCAAGTTTCCACCATAAATAAAAATAAAAATTTCCCACCTTCATACTGTGTCAAAAGCAACCCACTATCTTTGGAGATATTGAGAACTCTGGTGCCACAAGGTTTAGAGATCCCTAGATTTGAGAAATATGGAGGAAAGGGAGATCCTACTAATCATGCTAATGCCTTTACCACTTTGTGTAGAGAATTTATCCTTGAGGAAAAACTTTTGGCTAAGATTTTTCCCCGATCCTTGGAAGATATTTCCTTGGACTAGTTTTTTTCATTACTGAATAACTCAATTTGTTCATTTAATGAAAATTTTGAAGCCTTTATTAACCATTTCCAAGTGCATATGGTTCCTAAAATGAAATTAGCTGATTTGATGAGATGTTAAAAAAATGAGGGTGAAAAAGTCATTGACTTTATTTCATGTTACCAATTGCTTTATTCCCAAATTAGTGTGAAGATTCCTGATCCTCACCTTCAAAAGATGTTCATAGAAAATTTACAAAGTAAGATACAATCCAAGCTTACCATGATGAAATTACCTTCCTTCATGCACTTATACACTTCCCTTTGAGATTATCAAAATTTTGTAAGTAGTTGTGAAACAAAAACCACCTCCACCCATCTTGAAAAGTCTGAATCTTCAAACCAAACCACCTACTAGCCTTTCAAAAGACAAAATAAAAGTTTCTTTTAACTAAATTATACCTCCCAACCTACCCAACAAGCTGATACCCAAGTAGTTGCTATAAATAAGAGTAATCCTTATATATTTGGGGATCCAAAAAGAAAATTTACTCCCTTACCTGACACACTTTAAAATATCATGACTTAGCTAATTAACAACAAAATGCTTACATTACCTCCCATTCAACCTCTTGACCCAAGCAAGTCGTTACCTCCAAGATTTAGATGTAATGCCTATTGTGCTTATCACCAACAAAAAGGAAATGATACAAAATATTGCAAGCATCTTAAACATCTTGTGCAAGACCTCATTGATTCTAATCATATTCAAATTGGAGGTGTGAATGAAAAAGGTAATAAATATGTAGCTCCTCCTAACCAAAACTTGCAAATATTTACCAATCCCATGCCTAACCACAATATTTCATTTGCTAAGACTAGTGAAACTAAGCCTAATGTGATTAGTGTTGACACAAATGATGATAACATGAACAATAATGAACAAAATCTTATGGATGATGATCCTATGGATACTAATGACCAAATTCCTATTAGTACAATAATAGGAGTGATTGAAATTGAACCTCATAAACAAAAAACCATAATGCCCATTGACATTAATTTTTCTTCAAAAGAAATAATAAAAAATGCACCTGATGGTCCTCCTTACATAGCCAACAAAATCAATGATAGGCCCACCCCTGGGATTTTAATTGATCCCATCTATGAAGAGAATGTGCATGAACTCACTCAAGATAGATATGATAAACCAAAAGAATGGATTAAAAGGCATGATGGTTTTGCTCATGCTTGATGATGGGATAAATCACACTCCCTTTACACATAGAACAAAAGAAATTAAATGTATCATTCTCTATCATCTCTAATTTAGATCAATTTCGTGTGAAGTTAGGCTACAAATGGATTCACTTCATGAATGTGGTCCCATCCATTGTCCATAAGTGCTTAAATTTTGCAATCAACAATGAAATATTCACTGTGAACCATAGTGGCTATAGACCTCCATCTTCCTATGGAAATTTTTCCTTATACTAATTTTTTGCCTGAGCCCATGGAACCTATAAGACCCTATGAGGACTTCCTTTTCCTATCCTACCAAATGTTTAAAGAAAAATTCATAGCCAAATTATCCCTTGAAAATTTTTGTCGTCCACTCCTCAAATGAAACAATATTGAGCCTAAAGTCCTTCCAACTAACACAGACCCATCCATACAAAACCCCTTGCCTATTTTCTACAGAAGGCTAAGAGAAAACCAAACAAGTTCTAATCTACCTCCTAAAAAAATTTATAAAGCCAAAGAGAAAGTAGTTGAACAACCTTCCATGGCTTCTTTTGTTCTTCCCTCACAAGAAGAAAAGGAAGCTATGGTTGAAAAACCCGCTCCTATGCAAATTAAACTTGAAAATTGTAATAAAAGAATAAAAAATGCTATAGTGTAGGCATAGACATTGTGCTATTGCTTTAATGATGAGAAAAGAGAAAAAAATAGAAAATAAAATCCAAACTTGACGAAAGAAATAAACAATGAGGCTCCTCCATTACTAGAACCAACAGATCTTATATCTCCAACACAACAAGTACTAACCTCTTCTATGTATACTACCATTCATCCTTCTGTTGTAATTAAGTTGGATGGCGATGAAGAAACTACTAAAATTGATGAGGAAGTGCATAATGAGTTGAATTTTTTATTTTCCTCTTCTATGAGCTTAGATGATAACAACCTTGATGATCCTCCTAAACTGAGTGATTCACCATGTGTTGAACCTCGTTATTCTCCTAGTACAACACTTTAGATGATCCCTCTCACTAGTGATCTGCATTCCACATATACTAAACAAGACTGGGATGCAGATGACCTATTGGATTGTTCAATCACATGTGCTTTACTAGTCTTTTTTCTTTCCTTTATTTTTTCATTTTGGTTGATTTCATGTGTGTAATGTGACCCCCCTATATTATTTGATGTTTCCTCTCTATGTGCATTCCTCTATTTTTACCTACATTCTTCTATATGTCATAAGATTTTTTCCTTTTCATTTTTCTTTACCTTTTATGTTCATTTGTCTTTCCATATTTTTCTTTTGTTTTCCTTTTGGGGATGACGCAAGGCATCGAGACACTCATGTCTCTTCCATGTTGACCCAAGTGGCTCTCCCTTTGCTTTTCTTCATTTCACTTTTTCATTTTGTCTTGTGTTTTCCTTTTGGGGACGATGCAAGGAATCAAAACATTCATGTTTCTTCCATGTCGACTGAAAAGAATTTTCTTTTTTTTTTCGCTCTCTTTGTGTCATTCTTCCAGTTCTATGTGTATTTGGGGAATAATGATAGTTCCTAGCTTTCTAATATCATTACAAAAAATAAAAATACTAACCCAAAATCCATAGATCCCTTATGTATTTCTAGGGGGAAACCCTCTTTTTCCCTTTTTCATCTTTAGCTACTTTAAATTAATTGCTCATAGCATGGTGTTTAGCAATTTCTTTAAAGTGGGGGAATACATTGGCATTTTTTTGGCATTTTTTTTTCATGTTCTTTGATGTAGTTTTCTTACTTCATGCGATGTGTTTTTCTCTTTGTGGTGACATTTCATGCAATGTCCTTCAAGAGCTTGGTCTATCTTAGCATATTACATTCCTCTTTGTGGTGATGCAACACACTGCATTCCCTAAGTTGTGAATCTTTTATCCTTTGATTGGTCCTCTCTTGGAGACATTAGGAACAATTTCCCCTAAGATTAAGACCTCACATGAACTAAGAAAAATATTTTTGATTATCCCTCTTTCTTGCTCCATGCATTTTTGTACCTTATTAAAGTCATGGAGGTATGGATTTGATATGGTTCCTTGGGACTCACTTAGAGGACAACTAGCTTCACTAGCCCTTGTGAGTGTGAATTTTCTTTTTTGTACCTTATTAAAGTTATGGAGGTATGGCTTTGATATGGTTCCTTAGGGCTCACCTAGTGGACAACTAGCTTCACTAGCCCTTGTCACCATGCATTTTCTTTGTCCTTATCATAGTCATGGAGGTATGACTTTCATATGGATCTCTTGGGGCTCACCTAGTAGACAACTAGCTTCACTAGCCCTTGTGAGCATGCATTTTTTTTGCATAGTGGACAACACATTCCACTTGTAAACCTTTTTTTGGAAAAACAGCCTAGATCTGGTCCACAATGTGTTGGATAGCTAGTTGAAGCATGATCTGTTGCATTTTTATTTTTATGTTTTTCCATTTCTATCTTTGATGGTGTATGTTGGTGATCTGGTTATGGCTTCATATATCATCCACAAGTGTGTTCCTCTATGCCTATGTCAGTTTGTCATAGGATCTTGATCCTAGGGGCTTGACCACCCTCTTGGTTATTTTCATCATATCTTACTAGAATATGTACATTTGAACCCCTCTTGATTGCATGGTTGGCTACTTTAGGGTGATTTTGAAGCAAGTTCATCCTCTCACTAAAATGAGGGTTAAATGTAGTGTAGAAAAATAAATACCCTTACATTTTCACAATTTTTTTGGGATTTCCTTGCTTTATTTATCCTTATTTATGTCTTACTTGGTTCTATTTTACATCCATAAGCTTAATAAATTGTATCTTTTTATGGCTAATCCTAAAAAACATCAAAGGATAAATAATGATTTATTGATTCTATCTATGTGTCCTTGATTTTTGGACTAGGAATAATAAGACACCTAGGGTGTCTTTGTCCCCTAAAGGTCTTGGGACCATGATTTCAAAGGTACCTTAAATGGCCCCCTTTTTGGAGTTTGTGCCCTGAGTTTCAAGCCTTGGGATACCACTTAGGCTATCTTAGTTCCCCTCATGTTATTTTTGGGATTTAATTTCAAATCTTGGTAGGATTTAGCCTCCTTTAATTAATGAATTCATGCGTCATATTGGTGTGGTGTAATTTTGGGATATTAAGCATGGATAAGTATAAATGCAAGGTTCTTTCACTCATTTTTCACCAAGCAAGTTGATGAGAGAATTCCTAAGGAAATTTTATGAGATCAAGAGCATTCAAGAGCAATTCATGAAGCATTTGGAGCCATCATCAAGATTCAAGCATCATGCCAACAATATTCTTGCATCATGTTTGTTTTCGAGCTAACATTTGTGATGTAGGGTTTTGATTCAAGCAAGCAATTCAAGTCAATATCTATCAAGCACTACTTCAATTAAAGATCTACATTCAAGCTAGCCACTTCACACAAGTTTTTAGATTTCATAAAAAGGGTTTGGTGAGTTACAACATAGCACTTTGTGCATTCATCATTTCCCTTCATTATTTTATTTTATTCCAAGGTTTAATTACCAATAAGGGGCTTGACCAAGGAAAACCCCCAATTACTACCAACCAACAAGTTTTTCTTCTCTTGTGTGTTTATTTTTGTAGATTTAAGTTTAAGATCATTTGGAGTGCAAAGTTGTAAAGTTGTAAAGTTGCATTGCAAAATTGTCATGTTCATGGAAAGTCATCTACAGGCCAGATCTAGAAGTTTTAGGACATGAGATCTGAGAAGAAGGAAGTGGAAACCTTGGACCTGAGGATCACATTCTGAAATTATAGAAATTCAAAATCGGGACTAAGAAGATAGTAAGGGTGTCTTTGTCCTCCTGGAGGTATTTCATAGAGATTCTTTTGGATTCTATTCTGACATAGATTTTGTGTTTGCCTAGAAAAATAGTAGTAGAACTAACAAGACAATAAGGGCATCTTAGTCCTCCATTGTATATTTTGACAAAAAATTTGAATTTCCAAAATCCTTATCAGATTTCAAGACTTCCTAGGCACATACATCCTAACTTGTTACTTAATTTTCTCATTTGCACTCATTATTTGTCTTGCATTACTAGGATTTGTGAGTTGAACGTTAAGTTTCCTTTTCTAAGCTTTTTCTTGATGATGAACCATTCAAAGCCTAATGAATCTTCCTAGGTCTCCCTTGTTGAGAATTGACTCACCTTTGTGTTGATAGTCAATCCACTTTGGGATCTTAGGTTTCCTTGAATGAACCTTCCCCCCTATTGTGAAAATTTTGGATTAGGGATTCCTTTCTTGTATTATGAGTCCTTTTCCCTATCCATTTTTCCCAGCAGTTCAAGTGTAATGGTCATCTCTCCTATGGGAAGATGGAAAGTACAATTACCTGTATCCCATTTGTATGCTAAGGCCAATAGCATTCCATGATGGTACCTCATAGGTGGCATGAGGTACACCCCAAATAGACCAACCTCCTATCTTAACTAAATGTCCTCCTCTAATAGTCGAGTCACTAACTCTCGAAGGAAGCAAAAATGCCTCCCACCAAGATGTTTCCTGGCTTGAGGAGGCACGCAAGAGACTAAAATTACATAAAATAATTCCTAAAATAACCAATTAACATCATTGGAGTTGTTCTAAGATTCTTTTAAGATAAAATGGACACCTAAACCATTTCTGGATGAAGGCCTAGGACACTTTGCACCAAAGTGGACACTTTGCGCCAAAGTGGGACACTTTCCAAAAATCTATTTTAAGGTCAAAAAATTACTTAGATTACATGAAAAATTATAGTAAAGGTACAAAAATGAAGCAAATACAAAGAAAAATTCACCCATTGTACACCAGAGGATGCCCTGATGTGCATCATCATGAACTAGGTCCAATCTCAGAGCCTTGTAAATCCTATGGCTTGGCATCTTCACTCACTCCACACCAAGGTAAAATTACAATAAGATAAAAGTAAAATGAATAGTGAAAAGAGTCATTTTCAAAAGTATATAGTAAAACCCTAGTAAATAAACATTATTCATTTAAAAGGGAATGTTCATTAAAATCAACATATTGGGGGCTAGATGACTCCATTTTCAATGTCATTTGTTGCATTGGATTCGTAATTCCACTCCTATTCTCATCAACTATCTACAGTTATGTGGTATGGTACTTGGAAATACCCTATGATACGACTTTCTTAATTCGATGTGGTTTCATGCTCACCCCAATTCCACCTCCATAAAGCAAGCGGAATCAGGGGGGCATACATCTACCCTTGAATTCAATTCTCCATAGAATTTTGACAAGAGGATTTTTGAATGAATAACAAATATGTGTTGTAGGATTTGGTTCCTAGCATCCTGTAGCTACAGTGGGGGCCTCATTATCCCTAATGAATCCATATGAGTATCCTTTTTCCTAGTAGTTATTTCCCTTAGCTTGCATATTCACATAGTATCATATGGTAGCTAAAGTGGGGGCTAAATGTAGTGTCAAAAAAAGTAATCATTTTTTCACACTTTATTTGAAGTAATTGACACATAATTAACTTAATTATGCTTTGGAGTAGTGTTGTAAGGTGTTGTACACATTCACACCTCTCTAGGGTCCTTAATTAAAGTATACTTAAATTTCACCTTTTACAAGAGTGTTGTAAAGTGTTGTAAGGAATTTTCACACTTTTCCAAGGCCTATTCATCCATTTAAGGCTAATGGATGCCTCTTGTACTTAAATCAGGCCCTATTCATGGTGTTGTAAAGTGTTGAAACACACTTTCACATCTATCTAGGGTGGTATTAATTAATGGTGGTTAATTAGATTTAATTGCCCCTTTTAATTCAAATTCAAGCCCTCTAAATTAAACCTCCAAAAGATCAATCTCGACACCCAGTAATTAAATGACATAACCTTAAATGTGGTAAATTTAAGGTCCCATAAATTTTTCCAGGATCCATTTTCCACTAAGGACAAATAGGTCCTCACTTAACAAGATCCCACTTTCTTGGCATACTCCAACTTGGTTTTTGATCCTCTTTTCACCCCCCAAAGCTTCATCTCAGAAAGTGAGCCAGGACCCATTCACCCAAGGTGGAAAATGGGTTGACCCTTAATAAGGACCCTCTTTTTGAATTTCATCTTAGCGGGATTTTAATTAATTTCATTTCTAGATCTAAGGTCGGCCTGAATTATTTGAATTTTTGGGTTAAATTACTAATTTAGTATAAATACAAGGTTATTTGACATAATTTCACCTAAGAAATCTATGGTAGAAAATTAGAGAAAGATGACAAGCAAGAAAGACAAAGCATTCAAGCAAAAGTAAGTTTGGAGCTACATTTCAAGATCTTCAAACTCATTTTTTGTTCAATATCAAGCATTATTGAAGGTTGATAATAGATGCCTATGGAGAACCATGAAGGATTTTAGGTGTTGGGAGATGCACAAATCATACAACCAAGCCAAAGGACTTTTTTCTGGAGTGATTCCATCTTCTATAATAATCATATTTTTAGCCTACAATAGGCATTTTTAGATTTTTTATTCATTGGAGGGATTAGACATCTTCTTTAGCGAGTCATTTACATTGTTCACATTGCATTCAAGGGTTTTATTCTAACAAAATTGGGTAAAATTTCCTTTAAATTCTCTTGGATCTTAGTTTTAGACACACTTAAGATTGAGATTGCACACTCCATTACATGGTTCAAATTTTTATTCATCATCCAAGGTCTAATTACCAAAAAGGGGTTTGACAAAGGAAAAACTCTATCCACCAACAAGATACCAAATTTGTTTTGCAAGTTGTAGGTAGATCCATATTCAAAAATAGGAAATTAAAGGTGCAAAGGAGAAGAGCAGACCTGGAAGTTGCAACCCAGGTTTGGAGATTTCCAGAAAACCCTAGCAGGACCCATTCACTTTTAAAGATGAATGAGTCCCTATTGAGGATTGACAGGCATCAAATTCCAGACATTTCAAGCTTTTGTTTCTAGTTCAGAGCTCCCTAAAATGGCCTACTAGGACCTATTCACCTTTGGTGGTGAATGAGTCCCTATTAGGATCACAGAAAAGTCAGATTTCACCAGGTGCACAACATCCTTACCTTCTTGTTCCTCTAGAAAAGTTATTGTTTCTTTCTATTTTGTTTTTAATTTATCCATTTGTGTTAGACCTAGGATTAGGGTTTTTCCATTAGCCTAATTATTTTTCCCTCAAATTGAGATCTAGCTCACCACCCCATCCTTGCATAAAGGAAAATAGTGCAAGATTCCTCAATATTGATTCAATTCACCTCTTGGGTTGATAGGTTTTTTAAGATTCTAGGATCTAATCTTTTGAATGAAACACCTCTTATAGAGAAAAGGTGGATTGGAGACATTCTTCTCCTCCCTTTTCCCTATGTTTCAATCCCAACAAGCTCACTCTAGGGTAGTGGAACCTCATTCTATCCATTAGGTGAGTTATCCCAAAAAGCTCACTCTGGGGTAGTGGAACCTTAGTCTCTTCACTAGGTGAGTTATCCCAATGAGGTGGTGAATGAGAGAATCATATTATCCTCCCATACCATATTGAAGTTATCCTCCTGAAAAATTCGATAAGGAACCACAATGTAATGATTTTTGTATGGTTTTTAATTTCATGTAAGTTTTTGTTAAAAGGGATTTTTCTTTGTTCATGTAAGGTCTTCTTCTTAGGGAACATTATACCTAATGTCTCCAAGAGAGGACAAGTCAAGAATATCAGATCACCACTTATGGGATGCCTCTCATTTCACATCACTCCACAAAGGGAGATCATATTCTTAGAAATATCACACTCTTGGAGGACATCAAACCTAATGACAACACCAAGGAAAAGGACACGTCAAAATAAAAAAGAAAATCATGCCATGAAATATACTGAAAGATTTCATTGATGTATGCCTGCAATTTAGAGCGGTTGCTAACACCATTACTGTGAGAAATTTCTTTAAAGTAGTCAATGTTTTTCCCTAATACATGACATATTTCCTCAGAAAAGCCTATGCCAAGTAATATGTTTATGAAATAAAGCTACATCATAAAGTAGGAAGGAAGGGTTGCCCCCAAAAATACATAGGGGATCTATGGATTCAGGGTTAGTGTTTCTTTGCTACATTGTTGTTTTAAGAGCTTGTAACTATCATCATTCCTCAAATACTCATAGAATTGGAAGAATCACACGAAGAGAGTGAAAACAAAGAAAAATATTTTTGGGTCAACATGGAAGAGACCTAAATGTCTGACACCTTGCAACATCCCCAAAAAGGAAGAACAAGATAAATGAAAGGATAAAGGAAATATTTTGGGTCAACACGGAAGAGACCTAAATGTCTCGATGCCTTGCATCATCCCTAAATGGAAAACAGAAGAAAAAAATGCTTACGACATAGAGAAGAAAGTAGGTACATATAAAGGAATGTACAAAAAGAGAGATAAATCAAATCAAACATCATGGGGGATCACATTATGCACATGCAGTCACATGAAGAAACATGAAAATTACTAGTAAGGCACATGCAAGTCAACCTATAGTAGGTTTTTCGCATCTTGATCTCAGTCTACATAAACGAAAGGAAGAAAACTAGACAAAGGGACAGGGAAAGTGTCAAACTAGGGGAAGCACCAAGTTCAATTCTCTTTTTAGGAGATTTTTCATCTAAGCTCATAGAAGAAGAAAACAATGTATTCAACTCATCATGAACTTGTTCATCAATCTTTGCAATATCAATGCAATCATCTAGATTAATCACAATAGGAGGTCAAATGACAATTTCCATGGAAGGTTATTTTTTATATTGTGGTGAAGGTATAAAGTCACCATGAATTGCTTTAGGTAAGTTTGGATTTTGATTCTCTATGTTTTTCTTGTCTTCTTGAGTTTGTAACCTATGAGCAATAACATGTCATCTATACCTACACCCTGGAACTTTTATTTCATTTTAATCTATTGTCAATTTGTGTTTGTATAAGAGTATTTTTTTCAATCATAGGTTCCTTCTCTTCCTTGGGAGGAATAAATGAAACAATAGTAGCTTGTTCAACTGCTTTCTCTTTAAATTTGTAAATTTTATTGATTCTAGGAGGGGCAACAAGATTGTTTTGGTTATCTCATGGTCTCTTCTAGGAAATGATAGGAGGACTTGCTATAGGTTGTGCTTGGATGTTCATAAGGGATTTTGGTTCATTCATTATTTCATCAAGGATAGGTGGTTCAACTATAAGTTGAGGTATGTTTTGAAGGGATAATTCTCCTATTTTCTTTTCCTTTAACTTTTGATATGTTTTTAAAAATAAGTCATTAGGAGGCTTAATAGGTTCCATAGGTTAGGGAAAAAATAAATCTAATGAAAAGTTCCCTTGGGCCAACACAGGACTAAATCCACTATGATGCACAGTAAATATATTATTACCAAATGGAAAATTTAGACATTTATGCACAAATAAAGGGGTAACATTCATGGAGCAAAGCTATGGATAGCCTAGCTTCACATGAAATTGGCTAGATTGCAAGATGATTTTGAATGAGACATTTAATGTTTTCGGTCCAACTTTTAATGGGAAATCTATCAAGCCAATCATAGGTCAAGAAAAACCATTATGTGTCTTGATCCATGATTTCAATTTGTCATATGTGTCTTGATATAGTTCATTCACATACAAGAATTCTTTAGTGATCACATTCTCTCCACATACGGGATCAATCAATATCCCATTAGTGGGCTTATCATTGATTCGACCAGCTATGTGAAGAGGACCATCAGGTTCACATTTAAGTATGTCATTTTTTGAGAAAGAAACGTCAAGAGGATTTTTAGTGTAGCCCTTATTAGAACTAGCTTCAATAAATCCTACCATTTCAATTAGTTGTTCTTCATTGATATCTTTTGTGTTTTCATCATCTCTATCCACATTCATCACATCATTCTTTGTTTGACTAGCTTTAACAAATGAAATAGTGTGCTTAGGCATGGGATTGGTGAAGATTTGTAAGTTTTGGTTAGGAGGGGCTATAGACTTATTACCTTGATCATTCACACCTCCAATTTGTAAGTGGTTAGAATAAATAAGTTCTTGCACAAGATGTTAAAGACACGTACAATATTCTATACCATATTCATTTTGTTGATGATAATGACAACAAGCATTCTATGAAAATCCTTTAGGAAATGGTATATTAGGATCACACTCTCTAACAGGAGGTAAGGTAAGCATGTTCTTCTCAATAAGTTGCAACATGATATTATGAAGGGTATCGAGTAAAGGAGTGAACTCTATATCCCTATCCCCAAAAGATTTTTTTTGTCTTTATAGCAGCCACTTGGTTATTAATTTTTTGACTTGTTTGAGGGGTATTGAATTGTAAAAGGACCTTATTCTTCTTCTTGAAAGGTTGATAAGTATTTTGAGTTGTGGATTCAGAATTTTGAGGATGACTAAGGGTATTTTTCCCATCATGACTGCAAAGTCAAATTTTGATAATCACAAAGGGCTATACATAACTATGTAAAGGATGGAAATCTCAACATTTCAATTTTTCTTTAGAGTTTACTTTGTAAGTTGGCGGTGAAAATTTATTGGAGGTTGGCATTAGGAATTTTAATGTTCACTTGTGAATAAAGTGTTTGGTATCTTGCTATGAAATTAGTCACTTTCTCATCCTCTTTTTGTTTGCATGTCATTAAATCAGCTAGGGTCCTCTTAGGGACCATATGGATATAAAAGTGGCTGTAAAAGGCATCAAAAATCTCATTGAATGAACCAATTGAATTAAAAAAAGAAGAGAAGCAATCTAAAGTAGTATCCTTCAAGGACCTAGGAAAGAGATTAGCCAATAGTTTATCTTCAAAGATGAAATCACTACACAAGGCTATAAAAGTAGAAACATGGCTTACAAGATGTCCTTTTTGTTAGAAACAAGCAACACTGAGAAGGGGGGCTAAATCAATGTTCTACAAAAAATTACTTTATTATTTTGATTATTAATCCACTTAAAATATCTAACCATGAGAAGTATGCAAAAATAGAAATCAAATAACCACAACACTATAACACAAGGATTTTACGTGGAAACCTTGTTAGAGGAAAAACCATGGTGGATGGCCAATCCATAATATAATTTGAGTATACTCAAAAGAAGTTTATAATATGGGAATGCACTTGCATTCATGCACACTACCTAAAGCTCACTGCTCAAAATAAGAAGGCACAATTCCTTACAGAGATTTGGATTAGATCCAAGAGAATGAACTGAAGGAATAGCATCTAAAAATGCTTGATTACAATTCTAGTTAAGCTCAATTGTCAGTCTTCTATAATTCTAATTGATATTGAAATTTTGCTCTACTCTGCTCTGACTCGCTCTACAAAATCTTTATGTCCAAGTGAAACTATGCATAAAATCATCCTGACACTCTTTTGGTATTCTCAATACACATCGACACCACACACACAAACACCAAAAAGATGTAAGAGATCATACATATATATCCACAACTAGCAATTTAATCACAACATGTTGGCTCCAAATAAAACTTGAAAATATTAGCAACTTTTTGGCTAAAATATTAAGAGTTATCCAATGCGCATCCACAACAATAATCCACCACTTAGCTTGGACCCAAAACATAATGACCATACACAAAAATATTTGATAAAAAATTCTTTGAATATCTGCAACATCTTGCATCAACTAAGTCGGCCCCAACATATTGATAAACAAAAAGGTAACCAATCAAAGCTCCAAACTCACACAAGACTTAATACGAGGCAAAAAGATTTCCAGATAACACATTAGATGTACTGATAGACCTCCCATGAGATCCACAACTCAAAATAACAACTAGAAATTTGTAAATGAAATGATGATCACCAAACTACCAGATGTTTTATTCTTCCTGACTATCCTCAATCTGACTGTCGGTATAAGGAAATGATGTTATGTGGATCTATCACCAACTAGGGTTTCCATCAATGACAACACCAAAAAGAATTTGCAGTCTCTTGCCAAAAATCTCCCCCTTTGGCATTAATGGAAACACTTAGTGAAAAAAGTCTAAGTGCCAGATCAAAACCAACATGAGTTACATTGCCATTTCAAAACTTCAAAAAGAAACTTCAATCTTGGGGAAAAAACTCCCCCTATGATGAATATACATTTTTCACTTTACACTTCTCCCCCTTTGACATCAATGGAAAAAGTTGGGGAAACCGAAACAAAATTCCAAAATTGTACAAGCATGAACTTGTAACTTATAGGGATTTGAAGACATCAAGAAAATCTTGTTTCAACATTCTTACATTGTCATCACAGACCTTTTTGAGACTTTCCAAAACTATTATGTGACCACACATTAAATAGGATTGAGCCTCTGTAGTTTCAATATTCTCTAGGTCACTAACTGCTACAGTAGCTTTTTCTTTCTTCAAAGCACTCATCATTATCTCAATCTTTGGGAAAATTAGTCCCCTGAGTTCACAAACTCTCCCAAAAATTATGTCATTTTCATTCTTTAAACATCTTATTTTATCAAGTAGAACTGTTACTTGACCTTCTTGTTGAACCATGTATCACTAGCTAATGGATCAAAAGTAGCAGAAAGGGTAGCTAATTGATTTTCCAAATCCTTCACCTTTTCCTCATTACCTTCAGTGAACTTGGACAAAATCAAATAGGACTTATAGGCTTTTCCAGCTTCAGATATAGAACCTTGAGTGTTATTTATACAAGTAGCTAACAAAATCTTATCCTTTTCAATCACTTCCTTCAACTAACTAAGTCTTTTTCTATTAAACTCCTTTTACACTTTATCCTCAATAGATTTCTCAAGAGACTCAAATTGATTACTTACAACATTTATGAGCTTCTTTAGCTCACTGGAAGAGGAACCTAATGGATCCATGGCATGAGTAGGCATTAATTTCTGCAGAACTCCAGATGCAAGGCTTAGAAATTCACTATCCTCTATATGAGACTTAAAAATCTTCTCACTGGCCTTAGCTTGAGCAATTGATGCAACCTTCATCATCTGAATTGGGGATATAGTAGATAAATTGATTGAACATTATTCCAATTTAGGATCAAAATATTCCTATTGCTCCATCAGAGATCTCTTCACTACCATGGTAGTGTCTCTTACCTCCACTTCGATTTCCTGAACTTTTTCTTTTTCAGCCTTGGGTTCTTCAGAGACTGTTTCCAGATTGAATTTGAGTACCTCAACCTTTTCATTTTGCACCATCTTCTCCTTAGCTAGTACCACCTTAGGAACTTCAATTTCCATAGGTGTCTGTATTTTCCACATTAGGAGAAATCTGAATATCCTCAAATTCTAGAGGATTAGATACATTCATATTCTCCTCATTCACATTCTCTTTTTCATTTACATTTACCTCCGAATTTGCTTCCTCATTTTCCAAAACATTTTCATTATTCGTTTCCTCAATGTTAATCTTATTCTTTGATAGAAACTCTTCCATAATTTCCTTAGTTTCACCAACAACAACATCAATTTCACCAATCATGAGTTTATTCACCCTTGTCTTGCTCTTAAATTCCTTTTTATCCTATTTGAGGAGTGAATCCATCTCTTCAATTGACATTTCTGGGCACAAATCTACAAAAACTCTCTTCCTCAGATTCTCTTCTTTTGTTCTAGCACTTACTCTTCTTGACTCCAAAATATCATATAGATTCTTGGGTAAGCCAGACATAATCTCAACAAGAACTTTATTAAAAATGTTCAGATATTTTATTGTAGCTTCTTCTAGAACTCTTTGAGCTGATTCATCAAAGGTTTAATATAATTCATAGAGGGGCCTTAGATTACTGTCCTTGAAAATGACATTGACAACTTCATCAATTAACATACCAAGTTTATCAAATTTAGCCTTCTTTCCCTTTTCTTCTTTTTTGAAAGATTTTAACTTGACAACTTGAGTTCTGGTAGCTTTTACTTCTCTCAATACTTCTTCTAATTCTATTTCCTCATCTTCCAAAATAGGCTTATATGTTCTTGTACTTTTATTCTTCCTTTTACCAAAAGGCTTGTCTTGAGCTGGCTTGGCTACAGGGGAACTTCTTGTAGATCTAGTGTGGACAAAGGATGCAGTAGGACTAGAAGACTCTATTTTTTCTTTCACTTCTACTGCTTCTGCCTCATCTCTCCTTCTTCTTGCTTCTCTCAAGGCTTCTACAAGTAAGCCCATCCTTTTTTCAAATTTTTTTGTCTCTTTTCTTACTTTCCTGACTATCACTGGTTTTCTCAATTCCTCATGAACCTACATACTTTTCTCTGCATATGTTCCAAACTTCTCTTCTCCCTGATCCAGAGGTGAATTCAACAAGTTTTTTGCATACATGTTCAAAATGTTTTCCTCTACTTTGTATCCCATTGGAATGATTCACATTGTTCTAGGATCAACAACTTACATATGACATTGGTCAATATCCACCAAGAAGCAGATAGTATGTTTTTATTGTTCCACGATTGAAGTGGGAATTCTTTCCCTGGCATGTATCATATTCTAGAAATTCTTGAAGTATCCCCAAAGGGTAGTATTCCTGACTTGACAATCACCCATTCCAAACAACATGTTCCTTATTTGAATAACTACAAGATCATTATTTTTCCAATGTACACTTCCAATACCTGGAACCTCATTCATAAAATAGAAAAATAGGAACAATAGAAAATTACCATATTTAAAAGTATTCTTCTTGTATTTCTTGATTTTTCTTAGATTCTCCAACAACTGACTTATGAGTAGCTTGCAAAAGTCATATTCTGCATTTTGCTTTGCCATTTCACAAGCTGCATAGATGGCCATACCAGATGTAGAATTATCCCAGCTAGAATGATATATCTTGTAACCAATGACCATTGATGCAAATTTCATATCCACTTCAGCAACATCTTCTATTGTCATTTCCCTTCTATCCCACTGTGTACCTGTTGACTTAGTAACCTTGCCATTCTTTATGGATTCCAAGACTGGAAGTCTACTGGTGGAATTTAGACTTGTTACTGCGCATATAGCCTCTTTTGTGATTTTGAAGGGTATAGTTAGACACATGAATTTAGCATGAACATGGCTAAAAATGTATCTAACCCATTCATTTTCCTCAAATATGGGAAATCTTGCAAACTGTGCAAACTTCTTCTCTTCTAGGGTTTGAGATTCTAGTTTTACAATAAAATCTTCTTCAATTATATGATGGTAATATAGATTCATTATTTGAGAGGTTCCCAACTCTTCGATGTTCACATGAATATATGCCCTAATATCCTTAGTGTGTAAAACTCCATACGACATAGATGAAAATGCTCCTAAGGGATCAATCTCAACAGACTTATAGGGATGCCATTTGAATTTAGGATGGTGTTTGTCCTTGACTTCGACTACAAGAGGAGTGGCCATGATTGCAAATTCACAAATTCATAGGTTTTTTGAAAAATACCTTTTAGTCAGATCAAAGTTCGATTGCAGATTCTTCTCCATGCTTTGAATCTCTCCAAAATTCAACAAGGTTCACTCTAGGGCTCTTCAATCTGCTTTCCTTCAAAATGCAAAGTGACAAATGAAAGATAAAAATGAACTTTTATCACTCGCAAAACTAACCCTTTTTGTCACAATAAATGCCTTAACCCTAGTTCATCTAGTTACTCTTATTTCAAGCACTGAGACAAATAATATTTCTATGGATCTCCTAAATTCTACAATACTAGCTTCATTTTGGTTAAACAACATCTAAAAAGCATTGATCCACCTACTAGACTGGTTCACATTCTAGTATCACTTGCCTGCAAGGGGGTTTGAAGGATTTTTCTGACAGCTTCCCCTAGGACAAAGGCCTAAAACTAATTCCCAGAGGAATTACTAGAAGTAGATTTTGGTGTTGGAACATTTCCTTTGATAGAGGGATTTTTTTCACCCATTTCTTATGCATTTTCCTCTTGATCACATATGTAGTGACTTTCCCTTTTCCTTTGACATCTTGTTGTGTCTTTCATTTTACCAAACCTCTTATGTTCCAACATAATCTAGCAATATGCCTAAATTTGTTGTAGTTGTAACACACAACATTTCTCTGATCAGACCAACTGTACCACTGGTTTTTCCTTGATCTGCATTGGTTACCAATATGCTTAAATCTATTGCATGTATAGCATTTGGCACCTCTATGAAAGTTATTCATGACATTTTTTCATTCACTTGACTTTTATGACCATACTTATAGAAATTAAAGCACTAACTTGAGAATGATGATCCACTTGGATTCATCTTTCTTCTACACTTATAAGCCATATGACCAAATTTATTACAAGTAAAACAATAACCATTGAATCTCTAAGCATTTGGTTGTCTCACCTGATTTCCTTTTCAGAATCTTCCTTGTCTATAATTTCTTTGTCCAGAGTTCCTTTGTCTAGATCTGAAACTTTCTCCTTCATATCCAAGACCTCACCTATCACCATTAGTCCTCTGACCTTTAATCAGTTGATCAAGTTTGGCTGAACTGGCTTTCAATTTTTCCTTGTACTCATTTGTAGTAGTAGGTTCATCTCTAAGATCATCAAGTTGTTTTTCAAGAATTTCCTCATTGTTTATAGATTGTTCTAATTCATTGTCCAGTCAGCTGCATTGTTCAAATTTTTCTTTCAAGGATTGAGCAAGCTTTTCTTCATTCTTCTTTCTATCTTCAATTTCCTTGGCCATTTTCATCATGATAGACTCCATCTCACGCTTCAGGGCAGCATTTTTTCTAGAAAACTTTTCAAACTCTTCTGTTTTCTCCTTCAAGGCATGGCTGAGTTGTTCATCTTCCATGCTTCTATTCTTTTTCTTGAGCTGATCACATAATTCCTTTATTTTCTCCCTTGATTCATTGATTTTGTCTTTTAATGAATAGATGATTTTTTTTGCATTCTCAAGATTTTCCTCTAGTTCCTAGTTCTCAAATTTTGATTGGTCAAGATCATCCAGGCCACCATAAGTTGCTATTGAAGACTGCTTCTATCCATTGAAAACACTTTCCAAGATCTCCTCAAGCTATTAGACTTCTTTCAAGGAACTAGCTCTGATACCAATTGTTGGAAATAAGCAACACTAAGAGTGGGGGGCTGAATTAGTGTTCTGCAAAAAATTACTTTATTATTTTGTTTATTAATCCACTTAAAATATCTAACTAGAAGTATGTAGAAACAAAAAATCAAATAACCACAACACCATAACACAAGGATATTACGTGGAAACCCTGTTAGGGAAAAAACCACAGTGGATGGCCAATCCATAATATAATTTGAGTATACTAAAAAAAAAGTTTACAATATGGGAATGCACTTGCATTTAAGCACACTGCCTAGAGCTCATTGCTCAAAATAAGAAGGCACATTGCCTTACAGAGATCTATATTAGATCTAGGAGAATGAATTGATGGAATATCATCTAAAAATGCTTGATTACAATTTTGGTTAAGCTTAGTTGTTAGTCTTCTTTCCTTCTAACTGATACTAAACTCCTGCTCTACTCTACTCTGACTCGCTCTACAAAATATTTATGCGCAAGTGAAACTGTGCATAAAATCATCCTAACACTCTTCTGGTATTTTCAATACACATTGACACACCACATACACACACCAAAAGGATATAAGAGATCATACATATATATCCATGACTAGGAATTTAATCACAACATGTCAGCTCCAAATAAAACTTGAAAATATTAGCAACTTGTTAGCTCAAATCTTAGGAGTTATCCAATGCGCATCCACAACAATCATCCACCACTTATCTTGGACCAAAAACATAATGACCAAACAAAAAAATATTCTACAAAACATTCTTTGAATATCCATAATATATTACATCAACTAAGTCAGCCCCAAAATACTGATAAACAAAAAAGTAACCAACCGAATGTCCAAACTCACACAAGACTTAATACGAAGCATTGAGATTTCTAGACAAAACACTAGATGTACTAATAGACCTCCCATGAGATCCACAACTCAAAATAACAACTGGAAATCTGTAAGTGAATCGATGATCACCAAACTACCGGATGTTCTATTCTTCTTGACTATCCTCAATCTAATTGCCGGTATAAGAAAATGATGTTATGCATATTTGTCACCTACTAGGGTTGCCATCAATGTCAACACCAAAAATAATTTGCAGTGTCTCTTTCAAACACTTTTCCACCATATTTCTCAATTCAAGGGACTTCTATACCTTGTGGTATTTGTGCTCTTAATATGTCCAAGGATAGTGGATTTGATTTGTTGTATTGCAAAGGCTCATTGTTGTTGTTTTATTGTAAGGTTGCAACTTGTTGAATGGATGTCATGGTTTGAAAAATTTAGTTAAGGATAGGGTCATTTTGATTGTAAGGTTGAGGGGAATAAGGTGGAGTGGTCTATGCATGCAGAGGGCTAGTAAATTTTAGGTTGGTGAAGGTATACTATTGAGGATTTATTGTGTTTGATGGGAGAAGACTAGAAGGGTTTCCTACACGAATACCTAAGGTAGTGTACATAGTGCTAGTAGGTATGATTGTTGTGGTTGGTTGAAAGGTTGTCATAGGTTGGAAGGTTTTTGTAGATTGATTTTTTTTTGTATGTTGAAGGGTTGTTGTAGGTTGAAAGGTTTTTATAGGTTGAAGAGTTGTTGTAGGTTGAGTACTAGTTGAACCATAGATTTATGGGTGTAGGATACTGACTCTCTTTCTCAGTTAGGGTTTTTCACCTAAAGGAGAGAGATAGAACCCACACAAAATATGTGTGGTTCACTCAAACTAATGAAATTACAATGAAATTATTACTAAAGGAAATAAATTAAAGAGATAGATTGATTATTTATGCAAAACCTAAGGAATATGAAGTGTTTGAAAACATAGTGTGATATGCAAAAATGAACTAGAAAAATAAACAAATGAAAATAGAACTTAATGAAACTGAATGTAGTGCACTTAGAGATAGATCACTGATGCTGGAAGGTTCTAAAATGTTTTAGAAATTACTATTGATGACTACTGGGAATCACTCGCCAGTGATGGTGAATTAGTCTAGGTTCTAGTAAATTCTACTGAAAGAGGTTTCAGGATGTTGGTAACTAAAAACCTAAAAAAACACTTTCTCCAGCCTCGCAGTGGGACTCATTCACCACTAATGGTGAATTAGTCGACCTACACAAATCTACAAATTTTGAAGTCAACTTTGTGGGCCTACAAATGTACTTGTCTTCTTGTCAGGTGGATAGAAATGAAACTGCAGAAAATGGACGTAATGATGTCCCTAAGCTTGAATTAGGTCTTTGTTGACTTGAATAGCTTTGATGACTTGTTGAAAACTTTTCAACACCTATCTCTTTGAAAAATATTCCTACAAGACCTACAAAAACACATTCAAAGAGGGGAAAAATGGTTAAGGGTTAGAGTATAGGGGTTTGCCTTGGTCAAACCCAACTTTGGTAATCAAACACTTGATAAAGAAATGAAATGAGAAAGGAATGATGAACAAATAACATGAAAGTTTCATAAACTCACCAAACCCTTTTTGTTAAATTCTGAAGCTATGTCAATGGCTGCTCCAAGATACTTGATAATTGCTTGATTGAATGACGCTATGATGCTCAAATGGATGCAAGAATGAATACTTGAATGAATAGATGAATGGGGTTAAAATGGATAGAAAAACACTTATTTATACACAATTATGCCCTAATTTCCTAAAAATACAAGATCACAAGCCAACCTAAGGTATTGATGAATAAAAACTTGAAAGAAATTTGAAATTATTTTAAATTTTGTGCCAAGAGGGACTCATTCGCCACCCATTGCGAATAGGTCCCACTCAAGGAAAGCAAGTGGGTGTCAGGAATTAAGTTTCCTTTAATGATTTTTGTCGAGTTTGTATTAAAAAAAACACTTAATTAAGGCCTATAAGTGCATAAAGGGGCCAAATAAAGCATAAGAAAGGTGAAATTACTGATTACAAGTCTAGAAAAGTGTGAAAGTTTGTTACAAAAAATTAACACTTTTAAAATAAGACTTGTTAAAAAAAATGCATTTAAGATGAATTATAAGAAGAAGAGTCTAGAAAAGTGTAGAAATGTGTTACAACACTTCACAATACCTTCACAAGACATCATAAAGTCTTAATAATTTGAATATTCAAGACCTAATGTGAATGTATAAGTTACATTACAACATTAAATCTAAGAAAAATAAGCCAAGCATCATAGGGAAAAGACCTAAATTCTCATGAAAATGTCCAAAGATTCATTTTTCTATGGTACATTTAGCCCTCACTTTAGTGAGAGGATGGAATTGCTTCAAAGTCACACTAAAGTAGCCATGCATATCAAGAGGGATCCAAATGCACTTATGCTAGCAAGATGAGACAAAAATGATTAAGAGGGATGATCAAGCCCCTAGGATGAAGATCCCATGGTAAACTAAACATAAGAACAAAGGGACACACATGAGAAAGACAAAAAGAAAAAGAAAATGGAAAAGTTGGATCAAGCCTCGATCGTTTGTCCAGCTAGTTGTAGATTAGACCTAGGCTGTTTGTCCAAAAAAAAAAAAAATGCATACACACTTTAGGGTGACGGAACTCATGGTTGTCCACCAAGTGAGAAGGCCCAAAAGGTGAGAAACATACGCTGAACTGGTATGTACTCATAAACACACAAGTGGCTATGGGGAAAGTTGTGCCTCAGAATGGGCTTCTCACTCAACCATATCAAAGTTATACCTCCTGATAACTTTAATAAAGTGCCACAAAGGAAAATGTTTGTTTGTACTTCATGATACAAGAAAAGCTTCATATGCTTAGAACTCATGAACAAATAGGATGACACCACAGACATGCAAGTTGTGTTATGCAAGGTGGCCATGTAAATGCAAAATGAAAAATGCAAAAACATAAAATGGAATATATTTTTAAAGGAGTCTTGTTTAGTTCATGTGAGGTCTATCACTTAGGGAACATTATGTCTAATGTCTCCAAGGGAGGACCAATCAAAGAATAGAATATTCACAACTTAGGGGATGCAGTGTGTCACATCAGGCCACCAAGAGGAATATAATATGCTACGATAGATCAAACTTATGAAGGACATCACACCCAATGTCATCCATAAAGCAACAAATGCATCGTATGGAACAAGAAGGTTGCACTAAGAACCAAGAAATATGAAAAATGAGTAATGAAAATGTATGCCTCCACTTTAAAGTAATTGCTACACACTGTTCTATGAGAAAATACTTTAAAGTAGCAAATGAAAAATGCAAAAAATAAATAAGACATGAGAGCCAACTTGGAAAGCCCTTATGCCAAGTTATATGTTTCCAAGTAATACTAGCTTCATGTGAAGGAAAAAGGAACAAAAGAAAGAGGGGTTTCCCCTAAAAAGGAATTCACCAAACACATAAGGGATCTATGGATTTGGGGTTAGCATTTTCATTGCTGCAATGTTTTAATGAAAGAGATTGGAACTAATGCTATGACTCTCTTGCTCAATTATGGTTTTTCACCTTAAGGAGAGATATAGAACCCACATAAAATCTGTGTGGTTCACTCAAATTAATGAAATTAAAAATAAAGTATGCCTAAATGTAATAAACTAAATAGATATACTAATTATTTATGTACAACCTAAGAAATATGAGGTGTTTGAAAACATAGTAAACATTATGTCTAATGTCTCCAAGAGAGGACCAATCAAGGAATATAATATTCACAACCTAGAGGATGCAGTGCATTGCATCACATCACCAAGAGGAATGTAATATGCTAACATATATCACACTTATGAAGGACATCACATCCAATGTCATCCACAAAGTGACAAATGCATTGTATGGAACAAGAAGGCTGCACTAAGAACCAAGAAAGATGCAAAATGAATAATGCCAATGTATACCCCTACTTTAAAGGAATTGCTACACATCATTCTATGAGAAATTACTTTAAATTAGAAAATGAAAAATGAAACAAGAAACAATACATGAGATCCAACATAGAAAGCCCTTATGCCAAGTCATACATTTCCAAGTAAGGTTGCTTCATGCAAAGGAAAGAGGAACAAAATAATGAGGGGTTTCCCCCAAAAATGAACTTACCAAACACATAAGGGATCTATGGATTTTGAGTTAGTATGTTTGTTGTTGCAATGTTTTCATGAAAGAGCTTAGAACTAATGCTGAATCTCTTGCTCTATTAGGGTTTTTCATCTAAAGGAGAGAGTTAGACCCCACACAAAACCTATGTAATTCACTCAAACTAATGAAGGTACAATGAAATTATGCCTAAATGTAATGATATAAATGCAATAAACTAAAGAGATAGACTAATTAATTATGCAAAACCTAAGAAATGTGAAGTGTTTGAAAATATAGTGTAATTTGCAAAAATCAACTAGAAACATAAAAAACTAAAAACATAACTTAATGAAATTGAATGGAGTGCACCTGGATGTAGAATGCTAATTCTGGAAGGTTCTAGAATGTTTCAAAAATTACTATTGATGACCACTGGGACTCATTCACTACTGATGGTGAATCAGTCCAGGTTCTGGTAAATTCTACTAAAACAGGTTTTAAGATGGCGGGAACTGAAAACCTTAGAAAACACTTCCTCTAGCATGGAAGTGGGACTCATTCACCACTGATAGTGAATCAGTCCACCTACAAAAATTTAAAAATTATAAAGTCAACTCTGTTGGTCCAGATCTCTACTTGTCTTCTCGTTGGGTTGACAGAACTAAAACTACAAAAAATGGGCTGAATGATGTCTCCAAGCTTGAATTAGGTCTCTATTGACTTGAATATCTTTGATGACTTGTTGACCACTTTTTAACACATATCTCTTTGATGAATCTACCTACAAGACCAACAAAGACACATGCAAAGAGGGGAAAAATTGTCAAGGTTAGAATATAGGGGTTTGCCTCCGTCAGTCTCCACTTTGGTAATCAAAACCTTCATAAATAAATGAAATGAGAAAGGAATGCTGAACAAATAACATGAAAGTGTCATAAACTCACTAAACCCTTATTGTTAAAATATAAAGATATGTCAATCGATGCTCCAAGATGTTTGATAATTGTTTGATTGATTGATGCTATGATGTTCAAATGGATGCAAGAATGAATACTTGAATGAATAGATGAATGGAGGTTAAAATGGATAGAAAAACACTTTTTTACACACACTTATGCCCTAATTTCCTGAAAATACATCATAGGCCGACCTAAGGTCTTAATGAATAAAAACCCAAAAGAAATTTGAATTTATTTTGAATTTTGTGCCAAGAGGGACTCATTCGCCACACATGGTGAATTGGGTCCCACTCAAGGCAAGAAAATGGGTGTCGGGAATTAAGTTGCATTTAATGATGTTTGTTAGGTTTGTATTCAAAAACACACTTCATTAAGGTTTGTAAGTGCATAAAGGTGCCAAATAAAGCATAAGAAAGGTGTAATTAGTGATGACAAGTCTAGAAAATCATGAAAGTTTGTTACAAGACTTTACAACACTTCTAAAATAAGACTTGGTAAGAAAAAATGGATATTTTGATGAATTATAGGAAGAAGAGTCTATAAATGTGTAGAAATGTGTTACAACACTTCACAAAAGCTTCACAAGATATCATAAAGTCTTAATAATTTGAATATTCAAGACCTAATGTGAATGCATAAGTTACATTACAATATTAAATCTAAGAAAAAAAAGCCAAGAATCATAGGAAAAAGACCTAAATGACCATGAAATGTCCAAAGATCCATTTTTCTACGGTACATTTGGCCCCCACTTTAGTGAGAGGATGAACTTTGTTCAGCCTCACACTAAAGTAGTCATGCCTATCAAGATGGATCCAAATGCACTTATGCTAACAAGATGAGGCAACAATGATCAAGAGGGATGATCAAGCCCCCAAGATGAATATCCCATGGAAAACTAAACATAAGAACAAAGGAACACACATGAGAAAGAGAAAAAGAAAAAGAAAAGGGAAAAGTCAATCAAGCTTCGATCATTTTTCCAACTAGTTGTGGATTAGACCTAGGTTGTTTGTCCAAAAAAGAAAAATGTATACTCACTTTGGGGCGAATGAACTCATGGCTATCCACCAGGTGAGAAGGCCCAAAAGGTAAGAAATATACACACAAGTGGCTATGGGGAAATTCATACCTCAAAATGGGCTTCCTTCTCAACCAAATCAAAGTTATACCTCCTGATAACTTTAATAGAGTGCCACAAAATAAAATTTCTATTCGTGCTTCATGAGAAAGAAAATATTTGCATGCTTAGATATCATGAACAAACAAGATGACACCACATGAATGCAAGTTGTGTTATGCAAGGTGGCCATCTAAATGAAAAATGCAAAAGATATTCAAAGGAGTCTTGTTTAGTTCATGCGAGGTCTATCACTTAGGGAACATTGTGTCTAATGTCTCCAAGAGATGACCAATCAAAGAATAGAATATTCACAACTTAGGGGATGCAATGTGTCGTATTAGGCCACTAAGAGGAATGTAATATGCTAAGATACATCACACATATGAAGGACATCACACCCAATGTCATCCAAAAAGTGACAAACACATTGCATGGAACAAGAAGGCTGCACTAAGAACCAAGAAAGATGCAAAATGAATAATGCCAATGTATGCCCCCACTTTAAAGGAATCACTACACACTATTCTATGAGCAATTACTTTAAAGTAGAAAATGAAAAATTTAAAAAGAAATAAGACATGAGAGCCAACTTGGAAAGTCCTTATGCCAAGTCATATGTTTCCAAGTAAGACTGCTTCATGCGAAGGAAAAAGGAACTAAAGAAAGAGGGGTTTCCCCCAAGAAGGAACACACCAAACATATAAGGAGTCTATGGATTTTGGGTTAGTATGTTTGTTGCTACAATGTTTTCATGAAAGAGCTTAGAACTAATGCTATGACTCTCTTGCTGAATTAGGATTTTTCACCTAAAGGAGAGAGATAGACCCCACACAAAATCTATGTGGCTCAGTCAAACTAATGCAAGTACAATGAAATTATGCCTAAATACAATGATCTAAATGTAATAAACTAAAGAGATAGAGTGATTATTTATGGAAAACATAAGAAATATGAAGTGTTTGAAAACATAGTGTGATATGCAAAAATGAACTAGAAACATAAACAAATGAAAATAAAACTTAATGAAACTAAATGGAGTTCACTTGGATGTAGAACGCTAATGCTGGAAGTTTTGGAATGTTTCAAAAATTACTGTTGATGACCACTGGGACTCATTTGCCACTGATGGTGAATTAGTGCAGGTTCTGGTAAATTATGCTAAAATAGGTTTCAGGATGTCGGGAACTAAAAACCTTAGAAAACACTTTCTCCAGCCTGGTAGTGGGACTCATTTGTAGGTGATCCCAAAAAGTTGGTTTACAATTTCTGGGAGATTTTGATTTTTACTGAAGTCACATATTTTTTGAGAATATAATTATTTAAGCCTTAAAAGGTTCCATTGTTCAATAAAACACTATGAAATAAATTGGAAGCACTATATATCATAGTTACAAATCTAAATTCAAAAAAATAGAATTTTATCCTTCATGAAAAAAAAGTTGTGTTATACGATGAGCGTCACTCCTTAAAAATGGTGCTTACTAAACAAACTAGTTTTCGAAGGAGATGGAAAAATAAGTGCAATATGATTCCAATTTTTTTGAAAAAAATATATTTAAAATCTATAAATAAAATGTCACATATCACTAGCTTGCATCATCTTCAAATTCCTTATGGTTTAGCCACAATAGGTGCTTGAAAGTGAAGATTTAGTTAGAAAAAATCAATTCAGTGTCTAGTTTGGCCAAAATTGTAAACTAGTATTGTGAGATCACCCCCACCATTGATGTTGAATTAGTCCACCTATAGAAATCTACAAATTCTAAAGTCAACTCTGTGGGTCTAGTTCTCTACTTGTCTTCTTGTTGGGTTGACGAAACTAAAACTGCAGAAAATGGGCTGAATGATGTCTCCAAGCTTGAATTAAGTCTTTCTTGTCTTGAATAGCTTTGATGACTTGTTGAAGATTTTTCAACACCTATCTCTTTGACAAATCTACCTACAAGACTTGCAAACACACATGAAAATAGGGGAAAAATGGTTTAAGGGTTAGAGTATAGGGGTTTTCCTTGGTCAAACCCCACTTTGGTAATTAGACCCTTCATAAAGAAATGAAATGAGAAAGGAATGATGAACAAATAACATGCAAGTCTCATACAATCACCAAACCCTTGTTGTTAAAGTCTGAATATATGTTAATGGATGCTCCAAGATGCTTGATAATTGCTTGATTGAATGATGCTATGATGCTCAAATGGATGCAAGAATGAATACTTGAATGAATAGATGAATGGGGGTAAAAATGGATGGAAAAACACTTATTTATACACACTTATGCCCTAATTTCCTAAAAATACATCACAGACTGACCTAAGGTCTTAATGAATAAAAAATCAAGAGAAATTTGAATTTATTTTGAATTTTGTGCCCAGAGGGACTTATTCACCACCCATGGCGAATGGGTCCCACTCAAGGAAAGCAAGTGGGTGTCGAGAATTAAGTTACATTTAATGATGTTTGTCAAGTTTGTATTCAAAAACACACTTAATTAAGGCCTATAAGTGCATAAAGGGGCTGAATAAAGCATAATAAAGGTGTACTAAGTGATGATGAGTCTAGAAAAGTGTGAAAGTTTGTTACAATACTTTACAACACTTTTAAAATAAGATGGTAAAAAAAATGGATATTTAGATGAATTATAAGAATAAAAGTCTAGAAAAGTGTAGAAATGTGTTACAACAATTCACAACACCTTCACAAGACATCATAAAATCTTAATAATTTAAATATTCAAGACCTAATGTGGATGTTTAAGTTACATTAAAACATTAAATCTAAGCAAAATAAGCCAAGCACCACAGGAAAAAGACCTAAATTACCATGAAAACATCCAAAGATCCATTTTCTTATCTTACATTTAGCCTCCACTTTAGTGAGATGATGAACTTGCTTCAAACTCACATTATAGTAGTCATGCAATTTGAGAGGGATCCAAATGCATGTATGCTAGCAAGATGAGACAACGAAAATCAAGAGGGATGATCAATCCCCTAGGATGAGGATCCCATAAAAAACTAAACATAAGAACAAAGGAACACACATGAGAAAGAGAAAAAGAAAAAGATAAGGGAAAAGTTGGATCAAGCTTCGATCATTTGTCCAGCTAGTTGTGGATCAGACCTAGGTTTTTTTTCCAAAAAATAAAAATGCATATTCACTCTGGGGTGATGGAACTCATGGCTACCTACCAGGTGAGAAGTCCCAAAAGGTGAGAAACATACACTCGGCTAGTATGTACTCACAAACACATAGGTGGCTATGGGGAAAGTCATGCCTCAAAATGGGCTTCCCACTCAACCATATCAAAGTTATACCTTTGATAACTTTAATAAAGTGCCATAAAGGAAAATGTTGATTCGTGCTTTATGAGACAAGCAAAGCTTCATATGCTTAGAATTCATGAACAAATAGGATGGCACCACAGACATGCAAGTTGTGTTATGCAAGGTGTCCATGTAAATGTAAAATGCAAAATGCAAAAACATAAAATGTAAAATATGTTCAAAGGAGTCTTGTTTAGTTCATGTGAGGTCTATGACTTAGGAAACATTGTGTCTAATATCTCCGAGAGAGACCAATAAAAGAATATAACATTCACAACTTAGGGGATGTAGTGCATTGCATCAAGCCACCAAGAGGAATGTAATATGCTAAGATAGATAACACTTATGAAGGATAACACACCCAATTCCATCCACAAAGTGACAAATACATCATATGCAAAAAGAAGGTTGCACTAAGAACCAAGAAATGTGCAAAATGAATAATGCCAATGTATGCCCCCACTTTAAAGGAATTGCTACACATCGTTCTATGAGCAATTACTTTAAAGTAGAAAATGAAAAATAAAAAAAGAAACAAGACATGAGAGCGAACTTGGAAAGCCCTTATGCCAAGTCATATGTTTCCAAGTGAGGTTGCTTCATGCAAAGGAAAAAGGAACAAAATAAAGAGGGGCTGCCCCCAAAAAGGAAGACATCAAACACATAAGGGATCTACAAATTTGGGGTCAGTATGTTCATTGCTGCATTGTTTTTTTGAAAGAGCTCGAGACTAATGCTATGATGCTCAAATGGATGCAAGAATGAATACTTGAATGAATATATGAATGGGGGTTAAAATGGATAGAAAAAAACTTATTTATACACACTTATGCCCTAATTTCCTATAAATACAACATCATAGGTGAACCAAAGGTCTTAATGAATAAAAACCCAAAATAAATTTTAATTTATTTTGAATATTGTGCCAAGAGGGACTCATTCGCCACCCATGGCGCATGGATCCCACTCAAGGCAAGAATGTGGGTGTCTAGAATTAAGTTGAATTTAATGATGTTTATTAGGTTTGTATTAAAAAACACACATAATTAAGGCCTATAAGTGCATAAAGGGGCCAAATAAAGCATAATAAAGGTGTAATTAGTGATGAAAATTCTAGAAAAGCATAAAATTTTGTTACAAGACTTTACAAAACTTTTAAAATAAGACTTGGTAAAAAAAAGGGATATTTAGATGAATTATAAGAAGAAGAGTCTAGAAAAGTGTAGAAATGTGTTACAACACTTCACAACACCTTCACAAGACATCATAAAAGTCTTAATAATTTGAATATTCAAGACCTAATGTGAATGTATAAGTTACATTACAACTTTAAATCTAAGAAAAATAAGATAAGAATCATAGAAAAAAGACCTAAATGACCATTAAAATGTCTAAAGATCCAATTTTCTATGATACATTTAGCCCTCACTATAGTGAGAGGATGAACTTGCTTCAAAGTCACACTATAGTAGCCATGCATATCGAGAGGGATCCAAATGAACTTATGCTAGCAAGATGAGACAACAATGATGAAGCCCCCAGGATGAAGATCCCATGGAAAACTAAACATGCAAAAAAAGGAATACACATGAGAAAGAGAAAAATAAAAATAAAAGGGAAAAGTTAGATCAAGTTCGATCGTTTGTCGAGATACTTGTGGATTAGATCTAGGTTGTTTGTTTGAAAAATAAAAATGCATACTCACTCTGGGGTGAAGGAACTCATGGCTATCCACCAGGTGAGAAGGCCCAAAAGGTGAGAAACATACACGCATATGGTATGTAGTCACAAACCCACATGTGGCTATGGGGAAAATCATGCCTCAAAATGGGGTTTCTGCTCAAACATATCAAAGTTATACCTCTTGATAACTTTAATAAAGCACCAAAAAGAAAAATGTTTGTTCACGCTTAATGAGACAAGAAAAGCTTTGTATACTTAGAAATCATGAACAAACAAGATGGCACCACAGTCATGCAAGTTGTGTTATGCAAGGTGACCATGTAAATGAAAAATGAAAAAATGTAAAATGAAAATGATGTTCAAAGGAGTCCTTTTTACTTCATGTGAGGTCTGTCACTTAGGGAACATTGTGTCTAATGTCTCCAAGAGAGGACCAATCAAAGAATAGAATATTTGTAACTTAGGGGATATAGTGCATCACATTAGGCCACCAAGAGGAATGCAATATGTTAAGATAGGTCACACTTACAAAGGACATCAAACCCAATATCATCCACAAAGTGACAAATGCATCGTATGGAACAAGAAGGCTGCACTAAGAACCAAGAAAGATGCAAAATAAATAATGCCAATGTATGCCCCCACTTTAAAGGAATTACTACAAATTGTTCTATGAGCAATTACTTTAAAGTAGGAAATGAAAAATGCAAAAAGAAACAAGACATGAGAGCCAACTTGGAAAGCCCTTATGCCAAGTCATATGTTTCCAAGTAAGGTCGCTTCATGTGAAGGAAAAAGGAACAAAAGAAAGAGGGGTTTCCCCCACAAAGGAACACACTAAAAACTTAAGGGATCTATGGATTTATGGTCAGCATGTTCATTGCTGCAATGTTTTTATGAAAGAGTTTGAAACTAATGCTATGACTCTCTTTCTCAATTAGGGTTTTTCACCTAAAGGAGAGAGATAGAACACACAAAAAATCTATGTGGTTCACTCAAACTAATGCAAGTACAATGAAATTATTCCTAAATGTAATGATGTAAATGCAATAAACTAAAGAGATAGATTGATTATTTATGCAAAACCTAAGAAATATGCAGTGTTTGAAAACACACTGTGATATGCAAAAATGAACTAGAAACATAAAAAAATAAAAACAAAGCTTAATGAAACTCAATGGAGTGCACTTGAAGGTAGAATGATGATGTTGGAAGGTTCTGGAATGTTTCAAAAATTATTGTTGATGACCACTGAGACTCATTTTCCACTGATAGTGAATCTGTTCAGGTTTTGGTAAATTCTTTTGAAACAAGTTTGAGGATGCTAGGAACTAAAAACATCATTAAACACTTTGTCTATCTTGGAAGTGGGACTCACTCAATCCACTGATGGTAAATCAGTCCACCTATAGAAATCTGCAAATTCTGAAGTCAACTTTGTGGGTCTAGATCTGTACTTGTCTTCTTATCGGGTTGACAAAATTGAAACTACAAAAAATGGGTTGAATGATGTCTCCAAGCTTGAATTAGGTCTTTGTTGACTATAATAGCTTTGATGACTTGTTGAAAACCTTTCAACACCTATCTCTTTCACAAATGTACCTACAAGACCTGCAAACACACATGCAAAGAGGGGGGAAATGGTTAAGGGTTAGAGTATAGGGGTTTTCCTTTGTCAAACCCAACTTTGGTAATCAAACCCTTGATAAAGAAATTAAATGAGAAAGGAATGATGAACAAATAACATGCAAGTGTCATAAACTCACCAAAACCTTGTTGTTAAAGTCTAAAGATATGTGAATTGTTGCTCCAAGATGCTTGATAATTGCTTGATTGAACAATGCTATGATGCTTAAATGGATGCAAGAATAAATATTTGAATGGATAGATGAATGGGGGTTAAAATGGATAGAAGAACATTTATTTATACACAATTATGCCTAATTTCCTGAAAATACATCATAGGCCGACCTAAGGCCTTAATGAATAAAAACCCGAAAGAAATTTGAATTTATTTTGAATTTTGTGCCAAGAGGGACTCATTCGCCACCCATGGCGAATGGGTCCCACTCAAGGAAAGCAAGTGGGTGTTGGGAATTAAGTTGCATTTAATGATGTTTGTTAGGTTTGTATTAAAAAACACACTTAATTAAGGCCTACAAGTGCATAAAGGGGACAAATAAAGCATAAGAAATGTTTAATTAGTGATGAAAAGTCTAGAAAATCATGAAATATTGTTACAAGACTTTACAACACTTTTCAAATAATACTTGGTAAAAAAAGGGATATTTAGATGAATTATAAGAAGAGTCTAGAAAAGTGTAGAAATGTGTTACAACACTTCACAACACCTTTGCAAGACATCATAAAGTCTTAATATTTTGAATATTCAAGACCTAATGTGAATGTATAAGTTACATTACAACATTAAGTCTATGAAAAATGTGCCATGCATCATAGGAAAAAGACTGAAATGAGCATGAAAATGTCCAAAGATCCATTTTTGTACTGTACACTAGTGTACGTATGAATGCAAATTTGTATCATAGAAGATGGAATTGGAATTCCACCGTGGCTTTGATTAGACCCCAGATCTTGAGTACAAGTGGTGATGGTAGGGACTGTGTTATTAAGCACATTGGTCGTAGGAAATGAAGTCATGGGAAATGAAGTATGAAAACTATGAGCCATGGGGGGTTGATTATCAACACTATTATAGAGAGAGTTAGAAAATGTGAGATCCACAATGAGTGAGATATCGTGGGATGACATGTGAGCCTTGAACTATGTCTTTCAATACTATTGCTAATAGGACACCAAGCTGTAAAGCTCATACAACTTTTAAAAACCTAGTGTGCAAACCCTAAATGGAAAGTGGTAATGCAATGACCTAGAATGCAATTTTTAGATTCTACACAATTCAATTTACTAATTACGCAATGCAATAAACTAGAAATGAAATTTTGTAAATGCAATTTTTATTTTAGAAAATGCATTGAAATGAAGCAAATTAAGCTAAATTCACTAATTTTGATGAAACAACAAATCAAAAAACTAAAATAGGAAAGTAATAGTAGCAAAGAGAATCCTATAACTAAGATTTCAATTTTTAGAAAATGTAAATCAGGATCTAACAGGGACTCATTCGCTAGTAAGGTTGAATGGGTCCTAGTTAAGGATTTTTGGAATGTTTTTGATGATTTCTAAGTGATTTTTTATGCTTTTTAGATGCCAAAAAGTATAGGCCTAGCCTAATCAAGGACTCATTCACCAGTAAAGGTGAATGGGTCCTTGATTAGGATTTTAAACCTTTTTTGAATGATTTTCAAGCTTTTTGTAATGTCTTTCAATTCCATGTCAAAGACAATAATTTTTAATTTCAGATTTTCTAAAAATGCAATGTGAAAATGCAATAAAATGATGAATGCAAAGACCTAATTTGAAATGCAATGTTGTTTTGATTTTCAAATGCACTTTTATGAGATATAAATGATATGAAAAGTGACTGATTTTTTTTTGTATGTTTTAGATTTAGAGAATGCAAAACAATGCAATCCTAAACCCTAAATGAGATGCAAGTTTGAATGTAAAGTAATAAACCCTAAATGACATCTAATTCAATGCAAGTTAAATGAAAATGAATGCAAGATCTAACCTAGGGTGTAATGAAAGACTTCAAATTAAAAATTTGCAATATTCAATAGGTTGGGTTCACCATTAATGATTAATAGGGAAATAGGGTTTACCAAAATCCAAATGATAGACCACTAATTCTCCTCCTAAATCATGTGATTTTATGTGTGATATGATGCAAATAACAATAAAAAAATAACCCTAACTGTTATGCAACTATGAGGGGAGTTTTTAGAGCTCAACATGATGTTTACCTTCCTACAAGATGCCTACTTTTACACTAGTAGAATTTGGCAAATAAATGACTAGGTGAGTAAAAATTTTAGTCACAACAACTAAAAATGACTAAATTTTACTATTTCTTTTACAACTCAGCTATAAATGAGTAAATAAATGACTAATTTGGTTGTTGACTAAAATTTTTTTAGTCACACAAATAAAAATGACTAAATAGTTAGTCATTTATTTATTCACAATTCATTTGAATAAATCATTTAAGGGATGAAGAATATAGCCCGCCAAAATACTCCAAAAATTTAATAAACATACTTGAAATTTTTTGTCGAAATCTTATTTTCAGGTGTAGCCCGCTAGAATGGAGTTTTCATTTTAATAAACATACTCTAAAACCTTCATCAAAACCTTATTTTTAGGCATAGCCCTCCAAAATGAAGAAGTGTTTCAGTAAAGAATGATAGAGAATGGTAAGGAGATGTGTGTGATAGGAGGCATAGGATTCATTTCCACTTATCTCATTCCTACTCTACTCAACAAGGGTTACATTGTTTGCACTACTATTTGTAATCTAGGTATTTAATTGACATATATTTGCATAATCTCAAATTCCTTCAGATGCTTTTGAAGTATCAATGTATCCTATATAGGGTTTATAATGATTTAATTTAATTTAAAAAATAAATAAATGATGTATTTGAATATGATTAGATAATGTGGACATCTCCTAAATCTTCCCCAACACACTTTCCTCTTTGGCGATGTATTCATTACTCCAGCTGCTAGGGTTTTGCATGTGACATCTTTAATATCTTCATGATAGTGGATTTTAAATAGATCTTAGTCTCTGCTTTAATCCTTATCATGGTAACCCTTGAGTTCCATAATCCACCTTCAATCTCTTCTAAGAATGTTTTCTTAAGCTAGACTACATAGTATGCATATAAAGCAAGTCCTCCATACCTTCCATTGTTCCAAACCACCACTCACTACCTTGCTTAAAATACTACCTCCATAAGCACAATAGCATGTTTTAAAATCATGGTTGCCAGCGATTTACCATTAAGGTCACTAATTTCATCAAGATACAATGAGAATTTTGTCTTCAAACTCAAGGTATTATGCAAGATAACATTGTGAATTGTTTGCTATGTACGATTTGATTTTCTTGCACATTTACTGCTTTGCTAACTACCTTTAAGACTAGATATTGCACCCTTAGCTGCAATCTCAAACAACTCACTCACTATCACTTGAAGATTCCTTTCATGAGCATCCTTCTATAAAATCAAACTATTCCCTATAGATTTCCTACTTACTACAAGGGACTCATTGTTTCATGGTATTGTGGGTCTTAAGATCCTTCGACCTTATTGTCACTACTTCATAGTCCACAAGGTATTATTCACTATTATCCCATCTTTGAAGAGTCTCAAAACACTACTCAAACATGAAATCTACTACCTCCATTATACAACAACTAAGAAGAAACATTGAACCTATGATTACCACTATTACTTCATTTGGACAGTCATTCTCTGATTGCATTTTCCTTGTCTAACACTACCAAAAGCATTTGAAAAACCCTTATGGTCAGCAAGGGGGTAAGGAAACACACTGTTAAAATATACACTTTACTATGCAAGGTTTGAGCTTTATTATCTTGCCACTGCTTAGCCTCTTTTTGACTGTCACACCTCAAGTGACTATCATTATTCTTACCATAAATTCCATTTACAAATGTCATTGAGCTACATAGTGTGCTTTTTATTGGCTACAGTGTCTCAATCTTTCTGGTATTGCAACCTCACTAATACACTAGAGTTATGGTTTATGTTTCTATGGAGGTGTAGGGTTTGTACCATTGTCATGCTCTTACCAATGCTTTTGTTGGTATTAAAAAACAACATTAAATCTTGGGTCAAAAACTTATTTGTCTTGATAGGGTTGTGGTATGATCTTGGATTGTATCCTAGAGTGTGTGGGAAGCTTATGTTTGATCATTAAGGTATGTGAACCTGATCAGGGAAATGTATCCTCTATAGCATGGGTCTTTCTTTAATACTTTCCATAATGGTTATTAGTAGATCACATTATTATAGTTTGTGGTAACGCAAGATTGCATTCAAGTATGTAACAAACTTGGTTTGTAGTTTAAGTTGTACACTTTTAAGTAACATTCATAAGGTTTAGAAAATATTGATCACTCTCTAGAATAGCCGATTAAACATGGGTTGTGCTTGAATGCACTACATAATTTATATAACACAGTCAATCTGCATATCAACTAGAGTTATAGGCTCTTTATTGCAGCAAGAGATAATCACTCTTGGATGATGATATCATTACATCATAACTTGTTAAACTTGAGTCAACCTAAATGCACCCAATGATGATTAACACCTAATTGTGATGACATTGATTTGTACATGAATTTTTCTCTTATGAGTCCATTCATTTCTATCACAACATAGCCACATTAAACTTGGGTCACACATGAATGCATCTTGTATTTGTGATAGCACAACTGTGCCACATGACCAATAGAGTTATGGATCACATAATTACAGTCACAAGAATTTGTTCCTTGGTTGTGCTCTTATGGTGATTCCATTAGTGTTATAGCATAACCCTTTGGACTTATATTGCTCAAATCCTTACATTGCTTATTTTCTCTTTGGATGGATGGCGTCATGGATTTTTGTAATTTATACAACTTTTGTTTTGATAGTAAATGACACTGGATTCTTTATGAAGCTGAAATGATTTATTAATTATAGTTTTATGATGATTTTGAGTTTTATTTAGGAGGGGTTAATATGTGGAATTTTTAATGTGTAGGAAAAATAGATTGTGATGCAATGTTTGGGTATGGAATGTTCAGGAAAAATTGGATTGCTATCGGTGTGATAACCAGGTTGGAGAATACCTTGAGCTAGTGTGAAATACTTCTAGGTGTTTTCGCTAGGAAGTAGAACCTAAGTGTTGGAATTTTTGAATATTCGACAGAGGAAGTTCCTTTATTTTAAAGATAAAATCATAAATTTACTAGTCCAATTGGACATCCAACCTGAGATCTTTAATATCTGATAGAGAAATTTTGTACATTCTAAAGATAAAATCATAAATCTTCTAGACCAATTTCAAATCCAACTTGAGGTAGTGAAGCTCTGATAGAGGAAGTTCCTACATTTTAAAGATAAAATCATAAATTTTATCATTACAAATTTAGATCCAATTTGAGGTAATGAAGCTCCAATAGAGAAAGTTCCTACATTCTAAAGATAAAATCATAAATTTGCTTGGTTCAATTTGAGGTCCAATTGTAAGGATTTGTCTTTTTAATTATACTTTCTAACATTTGGCTTGATACAAATTATTGCTTTAGAATTATGGTATTTCTTTTCTTCTAGTATTTTCAACCCTCATTTCAAGGAAGATCTCCAAAGATGGTTCCTTCAGATGGAGACTTCACTTTTCTACTATAGGTTTTGTCTAGAAACACCAAAAGCTCAAGTACTGTCATACTCAGGTACAATAGAGTTTGAGGTAAATTGCACTTAGTATTTTATGCTGATATGGATATACTTCTAGCCTATAGTTAATTATTGTAGCATAATATATAGGCTAAATAGTTGTTCATATACCATTGTTTCAAATTCTAAATTGCTATACCTTATTCTAGGAGCAAATCATAGGGGGAGTCTATACATAAGACACCATTGTTTCAAATTCAAAATTGTTGGCTCTTTCACAATTGTTTGCTTCGTTTATTTGATCTAAGATAGCCTATTGTATATAATATGCTCTCAAAATCACAATAAAATCCTTTATTTTGGGATGACTGTTCAGAATCTTTCCCATCATAACAATTAACAAAAGCATCAATCATTAACTTGAACTTTGCAAGAGTTTCATCAAATTCTACTTTTCCACTCTCTTTTCCATTTTGAATTTGATTCCCAATTTCATCCATGAAGAACATCCTCAGCCTATAGATCTTGCTCTTAGCCATAACTTTACTAGGTTTCAAGGATAGCTTCAAGTTTTTACCCAAGCAACAATTGACAAAATTCGGCCTCACCAGATTTTGATCTGGTAAGGCTGGATTTTGTCAATTTCTACTTGATTAAAAACTCAAAGCTATCCTCGACACCTGGTAAAGTTATGGTTAAAAATAGGATCTAAAGGCTAAGGAAGTTCTACATGGATGAAATTGGGAATAAAATTTAGAATGGAAAAGAGAATGGAAAAGTATAATTTGACGAAAATCTTGCAAAGTTCAAGTTAATGACTGATGCTTTTGTTCATTGTTATGATGGTAAAGATTCTAAACAATATTTCTAGAATAAAGGATTTTACTATGATTTTGAGAGCATCTTCTATAAAGCAGGTTGTCTTAGATCAAATAAATCAAGCAAACAATTGTGAAAGAGCCAACAATTTTGAATTTGAAACAATGGTGTCACATGTATAGAATCCTCCTGTGATTTTCTCCAAGAATAAGGTATAGCAATTTAGAATTTGAAACAATGGTATATGAACAACTATTTATCCTATCTATTATGCTACAATAATTAACTACAAGTTAGAACATATCCATATCAGCATAAAATAGTAGGTGCAATTCACCTCAAACTCTATTGTGGTAATTGCTTTGTAAGGAAGTTTACACTCCATGAACATTTTTTGTGCACATCAATATGTTTTTTATTATCTCGATCTCCTTTGTGATCAAAATAATAGTGAATTTCATTGCATAACTGACAACCATTTTGTAGTGCTATGATTCACTGCTCTTTTACTTCTTACTCATTGTGTTCTCAATCACCATGTGCAAATGACTTAGAGGATAGATTGTTGCAAATTTGATTTGATTTTTGTACAGCTAGATGGATCTAAAAAACTATTGCTTGAAAATGATGTAAATGAAAATGTTATTTGTTCAGAATAATCTAAGGGTGTTATTTTTCATTTGCACAAATTTTTTTTGTCTACCTTGAGATAACCATTAAAATTATCATTTTTTTAATCACAATATTTCATTGTATATTTGTATTTTTTTAGATTGTTTTGGATAGTTAATCATGGTTAAGTTTAAAAAAAGAAAAAAATCAGCATAATATACTTTCCATGTACTTCTTTTCATCACTTGTAGATCTAATTTTTTGTTACTTTTTGTGATCATAAAAAATAGAGATGATTTTAGTCTTTGTGAAATATTTTCATGCATGTTTGAGATCTCTACAAGGTTATGAAAAAGGCCCTAGGGTTTGGTAGGGTTTTGAGTATCCTTATTGTTTTGATGGTAATGTTGTCACTAAGTTCTCTCCTTTCCCAAATATAGTCACTTGAGAAACTGTCATGATGCTCTTGACTGTAAATTACTTTGTTCTCCCTACCTTCTCACTATAGGTTTTATTCTTCAACTCTACCAACTGCCCTTCCATATCAGTGTCTTTTCATACTCTTCCATCTATTATCTTATGAATTTATTCTTATGAATTTGAAAGCTATCACTAGGTCTATTATAACTGTTAGGTCTTTGAGGGTATATTATTTTCTACTACGAGCTCTTAGATTGTCATACTTTTGATGAAAATTCTCCAAGGATGTTTGCTTACTAACTTAACTCTTTGCATATTCTCCATTATGCATTGAAAATTCATGGTTTCTAGTTAACTATTTATTGGTGTAACTATTTCCATGTTTCTTGGGACTATCATCCCTATAGGATAATTTTCTTATAGATCTGAATGCAATTTAAAAGGTGCCTATAAATATTGACAAGTTTCATAAGACTATTGTGACAAGTTTCATAATACCACCATACTACAAGAACCAAGAAGACATGGTGCGATGTAGCGGTAACATCTTGCATTACCGTGAAGGCCGAGCAATAAATGTGTGGTATGGTAACTCAAATAATTTTACCACATCCACGCAAGATCCAAGAAGAAATGGTGTGGTGTATCAATAACATCTCACATTATCGTGAGGGTCGAGCAATAATGATGCAGTGTAGTGGTAACATCTTGCATTACCACAAAGGTTGAGAAATAACGGTGTGGTGTAGTGGTAACATCTCGCATCACCACAAGGATCATGTCAAAATGGTGTGGTATCATGGTTAAACTATAAAAAGAAATATCACATTTCTTTGATGCATTTTTTTGAAATAGTTTGTTTGCCTTGTTTATATTGCTTCCATATTTTCATGTATGTCTAGCAGGGCACTTGTAACTACAACATATGACAAAAAAATCCCTATTGGTATTCTTTGATGGATGTCCCTTCATTATTATTGGATATCTGATGTAGTGCATATTATTATAGTGTAAGCCTATTTTTCAGATTGTTTCATTTAGCATCACCAATATTCTCCACAAGAACATTGTCCCTGTTTAAAATGATGGAAATGGTTCACATCAATCAGAATAATTTCTCTTGCAACAATCTTGGAGATGAATTTAGATGCATTATGAAAATCAGAACATACTCGAGGGTTCTTAAGAACTCTAATAGTTGTACTAGGGGCCATGTTTAACAAACCAAATGTAATTGCTAACTTTTCACTATGGTGGTAGATAAATGATTCTTTTTTCTTCTACTCCATAGCATTGAGTAAAAGTCCCAAATCTATAAATACCCTACTGCCTTCATTTTCCAAGCCTTTTTCTCCAATTTTGCATAGATCTCCCATGTTTTTGGATATGATATGTCTCCTACACAAGAAAACATGTACCATTTTATGCCCTTCAATCCAACTAAATGCAGGTATATTTTTAATTCCTCTATCTTTCATCAATCTCCTTACTATTTGAACCTCGCCACACCTTCCCGCTTATACATAGATGTTTTAGAGAAGAACATAAGTTGTAGAATTTTTAGGATCCAACTAAAAAAGTACTGTTTCTAGAATACTCAACCTATATTGATATATGATCCATAGGAACCAAAGGTTTAACTAGCATATCAGTAATAATGTTTAGGGTGTCCACAAGATATTCAGTATAGGCATGAAGGTCAACCATGCACACCTAATGATCAAGTATATATGTAATGCAATAAGGGTTACTGATGTGTGAAGTATGTGCAACCCTTATCCACTAAACTTGCATGACTTCATGCATCTAGAACACAAGCAAAGATTAAAATGTTGATGTTCCAGAATGCTTCGTTAATTCAAAGATTTTGAGAGCTTCCTTGCAAAATTCATTTTGTGCACATTTTGCAATCATATCATTTCATTCCATGAGAGCACATCTCTTTGAGGAATTTTTTCAAACAATTCACTTTTACTACATTTTGGTGTCAAATATTTGGTAATTATGGTTAGTTTCATTACATTCAAACTCTAAATTCTGGGAAATTATATATAGTAGATAGATTGATGGTTTTTTGGATAGTGAAATTAGCTCTCTTATAAATTAACTGAAATATCTAGAAGGATTATTTTAATTAAAGAGGATTTTGTGGTTATTTTTGTAACAATGATTAATAATGATTTTACAATGTAGCTAGCTTGCTATTTTCATTCAAGATACAAGTCATCAAATTCAAGCACATACCAAGAAGATAGTATTCTACTTCAAACTCTCAACCTCACTTAGTTTAGTCTACTTACATGGGGATATTAAGGATGTTGGTAAAAAATTAATATATATCCTTTTTTGTTTGTGAAGGAGAATCCTATGAGATTCAATATGGTAGTGGATCAATATCTGGTTTCTTATGTAAAGATGATGTCACAGTTGGGAAAGTTTTTATGAAACATCAAGTACTAATTTTTGGATGTTATGGGTTCCCGATTGGATATCAAAGATATTTTCTCATCAACTTAATTTGGAATTTATGTATAAATGGATTCTTCCATGGTGTAGGTCTTTACTTAGACAACACATGAATCGGGGTTGACCTTTCTGTTGTCTAATTAAGTCTAATGGCATTCTTGGGCTTGGTTTCTAGGAAATTTCTATTGATAATGTTGTTCTAGTCTAGTTAGTGTTGATAGCCTTCATTCTATAATGTCAACTTCATTCTATAATCTGAGCGTATCACCTTTCTTAAACTTTGAACAAGGTTATGAAATCAAGGGTTCAATATGCATATTTTAGGCCTATGTTGAACACTCTATTTAAGGAATTTGTTGACAAGGCTATAGTTTTTTAATTAATTTGTCTTTCTACTATGTTTGGAATTTTTTAGACTTGCAATATACAATGCACTTTTATTGTCTCTGAATTGAGACTAATAGTAATTTTGTTGGTTGTATTGAAGCACAACTTCATTCATGGTGGAAAAGGAAGCACCTTGTTTCTCATATCAGATGGCACATTGCATACAAAGGAGGAAAGATTCTAGTTGGGTTATTGTTGATTGCATTGAGTGAGAGAGCTTCATATATGGGACATGATCAACACTCTCCTTCTTGGATTCTACATGTTACAGCTTGCTCCAGGAAGATTGTGCTTATTGTAGAAGTTTTAAGAGATGAAAGGGGCATGTTATCACATTGAAGAGCTTCAAGCATGCATTTCCATCATTGTAAAATGTTTTTGGAGAAGTTTCTTTCTTGCAGACATTTATGTGCAATATTGTAACTCAGATTTTCAGTCTTGTGACTGAAAATAACAATTGTAATAATCTATTTCTAAGTTGTAATTAGAAAACCCTTCTTTTATCAATAAAGTCCACCAAAATTTTCTTCTCAATGGTCATCTTATTGTGTGAAATTGATGATTGATGTGTATTTCTATGTTTTATGCTTAAATACTCAAATATTAGTCAATTAAAATAACTATACTACAAATTGACATCAATTAATAATTAAATTGACTAAATATACTACCAATTGAAAAAAATTAGTGAATAGTGAATAAATATGACTAGATATATGACCAATGAAATGAGTGAATAAAAAAATGACTAAATAAGTGACAAGATTACAAAAATCAATGACTAAATCAATGACTAAATATATCAGTGGAAAGAAAGTGACTAAATAAGTGACCAGATCACAACAATGAATGACTAAATCAATGACTAAATATAATACCAAATTGATCAATCAAAAAAACCAATAAATTACTAAAAAGGGTTTATTCATCAATTTGGTCATGTTATATATGACTTAAAATAAACTACTAATGGTCACATGACCAACTGTAGTCATTTATAAGTAGTTTTTAGAAATTTTTTCAGTAGTTTATTGTTTTTTCTATACTAATGTTAGGTCACAAAGGACTCATTCACCTTTAGTGGCAAATGGGTCCCTATTAGGTTTTCTAAAACTAAGATATCGGTTTTATTCCTTGATTCCTTCCCTCTCAGATCCTTGGTTATCAGCTCCTGAAAACCTATAACAAATTTGGTAGCCTTCTTTCTGTGTTTTTGCACTATGAACGACAACTTTACAACATGATAACTTTGACAATTTTGGTTCAAATTTGTTCTCCACTTGATCTTCAACCTATAAATATGAAAATAAACATTCAAGAGAATAAAAAATTATTGATTGTTAGTGAATAATGGTTTTCCTCAGTCAAACCCCTTTTAGGTAATTAAGCCAAATGATGAAATAATGAAATTGAAGCATTAACATGAAATTATGAAGTGTTGATACCTTGGGAGTTTTCTTGGAGTATAAATTTGCAAATTAACATGTGGTGGCCTTGAAGAATGTAGATCTTAATCTCAAATTAGATGTGCAACAATTCTTGCAAGTAGATCCTAAATGCTACATCAACTATCTTAGTTCAACAACAATCTTGAATGCACTATTCCCTTGAGATGATGAAATGATCTTGAGTTGCTGCAATAAATATTTAATAATCTACGCTTGAATTCCTTTGAAATTCTCTTGTAAAATCTATAATGCTCTTGTGAAAGTGATCTAGTGATAACTTGAACTTGCTAGATTGCTTAGGATGAAACTATGTGAATTAACCCCATATTTATACTAAATCTAGAGATTAACCCAAAAATTCAAACAATTCAAGTTGACACCAGATCTAGAATTGAAATTCATTAGAAGCCCACCAAAATAAAATTAAAATATGGGTGTCCTATGTGAGGATGACCCATTCACCACTAAAGGTGAATGGGTCCTAGCACAAGTTTCTAGGACCTTTCTTCAGAGGGTTGAAAGAAAATAAAAAACTCTCCTTAAAAATGTATAGAAAGGGGGGTCCTATGTGGAGAGGACTCAATCGCCACTAAAGGTGAATGGGTCATAGCACCATTTTCTAGGACCTTGATTTTTCCAAATTAAATGTTATGCAATTTGATTATTGAGTGTCGAGATAGATATTTTAGGTGTCATTAATAAGGCTTAAATTTGAATTAAAGGGGCTAATTAAGCTCAATTAACCACAATTAATTAATGGAACCTTAGATAAATGTGAAAGTGTATGCAACACTTTAAAAAACCATAAATAAGGTACCATTTAAGTACATTTTGTTTAAAAAGGGCCCTATATTAATGTGAATGTGTATAACACATTGCAAGACTAAACGAAGGCACTATTAGGTTAATTCAATATCAATTATTCCCCAAATTAAGTAAGGAAAAGGGATACTTTTTCTATTACTACAATATAATATCAAAGACTTAAAGAAATGGTAAAAACAAAAAAGGTTGGATTAAGCCTCAACTATCCAACAGGAAGTGGAACACGCCTTAGCTATTTGTCCAAAAAAATTCACAAGTGGAACTTGTTGGCCAATATGAAAACAACACACATGCTTACAAAGGCTAATGGAACTCCAGTTGTCCACCAGGTGAGCCCCCAAGGGTGGAAAATGAGATAATATTATTAGGCTCCCATACCATACCAAAGTTATACCTTTGATAACTTCAATAAGGCACTACAAAACAAAAAATGAACTTTGAGCTTCATAAGGCCTAACAAGCTACATTATGCTAAAAATCTATGAACAAAATTCAAGGCTCCATAGGAAAGAAAAGTGTCTTATGCTTGGTGGCCATAAAAAGGGGTCAAGCTTCACAAGGTTAGCAAGTTGTGTTATGCTAAACACTTATGAACAAAAATACAAATAACATGTTCAAAGGGATTTTTCTTAATTCATGTAAGGTATCCACTTAGGGAACATCATGCCTAATGTCTCCAAGAGAGGAAAAGTCTAGGATAAAATATCCACAACTTAGGGAATGCAATGTGTAGCATCACCACTAAGAGGAAAGTCGTATTCCAAGAAAGGGCACACTCTTGGAGGACATAAAACCCAATGACACCACCAAGAAGAAGACACATTGCAAGAAGTAAGAAGATCACACAATGAAACACAAAGAATGTCAAAAATTTCAAAAATAATAATGCCAGTGTATGCCCCCACTTTAAAGAAATTTCTAACACCATACTGTGAGCAATTTACTTTGAAGTAGCAAATGATCAATGCTAACAATAAAGAGGACATGAGATCTTATTTGTAAAGCACTATGCCAAGTAATATGTTTCCAAATGAAACTACGCCATGAAAAGGGAGGAAGGCGTTGCCCCCAAAATGAAATCCTAAACACATAAGGGATCTATAGATTTGGGCTTAGTATGTCTTTGCTACAATGTTGTTATAATAGAGCTCAGAAACATCATCACTCCCAAAATACTCATATAACTAGAAGAATATCCCATAGAGAGGAAAAAAAGAAAAGGTTTTGGGCCAATATGGAAGATACCTAAATTTCTTGACACCTTACGTCATTCCCAAAAGGAAAAACACAAGAAAAGTGAAAATATAAATGATTTACAACATATAGAAGAATGCAGATACAAATAGAGGAATGAACATGAAGGTACATCAAATAGAAAAGTATGGGGGATCACATTACATACATGCAAAGAATGTGAAAATGAAAAATAAATTCAAGAATATCAAGGCACATGCGAGTCAACCTATAGTAGGTCGTTTGCATCCCATTCTTGTTCAGTATATGTAGAAGGTGGATAACTAGCCAAAGGGACAACATCAAGTGAGAAACTAAGAAAAGCACCAAGTTCAACACTCTATTTAGGATGATCATTGTTTAAGCACATGGAAGAGGAAAACAATGAATTTAACATTTTATGCACTTCCTCATCAATTTTAGTAGTTTCATTATCATCATCCAAGTTAATCACAATAGAAGATCTAATGATAATATCCATAGAAGGTTGTTGTTTTTTATGTTGCAATGAAGGTGGAGAGGCATCATGCATTTCTTGAGACAAGTTTGGATTTTTATTTTCTATGTTGTTATTTTCTTCTTTTACTTGCAACAAACGAGCAATAGCATAATGTCCACACCTATGCTCTCTAGCATTTCAGTTCCTTTTCCTTTGATTTTCAAGTTGTGATTGTGTAGGAGTGGGTTTATCAACCATAGGTTTCTTTTCTTCCCTTAAAGGAGGAATGGAAGTAACCATCAGAGGTTGTTCAATGACTTTATCTTTAGCTTTGTAAACTTTTTTGACTTTAGGAGGCACAACGAGACTTATTTGATTATTTCATGATCTCATATAGAAAATGGGTGAAGCACTTGTCATAGGCTGGTCTTGGTTACTGGGTGAAGCACTTGAGGCTGGTCTTGGTTACTTGGAAGATATTTTGGTTCAATCATGGTCTCATCAAGGATAGAAGGCTTAATAATGTGTTGAGGCATATTAGTAAGGGATAATTTTGTTATTTCTTTTTCCTTAAACTTATGGTAGGATTTAAAAAATAAGTATTGATAGGGTCTAATAGGCTCTAAAGGCTTGGACCAAAAGAAATCCAATGATAAATTCCCATGGGAAGACACAAGATTAAAGCCACTATGATGTATAGTAAAGATATCATTGCGAAATGGAAAGTTTAAGAATTTATGCACAACATACAAGATGAAATTCATGGAGAAAATCCATCGATAGCCTAACCTCACATGAAATTGGTCTGAAGTCAGGATAATGGTGAATTAGACATTTAATTGTTTTGGTCCAACTTTTAAAGGAAGATTTATCAAACCAATCATAGGGCAAGCAAAACTATTATGCATTTTGACCCAAGCTTTCAATTTTTTATAAGTATCTTGATAAAGATCATGCACAAATAGGAATTGTTTAGTGATCACATTCTCTACACAGATGAGATAAATTAATATCCCATGGGTAGGCTTGTCATTGATTCTTCCAGCTATGTAAAGAGGATGATTGGGTGCATTTTTTATTATATCATTTTGTGAGAAATAAATATCAATGGGAATATTAGTTTTTCCCTTACAAGGTGTTGGGACTGTGGAAAATTTCCACACTTTTAATAGCCTACATTCATGAACCCCACAAGATCACCACATTTTAGGTGTAGAGAACAACATAAATTTTTATAATCCATTTCACATGCCATATTCACCAATGATCCCATCAGACTTGAACTTTTGACACACCAAAAATCCCTCTAGTCATCATTGAGTAAGAGCTTCTAAATAAATGGTTCATATTGGGAGGACTAGGTACATGTCTCTCCCATCCATAAGTCATAGCCTCTCAATTTGAGCATTTCTTGCATATCAACAAAAGGTTAACTATATCACAACGATCAACAACTATGGAGGATACATATTCAGGAAGACAAGGCGTGTCGTCCCATCAATGAAAAGTTTATCAAGAAGAACAATACTATCGGAGTAAAATACTCAAGTCATCCCAAGCATGCATGTCGTACTGATAGACCCTCATCAGTAAGAACTAATTTTGTCTCACTGATAAGAAAAATGGGAACACATTGGGGATATGTGTACTATCGAAGTGAGTTTTTCTTTTCCTTCTAACTTCATATGTTACACCAATGAAAGTAATTTCAAAAAGATTCTTCCCGATTCATCTGAAGGAAGAGGACAATGAAAGAAACACATTAGGGATACTAATGAAACCAGAGTAACTTTCAAATCCATTAGTGATGCATATTCTCATGCCAATGGTAATATGAATGGATCAAAGTTCATTGGAGTGACACTTGGCGACAACTTTGATATCTAGTTGACTTCACAAATCTCTTCCCAAAAGTGATATGGATTAAAAAACAAATGTAAGGCCAATTATTCAGCATCAGTAGGAAATTTATTTGATCTTCTCGACCTTGAAAGATGATCAAAATAATACCCTCTATCTAATTAACATTTGGTTTTTTTCAAATACATAGATCAGGTAGAGTTTGAACAAGTCTCACCAATATAATTATTCAATTTGACATTGAGAAATTCAAAAAACTTGTTACATTTGTGTTCAAAGATAGACATTAATGGCCACATGGATGTACATTTCATAGATATTCTCGATTGAAAGAAGAATAAACAAGAAGAATTTTTAGGATTGGTAGCAAAAGGAATAGGAGAGCGGGCATAGGTCAAAAAGTTTAGTGTGACTGAAATTTTTCAAGTAAGCTTGCGAACTCCTTGTATTTATATTTTCAATTCTGTCACCTTGAGAAGATAAAATGGAGGGTTCAAGCTCTAGGAAATTGAAGAGTAGAAAACAACAAAGTGAGGGTAGATAGCCTAGGAGTAAAAAACAAAAAATTGAAACAAGGGATGAACCAAAAACAAATGAGAGAATATTGAACCAAGATCTCATTGACCAACTGCTTGGTTCAGGACCAAAAGCCAGGCATTATGCACAACCTAGGGCTGATGTAGAAAGATTTGAAGAAAAGTTTAGGCATATAGGGGATGTATGGACCCCTATTCGAGGATATGAGATATTTATGTTTCATTATCATTGGAAGGATAGGTTTGAACCAGTATGCAATCCCCTACATTGCATTTCAAGAATTATTCCATTTTCATGCATATAATAATGTATTATGGGCAAGAAATAGGGATGTGGCTAGAGGAGTTAACTGTGGTGCACAATTTGCCCCGTTGAAAGCAACCCTCTTTTGCTTTCATTCTTGGTGTTTTGGCCCTTCAATTTTGAGGATTCGCTTGCTTGGGCATGTTCTTAGAGGTTTATCTTGCTTGCATTGATGATCCCTCTATGGTGTATATTGATAATATTAAGTTTTAGACAATTTTTGGGTTCTCCTTCAACTTCGAGATTTTCCTCTGCTGCAGAATTCCCTGGTTTCCTTGAAAACCCAGTGGTGGCTGCTTTACACTGTGATATAGATGATTAGAGATTTTGGCTATTTCGATTGGATTTCTCTAAAATTCTGTCGCCCTGTCGGATTCTCAGGTTTTGGTTTGGCCTGTCTTGTCGACTGCATTAATGTTCACTTGTACGATTTCTATGATAGGTATTTAATCGATTTTGGGGAGTTTTAGGCCATTAAGTTTTATCACTTGCTTTCTATTGATCTAGAGTGCTTGATCCTGAGTGCTTTGTTGGATTTGGCATTTTATATTTGTGAATTCTTGGATTTTGTGGTGATTTTCCTAGGCGTCATATGTTGTTTGCTAAGGCGCCAAAGATTGTTACTTGTCAGTGTTGTAATCGAGTCTCACTTCATCAATGGTATGCACGCATTGCCTTGCTTTTGATTGTTTAATGTGAGTGATTCTTTGGTGTCCTGAGTGTGCTTGGAGTCTGAATTTCTATGTGTTTGGGCATTGAACATCTGAAGTTAGGGTTATTCGATTCTATTAGATTGATGATCCCTAAGTGAGTTTTTCAAGTTTGTTTTTCAATTTCATTATGAGGTAGCTCTCTTGTGTAGGCCATAAAGAACCTTCTATAAACCTAGTAAATGTGTAAGCTGAGCCCAAGCTTGTCTGTGCATTCATGGCAGAATTTTAGGGTTTCATGCTTAGGGCATCACCAATTCCTCTCAATTTACTTTAGGATGAGCCTCAAATTTAAAGATGATCTATAGGAGGTTCAAATCAAGCTGGTTTCAAGTCCAAGATCCTCAAATTTGTGATCGTTCGATCAATTTGAGTGAAGTCACGTGAAAACGTTGGCATTCAGTATTTCAGGCCTTCGTGAAATTCCTTAACTGCCAAAATTCTCTGACTTTCTATTTTCTCTTTGTTTTCCCAAAATGTGTAGTAATCTGGAGTTACGCCTGCTTCGTGGATTTACGTTCCCTCTGGATTTTACCAAAAAAATTCCTTTGTTGCTTCATTTTCCCAAAATTCGTAGACTATTGTTGTTTTCGTGGATTTTCGTCCTAGGCAGAATTCTCTGAAACTTTGTTGAAAATGAAGAACTGAGAGATGGTATGATTTATTAGCTAGTGATTATGCATTGGTTGATCAATTTGAATTATTTAAAGATGTATCATGTTGTTTCTTAGTTAATGATAGTTGATTAAATGATTATTGGATGCTTTTATGTTTATCTCACTAAAATCCGCCTGGTTGGGAATTCTCCGAAATTCCTCTCTGGCCTAGATTCCGCGGGAGGACTAAAAAACCGAACTTTGAGATGATTAATTTTTTATGATATTTTAGAGAATTTTGCATATAATGGGACTTATATTGAGGATGAGTATGCCATTTTTGATTAATTAACTTAGCTTTTTTCTGATCTTTATTATGGTTTATTTATCGAATGCAGGCTAAGTCAAGTAAGGTAGTGACAAGTGGAACCAGGGGTAGAGTGATGGATCCAAGTGTAGAGGGGTCTTTTGTTTCTGAGGCAGAAAGAATAAAAATGGATATCAAGAGCAAAATTCCTGAGAGCAAGCTTACTTTTTTCAACTGATACAAATACTGGACTATGGGATTATGAAGATTCAAGACAAGGATGGGCAACACAAAACTCCCTTTGTTAACCAGAAGGACTCCCTTTGTTAGCCAGAAGGACATTGGAATTAGGGTTGGCACATGTAGTTGGATTTCCTCCTATAGTGTAGTGTTATGAATTGGTGCTCAAATGTGACAGACAATATGACAGGGGTACACAAAGGATAGTTGGTCCCCAAGGGAGAATTGTGGAAAATCTAAATCTTGTGTCTATAGCCCAAACCTTTGACATGTTAGATAGGTCTCATGTGGTGGATTTTGATATGGATATGGAAAAGAAGTTCTATGAGGAAGATACCATCAAGTCCCAATAGGTCATCAATTCTTGGTTGGAGAAGCCTAAGTCCCACTTTTCCAAGCTACCCAAGCAACTATTCAGAGCTAAATTCAAGAAGGAATACTATGATGTTATCACCCTTCTCAGTAAGGTGGTAGGGTTGAAGAGTGAAGGAGTATTTGAGAATTGGATGTTCCATGTCATTGTGAGGATGGAGCAGAATGTTAATTATCATTGGGAAGGAATTATAAGTGCCATGATTCATGAACAGATGTGTAATGTTTTATAGATGAAGACCTTCACAATGACCTCCTACTTGGTTTATGCACTTGGAAGATTTCATCCATACAAAGGACTAAGTACAAGGGGTGAGTTTGGATAGGATGTAATCTATGAGGTTTATCCATAGCTATACCTAGGTAACTCAAGATATAGGAGGGTGAATGATGCATTCACCATGTACATCACTAGGTTTCTCCAAGGTGCAGAGCATGTAAGGATATCTGATAGTGCCAAGGAGCTAATCAAAAGGTATGGGGTTTGGTTCATACAGTTTCCCACCTTTTCATATATAACAATAGATGGTTGTTAGAGGGCTCCATAAAAACTTCCTAGGTATCCCACTAATCACATTATACTTCCAAAGGTCACAAGGAAAATATGTGATTTTGATGCAATTGTGAAGAAGGATAAGCATAAGACTGGATTCGGTGGAGATTTTCCTCTAAGGATAGGCACTAGTGAGGCATGCCCTTCTATTAATTCAGCCTATGATTTTGAAGAAGAAATGAGCACTCTGGGTCTATCCTTCCATTCTAAAAGGTCCAGATTTGATAGGACCAATGAAGCTCAGAAGAAGGCTAGTAGGGAATACATCCACAAAGGTGATATAGAAGACTACTAGTCCAATTGCAGTGATGAATTTGAGATTAGAAGGAAGAAGTTTTCCAGGCTACCTGTTAACTTGGTTTGGCTATATAATGTGAAGGTCATTCCAGATCAAGTTGAAGATGATGGAGATTTGATTCAAGGCCATGATTATGAGGCAAGAAGGATAAACTAGTGGGAGAAGTAGACTACTTGGAGGAAGAGAAAACAGAGTTAGAGCAACTTATGACTCTAGTGATTAAATATACAAAACTGTGGCTTAAGCACAAGATGTGGGAACTGGAAAGTGAAGGTGTGCAATGTACCTATGATTTAATGGGAGACTTGGAGTCTCATTCCACCTCTGAGGAGTCAGTTGACCAAGATCCTAAGGGTAAGGGAAAGGTGAGCTCTCCTTTTAAGATCAAGAGTAAAGATGTTCAAGCAAAGGAAGTACAGGAGGCAGAAAATCAAAGAAATCCTATTGCAAAGAAAAGGAGGCACATTTCAAGGACCGAGAAGTTAGCAAAAGATGAAGTTGAAAGGGAAGATAAAGAGGTTAGTGTCCCTGTGCCCAAGAGAAGAAGGATAGTAAGATTGTCACAGAAGGAAAAGGAAAGCTCCAAGGAAAAGGAGGAAGTTAGCCCACCTGTGATAAATGTGGAGAGCTCGGGAGAAAGGACATAGGTATATACAAGGAGATCAAGAACTTCTCCTAAGGATAGTGTCTCAGGGAAGGATGCTACTCTAGTAACTCCTGCTATAGAAAAATATGATAATATTCCTCTTTCTCATGAAGCTCATGGTGAACCAGGTGAATCCAAAGAAGTAGAAAGTCATCAAGATCCAGAAGGAGAAGAATTTCAAGAAGGTGAGCTCTATAGTGTTGAGGCAGAAATAGAGAAGGTGTTACAGTCTCCCCTGGTAACTTATGATGATTCACCTATCAGGAGTGAATAAGGTAGACCTCCTTAGAGAGAGGAAATACTAGTTAGGACTCCATCACCCTTGCATGAAGAAGAATAGCATAATAAAGAAAAAGAAGATAAAGCTGAGGAGATTTCTGAGAAATAGGATTTGAGCAAAGATACACCTAGGGATCAATAGATGAAGTTGGACAGAGTAAAGTACAATTAGAATCTACTGTTTTGGGTTGGTTGGATAAATAATTAAAGAGTAAATAGATTGTTGTAGATGACACCCCTCGCAATTGGGATGAGCTATTAGAAAATATAGGAAAGGGTAAAGGAAAGAAGAAAGCCAGGGTCATCTCCAAGATTGAGAGAGATGAGGAAAATAATAGGGCGGTTCACATTGCTAGTCCTACCCCTAATAAGAATAGGGATGATGTGACTGGAAGTGATTATAATGTGCAGACCATCAACCTAGGGTCTACTTCCATGGAATAAGAGATTGAAGAATATGAGGGCTCTAGTGCTATGATCTTGGCTAGATTGAGGAAAGAAGTATAGACCAAATAAAAGTTGAAGAAGGAAAATGATAAACTCAAGAGATATTTGTAGGACTTGATGAAACCTTTGCAATCCATCAGTTCCTCATCATCTGTTGCAAGATTCTTGCCACAAGAAACAATATCAGAATTGGAAAGAATGAAGAGCACCACACATGCTACAATCAATTGGTTACAAGGGGGTACAAACCAAGGGAGATGATGCTATCAAGGACATCCTGTCGACTGGAGGAGATGCAATGAGATCATTAGATTAGCTAAGAAATGTGCTATCACAACATAAGGAGGATGTAGATATCTTGTTGCAAAAGACTAAGACCATCATGGAATATACTGAGGAAAAATTGGTAAGTGATGGAATTCTTCCTTCCTCCAGATCCATCGAACCTTGGGAATTGTATGAAGCTTTGAAAATAAGGCAAAAGGTTTTAAAGAAAGTATATAAATAGGGAAAACCGATTGATGACACCTTGACTAAAATTTACAATAAGTGCATTTCCTTCTTTGAGGTGATGACAGGAAGAAAGATATTTGTGCCAAAACATCTTAGCTTGGACCAGTTGAGAAAATTGTTGTGAGATATGTATTCTCCAGTAAATGAAGGCCCTATCACTGAACATTAGTTGGATGATATAGCTACCTACATTGCAATAATTGATAAATATCAAACAAGGTAGATTGGGATAAAATGGTAAAACAGTCAAGAGATGATATCAAGTCCATTGAGAGGAGAGTTAAGGTTTTACCTATGCCTCCTATGGCCAACTTGGACAAGGTATTTTTGATGGTACAGGATAAGATGAAGCACGCTAAGGATAAAGGGGGAAGTAGTTAATGCAATGCTACATCAGAATTTGTGCTTCCCCATTATTTCTCTTCTCCTTCACATGCATTGGTCTAAATTACATTGGAAATCCCAGGCTGAACTGGATGGAGTACATGCATTTAATCCATATTTCAATTTATTTTGAATTCCCTTTGTTCGACTTGTTTTGTGGCCATTTATTATTGTAAACCCTAATTAGGCTGACATATCTTGGGGGGTTTCTATAAATATGGCATTTTGCCTCATTTGTAAGGGCTAGATAGTTTTACCTTGGAGTGAATTAAGCAATATAGCAAGAGTTAGAGTTAGAAGTTAGTTCATTTTGAGCAAGTGTTGTAACACAGAACACTAGAATTGTTGTTGTTATTGGGTGATTCAATACAATTGAAGACATTGTGATCTTTGTGAATTATCTTGTGTTGATTTATCTTGCATGGTTCTTGTTGTTCTATCTTTTCAGTTTGCTTGAGAAATATTAGATATATGTTAAATTATGATTCAATGGCATTTATGATTCAAGTGTTTGTAGCAATCCCTGGTCCATACTTTTTGCAACTAGTTGCTTGTTGTTTCTTTGCAAAGTTAGCATGGACTTTAATATTCATTGTGCTTAGTTAAATTGTGAAAGTTTATTCATTTCAATTGCAATAGGGTTGTTTTGGATGAATGTTCATGATCTAAAAATATTTAATTCCTTAGAAGATTGCACTATTTTTGTAAGATTGTAGATCCATCTGGGTCAAGCAGGAATTAGTTTATGAGGGATTGGTCCATTTCAAGTGTTTCATCATTTGCATTGTTAATCTTAGGAGTCTCTTTAAAACCCTTATCTTTTGCTATTTGTTTTATCATTTGGGTTAGTTTTAGGATTAAAAGTATCACCATATTGCAAAATCAGATAAGCTTTAAGATTTAGTTTTTTCTTGTAGTAAGGTCCCTTTGTGATTACTAGCATTTTCACATTATCACTGAGTTTTTTATGCATTGTCAAGACCTGGCATTAGAGACCTTGGGGTTATCTCTTGAGGCTTGCTGATAGAGATCTACCTTTCAAGAGAGATAGGATATTATATTTTGTCTGAGTTGTTGCTGTGCAAAAAACACCATCAACAGACTGCTATTTGGGATAGTAGATTTGTCAACTTGAGTTATGTTCATTTTAAGGAGTATTTTGTTAAGACATTGTACAAATTTTTCAACTATCCTTGTGATCACTCATTATTTGATGAAATTAAGAGGTTGGTTAGGCCCGAGGATTTCAATGGACCTATAACTGTTGGTCACAATTGGGGAAATTGGTACTATTATGTGGATTCCACCATGATTAGGGTTTATGGTTTTGAGGATACACCATTTATTTTTCCAAGGACAATACTAGATAGAAGTGCATACTTGGAGATTGTTAGACAAATGGATTACTTGAGTGTTCTAAATCTAGGTGCCTTTGGGAAGTAGTCATTCATGCCAAGTACTCTGTGCTTTGGAGATTTCACGGTACTGTCAAAAGAGGGGTATGAGTTGATTTTGGACAAGATATTGTACTTAAATTTGAAAAGGGATCCACCAAGGAAAGGATTTGATCTAGAAAGATACATTGATTTTTCCAAAAAATGGTAAACTTGGGTGGGTATGATCATATACCTTATCCATATGATGACATGATTAGGAACATGGAAGAGAGGGAAGATGGAACATCTATTGATGAATATAACAAGTGGGTAGAACAAAGGATAAAAGAAATGAAAGAAGCATAGCTATTATCCTTTGGTGAGGAGTCATCTAATGATAAAGAATCTCGGGGCCCAATTGATAAAATTTCCAAATTGAGAATTGAGGATTATAAGTCTCCCCTTAGAGAGCAAGAAATTGAAGAGGGTTCTGATACAGACACAAGGCAGTTGGATTATAGATCCTTTGTTGTTGATGATGAGTTTTAAAATTCCCTAGAATTTAGATCCTTCTAGTACAACTAGAAAGGGAAATCAATAAGAAAATCTATTGCAAACATAACACCAAACAATGAGGATCAATTGTTGAACACTTTGAAATTAAGTGTAGAAAATTAGATGAAGGATATGACTCCAGAGTGAGGAAGGAAATTATTGAAGGAGTCTGGTGTAATGATTTTCCTAGGTTTAGATCTGAATTCTTCTCTTGTTTTTGATAGCTTCTTTCAAGATAACAGTGCTACACATAAGCTTAGTCCTAAAGGAGTTATAGAGGTGTATACAGGATCAAAGTATAATCTTGATGAAGGTTCTCTCATGATCTGGGCCGTATATCCTCCAAACAAGAAGTCTGTAATTATTGACACTGAAAAAGCATTTGGCCATATCATGACATTAAAAGTAGGAGAGGTTGATCCTATGGCTATAGTCGAGATTGGCATCAATGTTGCTAAATTAAATAAAGCTCAGATCCAGATGTTGATTAAGGAAAAGGACATGTACAATATGAATAATGAAAGGATACTCAAAGAGAATGACTTCCTAAAGGATATGCTTAAAAATACATTGAAGGAATCTACTAAGCTACTAACTCAAGGGGAGAGTTCACAATTAAAGGATAAGGGTGAAGGATCATATGTACATGATCAAGTAAATAAAGTTTGGTTTGATACAAACTCTATAAAATTTCAGAAAAGACATGCTAATTTAATGATTTGGATGAATAGGCTATGGTCAATCCATTCCAAGAATCATACTGCAATTCGGGAACACAAAAGGATAGATGACTGAATACAGGAAAAAATTTAGGAAATAAAAAAGAAAGGTGTTTCTGATAGTAGGGCTACCAAAAATTCTGAAGATATAGTGAATAAACACAAGGTCTATTATAAGGAACTCTAGGTAAATGCGACAGGATTAACTGATGCTACAGAAGGTGGAGTGCCTACATTATTTGAATATAATGGAGAGCTGAAGGGTTAGTACAAGTGGACAAGAGAGTGCAAGATGATATTGCATAAAGCCTTGGAAATAGCCAAAAATGAAGAATCGGCTCTGGATGAATCATTTGAGCACTTGGAGAAAATGGTAACCATGGAGATCATTGTGAGAAATGCCACAGAAGATGTTGATACTCACTTAAGATAGGATTATTTAGATCATATTACTAGAATCCATCTATGGCTTCCTAGAGCCTAATTGTTTATGTTTAATTATTGTAAGTTGTTAGTTTCAAAAAAATATTCATGAAGGGGTGCATCCTCTTCAAATTTTTGATATATAAGTCAGATACATAGTGATAGGAAGACAATAGGAAGTGAATAGGGTAATAGATAGATACCAGAAGAGTTCCATAATGTTTACATTTTGAAAGACTATGTTGCAAGCATAATTTTGAGGAAATCAATGAAAGAACTCTAATTATATGGCTTCATATTGGTATCAATTGTTTTTTTAAAATATACAATTGTTTGGTTGTCTCCAACTTAATATTTCCTTATTATTTAAATTGGTGTATCCATGATATATTCAATTTATCAAGGGACATTTGTTGTTCTTGAGTGGTGTGATTAATTGGTTTCTTTAAAATAATTAAAACCCTTCTAGTCAATCATAGTAATCTGGAAATGTTATTTGGATCACTAAGAAGAGCCATATAATTAGGATTTCCATTTTGTTTCCAATTTGGTATCATTTCTTGTTCTTGCATGATTTATTCAATTGGTTCCTTCAAGGAAGGATTAAAATACTTTGATAAATCATAAGTAACCTGGTTGTGTCAGTTCGATCAATAAGTAGAGTTTTTCAATCACTTTCCTACACATTTATACAAGATATAAACCAACATAAGTGTTCCAAATAGTTTGAGTTATAGCCAATATAGGCAGTTCATCCTAGATCTTCATTTGACTCCATCTACCAAAAAAGGCACCGGTCTTACACATTTCGTCACTTAATTTTTTCAAATCCATTTTCAAAACCATACATTTGTTAACTAAACATATTAATGAACTTCACCTTGATATTGCTTATACAATTTATACCAAATTAGGCTTGCATCTCTCGACTTCCAATTTCCATTATGGATAGATTACTCTAGTAGGAAACACATAGTTTAAGTCTACTTCATTTGCATAGGTACACATGCCTAGGTCTGGCAGAGCCTAAAGAGAAGAAGGTTCAAATACACCATTTGGCCTTGTTCATTAGCCTAAAACATACCAAGAGCCTGACAACCTCTTGAGGTTTTCCAACCAACATTTTTGAGACCTAACAAATTGGTAACTCTACTGGGGAGCGAATTTTGAACCCAAGCCTTCCATTATAGAGTCAATTCAAATATCAAGAAGGTAAACACTCTGTTAGGAAGAAACTTATTTTCCTACTTATGAACAGTAGGTGGTTACTCTGAAGAGATTTTATGAGTGATAAAGTAAACATCATATCAGAAAGGATAGGTGATAGACATCAGAGAATAACCATATCATCAAACATGAATGGAAGATCTTTGCAACAAGAAAGTTACAAGAAAACCAATACCTAGTGGAAAAACAAGCATGGATCCCCATGTGGGAAGAACAACACAAATAAGGGTGAAAAGTCATCCAAACAACCAGAAGGTAATGTGGATTCAATAGAACAACCTTTCACAACTTATACTTCCCCTTTTCATATTGATGGTGAAAATCCCTCAACACCTGAGATGTTGGTGCTCCAAATAAAAAAAACCAAATGAATCCTAAAGACTAGCCAATTTCTTATGTTCAAATTCATAGATGGATTTGGTCAACTGACAGGAAATAGAATTAACACACATTTCCCCTACACTTCAAGCTCTGTAAGACCTAGGGGGTGACCCTTTAGCAATACTTAAAGATTTAGACACACAATTAATACGATATTGCTTAACAAATGATGCTCTCACAAAATTATGCTGAGAAACATAAAATATCACTCAACATTGACAAGACATCATTGAGTGAATTTTTAGAAACTAGCATGGAGAACAAGGTAAACATATAACTCAACATATAAAATTGAAATGGTTTTTAATTTTGAGAATTGGGACCAAGCTGAAAACAACAGATGCATGAAAACTTGACTAGTTCCAATAAGAGGGATATGGAGTCACACAACCAACATTTCATCCTACAATGTTGAACATGTTCTAAAGATCTTTTGTAATTGTTATCAAATTATGACAACAAGACCATTGAAGCTTTATCTGGTAATCATTCTTTACAAATCCACTTGAAACACAACACTCCTATCACATTTGTTGAAGCAATTACACTATCCCCTGAATAATAGGAAATAATAAGTTCAGTTGTCACTCATTAAAGCAATTACATCATTCACAAAATAGAAGGTAACAACTATTGCAACTCAAATGCAACAAATGTGCATGAAAAAACTCAAATAATTTTCATTATTGAATTCAAAAGAGCTCCACATCTCAGCAATGGAGACAATTATTAGATAAAATAGAAACATGAAAGCATCATTCAGAACACACACTTCAGATTTAATGACTCAATTACAATTCTCCCTAGCTTTACAATCTACCCAAAGCTTCTGCTTGACTTGCAGAGCTTTCAAAAATTGGAACCCAAAATCCTTTTCAAATGAGATGAGAAGAGAAGATGTAGAAAACATAAGCAACCCTAAAAATGATTTGTGGAAGACATCTAGCAGCTGTATTCTCATTTATCAAAATTTTTGCAAAGCCTCTCTCCTCTCTCTGCAGTAACAAACATTTTCTTCCAAATTCTTCCTTTGCAAACCAATTTGCAACAAATTTTTTTGCCATGTGATGAAATTCTCCATTTTCACCTAGCTATGTAAAATTGCCTCTCTCTACTCATGAAAGCTTCTCTTTTTCCCTTTATTTCACCAGCACATTATATTTCATTTCCCAAGTATTAAATTTTCTCAAATTTAACAATAGCCTCCTAGGTAAAATTTAAAATTATTGCCCTTTACAGGTTGCACACAACTTTACCCATGCAGTTGAAATATTTCACCTAGGCAGAAATAAAATTGTTTTACCTGTGCTTTACACTGCAACCCATCTTTCACTTTTACCTTCCAGCAAAGAAAAATGTCTTCCAAATAATTCCCCCTTCACGTGCCATTAAAATATTTTTCATTTGATATTCTATTTCACTTTACCCAAGTGAAAGGCCCTTCTTAAAAAAAAACTTATCAGGAAAATGAAGAATTCACTTCCCCAGGCCCACCTTCATTTAACACTCGTGCTTTCTTTTAAATATTTCATTTTCAAAAGAAAGGCTCCTCCTTTCATTTAAAATCATCTATCAATTAAATTTTGTGCCTTTTATTTTATTGGGCTTTATTTAAAACTTCATCCGCTCAAAAATCCATTTGAGCCCACACCTGCCATGTGTCAGCATCTCGCTGACCCCATGGGAATTAACTGGTGAGCACTTTCAACCTGCAAGCTGGTGAGCAATGGCCTAGATTCGACCTACCATCTCACCAACCATTGATTTTGTTTTTTCCTCCATTTTCCCTAACTTTTCCACTTTATGTGTATTCTTCTCTACAGTTTCTTTTGTGAAAAATGGCAGCTTCACCCTCCTCATGCATTTCAAACTTCCTAGCATTTGATGGTGACCTTGCTTCTACACTCAACAGAGGCATTGTGGCTGCCTCTCTCACTGGGTTCGATGGTGCCATTGAAAGATTCTGAGGAGTTTTAGAGCAAACCATCAGCACCCCTATTTCTTATTGATTTTCTTTCAAGTTTCTAAAGCTACTTCAACAGATCTATTTAGTGTGGTTATACGCCTCCCCCATGTGTGCTTTTCTCCTAATGCATTTCATTCATTACATTTTTTTAAAATATTTTAAGCTTTATCAACAAATCAATTTTTCTACTATGCATTAATCATTGTTTTCCTCAACTCACACCATGCATTGCTTGAAATATTTTGAAGCCTTTTCAACAACTTCATTTTCTAATGCCTAAACTAGGTGCATCATTGACTTCTCCCCTATACCCTTTTGCTACAAGCACAACCTCCTCTATTTCTTTGTTGTGTCCTCCATAAAGGGCTCGTGCCTTTTCAACAAATCCATTTTATTGTATGTTTCCCTCTCACTGGCATGTGGCTCTCCATTGGGCAGTGCATTTGCTTTAAATTTTATAACTTTTCAATGAATCCACTCGAGCTTTTGTAGGTGCCAAGCGTGGTGTGTTTTGCAAAAGGCATTTGTTTAAAGTTTATGAATTTTCAACATATCATCTTCTATGAGCTCTGCCCTTGTGACATTCTAAGAAACCACATTTGATAGAGGAATCCTAGACTATAGGCCATGCACCAAAGATCCCTCCTTCATCAAGCTTGATGGAGTCCAAACTCGCCTTGGAAAATTCTCTTTCAAATAATTTAGACACCCATTCATTGTTGGTGCATTCTTCTTCTTCCAACGTCCTCTATCCTCTGTGTTTGGGTGGACATGTGTACCTTTCATACTATTGGCTGCATCTCATTCATCGCTTTGATGGAGGCTTCTAAAGTCCATCAATGCCTTTACCTTGCTTTGTTGGCGCCTTGGCTTGGAGTCTCCAAAATCCTTTTGAATGATCCATTTTGTTTTGCATACACTAGCAATTAGGGATTGTGGCATTCCACTTAGTCATTGCACTGTAGTTCCATGGTTCTGGCTTGATATTGCTAGAGTCTTTTTAACAAATGCATTTTAGTGTGTCGGTCTTCATGAGCAGCCTGTCCCTTGTATTCTCCTTTGGCACCCATTTGGTGATTATTTATTTGTTTTAAAGAGAAAGCTAACTAAGTGCTTTTATATTCTACGCCTTGATGGATTTGCTTACACCCAAACATGGTTCAAGCATTCTACAATCTATTGACTTCTTATAATCAATCAATAAGGCATCTTTTCCATAATCAAGCATCTCTTCTTTAGGAGGAATAGTGAGATTTAATGTTGGTGCATTAGGATATTTGGCCTTGTTTGCATTCATGTGTCAAATTCAACATCTTAACTTCTAACTGTTTGCAATTTTTCAATTTTCTTAATGTTGACAATATTGATAATGATCAGGCAACATGCTTTACAAATAACTAGTCCCCTTTTAGAACTGAAAAGAGTAGAGTATTTCTTGCAGTTGGACATGGTGACACATTAGGGACCACTACATCAGTAGGTAGTACTCATACAAAACCCCTTGAGAAAATGTTTGTGGGATAGTACACTTTAACTTCATCACTCCAAGCTCTATTTTCTGATGATCTGAACCATCCAAAGCTAATATTTCATCCTTTACATTTTTTCATTGAGATCTTTTACTACTCCCTTCATCTTGTACCATTACTCACTTGAACAATAATTTCCTTTTTGTTCATGCTTTTTCTTCTCTGCTTTCATTACAAGTCCATGTAACTTAGGCGCCTTTATAATTCTTACACTGTATTTGTATCAAGTGTCTCCCTTTTAGACATTGGACCACTGTCAACCTCAAAACTATGTTGAGCACGTCGAGTCCCCATGTGGGCCTGGCTAAAAAAAATCATTTTCAAACAAGTTTTATGCTCAAATTGACCTGGCATGGCCTTTAAATGCTTTAGAAGTTGAAAAATGAACTAGGTTGCAATTAGAACTAGCCAAGTGGGCTCTGGAATCAACCTGGAAAACTAGGCAAACAACCTCGTGAACTCACAAAAACTTGTAGGCATGTAGACATCTGACCTGAGAATTGAGTGCAATAAACCGCTTGGAAAAAGGATTCATGAGGTGAAAGATATTAATCGACAAAGTTTCCAACTCAGACTTTTTGCAACTGTGCTTTTTCAAAAACCAATAAAACTGATCAAATCACCTTGTTGAAAAAATACCAAATCAACTCTTGGCAAGCTGCCACTGGACACACTAGCTCATTTTGGTGCAATGAACATGTATACAAGAGGTATTATCTTGAATCATCATTTTGCACAAGATATTCAAGGTCAAAGTTGACCTTGAATAGTTTCAGGAAAAGCAAGTGCAAAACTGAATAAATTGCATTTGGTTTTGATTTGTTAAAAATAGCAAATCAAGTCATGAGGCTCTAAAAATTGACATTGAGCTCATCTTGGTATGGAGAATGGATAAAAACATTCATTTTTTCATGACGATCAACTAGTTGCAAAATGCAACCTCAAATGGGAGGCTACTTTGTAGAATAGAGAGTTTGTAAACAACAGAAAAGTGCCAAAACCCTCCAACTTCACTTTACAAAACCCTAACAAAACTTATAATGGGAAGCTGAAAATTGATATGCACGTTCAAATACGACACATGAGTTGGTGTGCAAAGGGGTTTCACTTGAAAATCGACAGGCTCTGAAATACAACCCTCTAAAGTAGGTCATTCAAGCAAATTCTTCAGGTGCACTTCTGAGTGTGCGAAGGCAAAATTTTGAAATGGGCACTTCAAATTTGCAAAAATTGAGAGTTCCATCACAAGAGAAATAATATAAGTGAAGATATCCTCAATATTGAACTAGACCCTCAAAAGGAAATGGAGTTCTATGCCTAGGCTAAAGAAGAGAGGAAGCGAAGATAAGAGGAATATGATATGGGATTCTCATCACAACAAGAAGAAAAGAAAGAGGGTTTGACTGATCAAACTACTATTGATTTTAACAGTATGACCAACCAAGAGATTGAATTACATCTTGAATGGAAAAGGAAAGAACTTAGAAGAAGGCAACATATGATACAAGAAAGTCAGGAAATGAATCAATAGTTGGCTCAATTAAATATATAAACATCAAAACCACCTAAGTATGTACCTCCACAAAAGAAAGGTGTTAACATGGGTTCATCTAAGGTTGTTGGTACTCCTAGATTGCCACATAATACAAGGGGTAACCCATAACAATGTACTCAACAAAATGTGCCACCAAGGCCCCATCCTCCAAAATATGGCACTATTCCCCAAAATTATCCACCACCAGGTCAACCATATGCCCCACAAATATCAGCAGCATGTGCCCCATCAAAATATGTACTCCCAACAACACATCAAAAAAATGCTTATCATCAACCTCAATATGGGTACCGATACTACCCTAATCCACCACCCTTGAACTTTCCTCCACAAAATCCTACAAACCCATGTAGAAAATTTGATCTAACAGGCTATCAATTGTACCCATACCCAATGCATAGTAATTGGAGAAATATGGTTCCCAAGTTCACTAGGAATAATGTGATATCAGCTGAAGAACATATCAAAAATTTTAATGCCTTTGTTCAAGATATTGGTGTAGATGCGTAAAATGTACTAATTGACGTTGGACATATGATCCTGATCACTAACACCATTTCATCCTAAATCATCCCCCGATCTAACCATTTAATTGAATATCTTTATTTGATTAAATTCATTAATTTTCCTCTCTTAATTAAATAAATCATGTATTTAATTAAGTCTCTCTCTTTTGTTAATTAAATCAATCAATCTAATCTAATTATTCCTTTATTATTAAATAATTAATTTTATTTAGTTAAATCTCTAAATTCTATCTATGAAATTGAGTAAATTAAAACCTTATTTAATTTAATCTACCTTCATCCCCTTAGTTAAATAAATCAAAACCCTTTATTTAATTAAATCTTTAAATCATATTCTTCTCATATTTGATTTAAATCAATCCATAAATTTAAGTCAAATAGGTCACATCATTTAATCCTTCATTAAATTAATTAACTTTGATTAATTTAATCCCTTCCCATGTCCCATCCTCCATCTTTTTCCACTTGCACATGAAAATAGAGTTATTTGATTTATTAAATCTCTATTTATCTTCAACATGGCATAAAGGAGGAATATTCTTCAAGTTTGGAATTCAAATCTAAGTGGACTTTGTCCTTCCAAAAAGGAATTTACTCCCTCTTACAAGTCCTTTTTCATTGAGCCAAGTGGTCATTACTCCATTTGACTCTCCCTCCACCTTGTCATTAATACAATTTCAAAATTCAAATATTGGCATTTATTGGCACATTCATCAAAACTTGCACATCCTTGGCCCATTCACATTTGGACAAGTGGCACCTTGCCATTGAATGAAAGATAGTTCCACATTGCTCTATTTTTGGCATTCTTTCAACTTGACATTCTATAAATAAGAGGCTTCATTCCTCATTTGATCATCCACAACTTGAGTAAACTTACTACACTCAAATCTTTAACAATCTTCATCCATACTTTTGAGCTTATAGCTAGCTTATGTAGGTTTTTATCTTGGAGCATTCATCACTCTTCATCAAAGTGGATCAATTTTCATCACCAAATCACCATTGCATCATTGGAGTTGGGAAAGGGCTAATTTTCACATCAAATTAGCACCAATTCCCTCAAGAGATTAAGAGTTTTCTTTGCTTTAGAATAGGATTTCATATGTTTTAAGTTTTATTGTGTTCTTCATTTCATTTCCTCTTTATTTTGCAATTTAAATGAATTTCTTGAGGAATCATGTTACTAACCTTTCATTTGATTTAATATATTGATTGTTTCTTGTGTTTGTGCAGGTTTGGAATCATGGTTCACAATTGGTATGGAGCATGAGGATGTGAATATGAGGTTATTCATGATGTCATTAACTAAAAAGGCAAGGGATTGGTTTAGTGGTTTTCCTGATGCTACAATTAATTATATATCAAACTTCCAAAATCAGTTTATGGAGTAATACGGGAATCAGTGTGCCCCTGAGTTTTCCTTGCATGAACTGATAAGTATCCAAAAACATTAGAATGAGTCAGTTTTTTACTTCAACCATAGGTTCTCCAAATTGCACAATAGGATACCACCTAGGTCCAAACTGACTGACCCTACAACCTTAAGCATTTATCTAAAAGCCTTTGATTCGAAGATAGGATACGAGCTTAGAAATAGGTTCCCTAGAAGTCTAATTGAAGCACAAAAAATGGCATTGACTATTGAGAACAACAAAAAGGCTGTTGGGATGATTGGTAAGAGAGATAATCTTAGGGTTCCCCAAAATTTTAACAATCCTTAGAATAGGTAAGAGAATACATATAGAAATGAAAGACCAAGGTTGCATGATATGCCATACAACACAAACTAGAAGGATGGAAAGCCCATAATTGATAAGCCTAAGAAGAAGGTGACTCTTGATCCCTTAAAGAAGAGGGGAGCATACATGGTCAATAATAATCCTTGGTGTCAAGTTTGCAAGCTGCCACATTCCCCTGATCATTGTGTTGTAGCTCAATCAATACAAGAAGGAGAAATACTAGTGGATAATGAAGAAGATGATCATACAATATATTTAACCTCTCACACCCTCCATCCAATTGAGCAGGGATATTCATCTTTAGAAGAAGAAGGCTACGAGTATGATGTTGATAACCAAAGGTATAATATTCATAAGGTGGAACAACAAGTCTTTTTTACTATGATAAAATAAATGACAAATCATATCCTTCTTGTGCAACATCTCATTCAAGTAAATGTAGAATAAGGAGGCCTATACAGGAAGAGATAAAAGAATTAGCTATTGTTGTAGTAGAGCAAGCAATAAGTAACTATAGGCTCATAAATAGAACAATAAATACATATGTAGGTGCTCCAAGAGGAGTATTTGTGAAAGAAAAACAAGCAGCACAAGAAAACCCAAAAAAATGGAAAACAAGGAACTAAATCGAAATGAACAAAAACACACTCCCAAAGAAGAAAATAAGGAGTCACCCAAAGACAAGCAGAAGTCTGATGAAACAAAGAAAAGAGAAGAGGAGGAGAACAAAGGAGATCGAATGGAACAAAAGAAGATAACCAAAACAAAAAAATACCTCTTTCAACTTCACACATGCCTTGTCCTAGGGAAAGATGTTTGTGCCATTACTAGAAATGATGAAAATAAAAGAGTACAAGGACAATGCTATTCAACTAATATCTATTAGAACTAATAGAATTACAAACTCTAAGAATAAAGAGACCACTAAGTTAGTAACAGTAAGCAAGGAGAAATAAAGGTTCATGAATTTTGTTTTGGTGATGCATTGGTGATTCCTCCACAAATTGATCCATTCTTTACTACACTACTCATAAATAACAAGTTGGTGAGAAACTGTATGATAGATTTAGGTGCTACTATCAACATCATGTCAGTAGGAGTCATGAAATAGCTTGGCATGTAGGTAGACACTACCTATGGTAAATACTATGCTATGGATAGTAGGCCTATCCCAATGGTAGGAACTATGAAAGATATAGAAGTGAAGCTAGCTACTTATCCACAAACAACTTATAATATTGACATAACTGTAATTTATACACCTCTTCATTTTGGGATGCTCTTGTAAAGATAATGGATTGTAGCAGTTGGAGGAAATGTACAATTTGACTTGTCCTATGCCACAATACTAGTAAATGGTGAAGAGATCAAGCTATATAGAGAGCCAAGGGTGAATCAAATTGTGGACTGTCACTCAAAATCAATTAGATTGCTTTTGTGATGTGGATTTAGGAAGTTTCAGAATAGAGCCTTCCCATCCTGAACTAGTGAATACTAATCCAATTGATAAGCATGTTTCCAAGAATTAGCATTGCGTATGGAAGATGTATTTTGACAGAGCATGTAGTCAAGAAGGCAATGGAGCAAGAGTAGTTTTTATCTCACCTAAGGCTACTACATTCAAGTATTCATTCTTGCTGAAATTTGAATGCACAAATAACATAGCGGAGTATGAAGCCCTGCTAATTCGTTTGAATATGGCTATCAAACAGAAAATCAAACTACTATCTGTTCTTGGAGACTCTGAGTTGATCATTTCACAGATCAGATCAACACATGCTACAAACAACAAAAGGCTAAAACAGTATAGAAATGTTGTGTGGGACACAATTGAACTATTCGATCCCTTTTCTATTGAATGGATAGATAGTTCCAAGAACTTGATGGCAGATTTCCTAGCCAACGTAGCTCTGGAAAGAGATGATATCACCCTAGCCGAAGTGTCTCAAGTTGAATTAAAAACAACACCTACCATCCTTGATAACATCTATAGTTGGCAAGTTTTCAATGATGACTGATCTCATCAAGTTTCTACATTGCATTGATTAGTATGAAGCCCAGGAGATTGATTTTAATGCATTTGTGGAAGAAGTGGATGGAAAATAGATTATGTTTGGAAATATATATACATATATTTGTGTTAAAACTGAGTTATTTAAAAAGTAGTTTATTAAATGGTTAGATATAGACATTTAATAAATAAATTATTTTAATAAGTTATTTGTTCTTAGATTAATCTGTTATTTTTGAGATTATATAGATTTTATTTTTATATATGGATATGAAATTAGGAAAACTATAGATATGATTTTCGTATTGCTTGGAAAATGAATTAAATTTTAGATGGTTAATTTTGGTACTTCAAATTATTGCTTGAACTGGATTTAGTAAATCCGAATGTAGACTTTCTTTTTTTCAATTTGCTTTAAATTGTGTTTCATATTGGGCAAATTGGGAATGTCTTAAATGTACAAGTCTTCTAGATAAATTTGTAAAACATGGGTGTTGTGAATGTTCAAAGTTGAATTCTTTTGTTGGCTAAGGTTGGGTAAATGGTATTTGTATGGTGTTAAGACACCTGATTTATGAACATAGTCATTGATGTTCATTTTGAAAAGTGCAAAATGTATGTGGTATGTTTGTACACCTTGTTTCCTTAGTCAGGAATACTTAGAATTCCTTTGTTATGTTTAGGGGAGTGGCTCTGTGTGAGGGCCGACACACAAACTGGTGTCAGGGTAACTTACAAAGAGTTAGTAAGTTAGTGATAACTAAACAACACAGTAGTTAGATTTAAAATCCTTAATAAGATGATTATGCCTCACTTATGGACTCTTGAGCTAGTTCAATCTTGAGTATAAGATGAGAAGGCTTGGAATGACAAATCGATATCTTGTTACCTTAAAAGATATTCGATTCCGCAATAGTTTGCAAATGGGGCCGGGTTTTGTAAGAGGTTACCAGGGTAACCCAAGTTGGGGGCCGAAACCTAGGAAGAAACACCAGGGTAACCTTTGCAACATTGTGATGACACTCCACCTAAAATAACAGTCTACCTTGTTTACTTAGTACCTTCGATTGTCTTAAATCTAGAAGCAATGTAACCATCAGTTAGTTATGTACTTGTGTCTAGGGTGAATAGGTTGTGTCTAGGTAACCATATTACTATCTCCTAGCACGAGGGGTGGACCTACGGGTACCACATGGTTGGGTGGAACGTGCACCTTACTCTATTGGGTCCCCAGTTTATGATCATGGGAACGAGAGCTTCATGGATGGAGAGCTCGCACTTGGATATGGATGTACTTTCCTTATTGCATTCTTGTAAAATTTGTATTTGAAAACATCCCTCAATTGTTTATGAGGTGAACACTTGTAAATTGTAATTGTAACTATTATTGATCTACCTCATCAGATGAATGAGTATTGTAATATCTTATCAATGCAATGAAAGAAACATGTTTGTACTTTATATTATCTTGAATGGAATTTAAATGGTATGCAATGATTACTTTTAAGTTTATGTTAATTAAATATATGTAATGTGAAATAGTAAAGTCGTCTATGGAAAGTCAAGTAGGGAAATGTCGTGTAACTTAGTGAATGTATGCAACTAATTAAGTAATATTAATACTTTTAAAAAAAAAAATTATTTCACTTTTATACACAATTGCAACATTCCTTAGGTTATAAGACGGGGCATTACAGATTGGTATCAGAGCCAAGGTTACAAACACTAGACGCTCTGGGTAATTGCAAGCGCATTAGGTTGACCTAGTACGTAGTGTCGCTATCTGTTAGCCTTGGTTGATTAGTATCTAAGAATCGTTATTGTTATGTGTAGGAACATGCCTAGATGAGGTAGTAGAGGTTGTGGTAGAGGTCGAGGTGGAGGCCGAGGGCCAATCCCTCAGGTTACTCCCCCTCTGAGCCCTCATCAAAGTGATCAAGCAGAGCAGTTGGATCAGAGGAATGAGGGACAAAATCCTGAACAGTCAGTAGTAGAGGGTTCACAGATACGTCCTTTATTAGAGGAGGTCCTAGCTCGACTTGGACCTAGAGAAGAAGTTGAGCAGGAGGTTGTCAGAGAGAGAGATAGATCTCCTAGGAGAGTAGATGATACAGTGCATCAGGATGCTATTACTACAGGACACATGAGGGATTTACTAAGGGCACGCCCTCCTACTTTTGATGGTACAGGAGGTGCCTTAGAGGCAGAGACTTGGCTACTGGATTTGGGTAGATGCTTCGCCATGCACCCTTACGGTAGCAATACCCGTGCGAGATGCGCTATTATGCATCTGAGAGGATTCACCTCTACTTGGTGGCGCCTGGAGGAGCAGAAGCTCCACTTAGATATTGGGTCAGTGTCTTGGGAGATGTTCCTAGAGAGGTTTAGAGCACGGTTCCTATCGGAACACTGGAGGCAGCGACGGGTTGACGAGTTCCATGATCTACGTCAGTTGGCTCTTTCTGTTGAGTAATATGAACGTAGATTCTATGAACTCAAGCAGTATGCTGGTATTGGCGATGATGATCCTATGCTAGTACAACACTTCATCAGGGGTTTGAATGCCCTCACTAGTGGTGGAGTCAGAGTCTTTGAGCCAAAGACTATGGAAGTTGCAGTGGAGAAGGCTCGCATAGTGGAAGAGAATCTTGCTATGGCGTTAGGTGGTCACACAGGAGTACAGATTGGCAGTGCTCTTGTAGCAGGTTTTAGTCCACAGGGTGGACAGGCACAGATAGGAGGTTCCTCTAGGAACCAATAGACACCCTCAAAGGGTGGGCAGCAACAGCAACAACGTACACCTCAAAAGAATAATAATCCACAACCACAACAAGGTAATAGTCTGCAAACAGGAAAGAACTGCAACTGGTGGTGCAACAAGCACAATAGGCAGGATTAGCCTGCTCAGAGTGCTCAGTCTACTATCAGTAGAGGTAGTTTCCAGCAATCCAATGCACCTTCGAGTGGCAGAAGATTCGGTAGAGGCACAGGTTGTTACTCATGTGGACAGTAGGGACACATTGCTAGGCAGTGTCCGATGAGAGGTTCTACTAGTTTTGGGCCTCGACCTATAGTTTCAGAGCCTACAGTGGGTGATGCAGGATGATCACATATAGTATATGCTGCGGTTAATGACCGTCAAGCCGATCACCAGAACATAGTGGTCGAGACTTCAGGTAAGTTACATGGTGTTAGTGTTTCCATTCTTTTTGATTCCAGAGCTACCGACTCCTTTATTTCACCGACCTTCGTTGACCAATGTGGTCTTGTGGCGGTAAAGCAAGGTAGTAAGTGGTAGGTTGAATTCACCTCTAGGGTGAAAGTAGCAGTAGAGAACTTAGTACATAATTGTGAACTTAAAATTGGTACGTTAACTACTTCAATAGATTTATATGTTACACCTTTAGGATCGTATGACATAGTTTTAGGAATGGATTGGTTAGCATCTTATCATGCTGTGATTGACTGTCGACTTAAGAAAGTTAGTTGCACTAATGATTTAGGTGCGAAAGTAGAAATCATAGGTGTTCAAAGACCTATCTCTTTGCGGATGATATCTGCTATGCAATTAAAGAGATGTCTTCATCAGGGATGTCAATTGTTTGCAACAACAGTTACTGATTTGGAAGAAGGTGAGAGTCGAGAGGTATCTCTTGATGATCATCCTATTCTTAGGGAATTTGCAGATGTGTTTCCCGATGACATACCTGGAATGCCACCAAAGAGGGATATTGACTTTAGAGTTGACTTAGTTCCTGGAGCAGAGCCTATATCTAGAGCTCCATATAGAATGACGACTCAGGAGTTAGAGGAACTTCGTATTCATTTAGAGGAGCTATTAGAAAAGGGTTTTATTCATCCTAGTGTCTCCCCTTGGGGAGCACCCATTATCTTCATAAAGAAGAAGGATGGATCACTTAGACTGTGCATTGACTATCGTCAATTGAACAAGGTTATGATTAAGAATCGTTATCCTTTGCCAAGAATCGATGATCTTTTTTATCAGATCAAGGGAGCTAATGTGTTCTCTAAAATCAATTTGAAATCTGGTTATCATCAATTGCGAATTGTTGAAGCTGATATTCATAAAACTGCATTTCATACTCGTTATGGGCACTACGAATTCACAGTAGTACCGTTTGGGTTAACGAATGCACCATCAATATTTATGAGTTTAATGAATGGTGTTTTCCGAACATACCTTGATCGCTTTGTCCTTGTATTTCTCGATGATATTTTGATCTATTCGAGGAACATGAAGGAACATGAAGAACACTTGAGATAGGTATTGCAATGTTTAAGGGAAAATCAATTGTATGCGAACCTGAAGAAGTGTGATTTCTTTCAAATTGAAGTGAAATACCTTGGACATGTGATTTCTGGAAAAGGTATTGCTGTGGATCCTTCAAAGATTCAAGCTATTGTAGATTGGCCTGCACCTACTAATGTAGGTGAAGTGCGTAGTTTTATGGGTCTAGCTGGTTACTATAGGCGGTTTGTTGAGGGATTTTCTAGAATTGGTCATCCTATTACTTCTCTTCAGAGAAAAGGGAAGAAGTTTGTTTGGACAGAGCAATGTCAGTTGGCTTTTCAGACACTTAAAGAAAAGTTGACTAATGTGCCTATACTGATTGTTCCTGATCCTACTAAGGATTTTGTAGTATGCACGGATGCATCCTTAGAGGGTTTGGGAGCAGTTCTAATGCAAGATGGGCATGTGATTGCTTATGAGTCTTGCAAACTCAAGGATCACGAATTAAACTATCCCACTCATGATTTAGAACTAGCTGCAGTAGTGCATGCATTGGTTCGATGGAGGCATTTCTTATTAGGTCACCGTTTTGAACTTCATACTGATCACCGTAGTCTACAATACATTTTTACGCAACTTAACTTGAATGCTAGACAAAGACAATGGATGGAGTTCTTGTGTGAGTATGATTTTGAAGTGAGATATGTTCAAGGAAAAGAGAATGTAGTGGCTGATGCTCTTAGTCATCATCGACATGAGATCTCTGCTACTACTCTTGAAGTAGATTTGAGAGGTCAAATACTGGCAGCACTTTCTACTGATAGATTATATCAGGAAGTGAGGTCAGAGATTGAATCTGGTAGACCTTTAGAAGGTCAATTTGTAGGGTATGTCCTTGAACTAGATGGTATATTACAACATTTAGGTCGTATTTATGTACCACATTTTGAGGGTCTTCGTACATTAATTATGACTTAAGCTCATTGAGCTCGTACTCAGCTCATCCAGGTGTTAAGAAAATGCATGCCAATCTTCGGCAATTGTATTTCTGGCCTGGTATGAAACGTGATATTGCTGATTATGTATCGAGATGTCTTGAATGCCAGCGAGTCAAAGCTGAGCATCAACATCCCGCTAGATTATTGCAGCCACATCTCATTCCTGAATGGAAATGGGATATTATATCTGTTGACTTTATTGTAGGGTTACCTATGTCATCACGTCGACATGATGCCATTATGGTAACTGTTGACCGCTTGACTAAGGTAGCTCATTTTTCACCAGTACGATCATCTTACAATGCTTCATCCATAGCTAGGATATTTATGGAGGATATCGTTAGATTGCATGGGATTCCTCGTAGGATTATATCAGATAGAGATCCTGTATTCACTTAAGCCCTATGGACTTCATTACAACATGCTCTAGGTACATAGTTGAACTTTAGTTCAGCGTATCATCCTCAAACCGATGGACAAACGAAGAGAGTTAATCAAATATTAGAGGATATGCTTAGAATGTATGTAATGGACCAACAGTCACGTTGGGAGGATTATCTGTATTTAGTAGAATTTTCTTACAATAACAGATATCAGAGTTCCATAGGTATGCCACCATTTCAGGCATTATACGGTCATCCTTGTCGAACTCCACTAAGTTGGGATCGACTTGAGGATAGAGTGTTACTTGGACCTAAGATGCTTTGAGACATGGAGCAACAGGTTGACCATATTAGAGAACATTTGATAGCAGCACAGGATAGGCAAAAGAAGTATGTCGATGCGCATAGAATAGACCGATAGTTTGTTGTTGGTGATAGAGTGTTTCTTCGAGTGCAACCGCGAAAGAGTCCAATCAGTTATGGAAAAGGCTCTAAGCTTGCACCTCATTTCGTTGGGCCATTTGAGATCTTAGAGAGAATTGGTCTTGTGGCGTATCGACTCACCTTACCACCCAATTTGTCACGTATTCATGATGTTTTTCATGTATCAGTTCTTAGACCATATCATCCCGACATTTCTCATGTACTTGATTGGAATGCGTTACAGGTAGAGGACGGGCAGCTGGCTTTGGAGCCCGTGGCCATTCTACAGCGTTGGATGCTCGGTCCCAGGGGTCGAGACGTTGATCAGGTGAGGGTCCAATGGGATCCTAGCCATGAGGCTTCTGCTACTTGGGAGGATGCGACACGCATGAGGGAACTTTATCCCTATATGTTCGTAGGCTTTCAGGAGCAAGCTTGATCCTAGGGGGGGAGGATGTAGTACCCCTCCATTTATGCTTATGTTTTTTGTTGCATGTTTTCATACTATTAGACTTTGGTACTTTGTTTGGATATTTTGATCGCTGATTTTGAGCGACACTGGATTCACTTTGTGACATGATGATACATTGTATTGCGATATTTGATTTCTGACATGCTTTGATTTAGCTTAGATGTTTTCCTTCAAGTGATTATTGCTATGTATATGTTTATGATGGACTAACTGTTATTTAATTTTTTAGTCTGATGTGACATGTGTTGGTGTGGAGAATGGAATTGCATCACTCGCTTGCGAGTGCCTTGTGATGTCCGTGATTTTCTCCTCACGGTGTGCATGTACAATGGATTATATATATGCATGTTATTGGTTTGGTTGTAGGATGGTAGGTACATGACACCGAATCCACCTGGTTACTCAGGTCTGAGCGTGTCAAGACTCAACGGATATGTTGATTGGGAGATAGTAGCATGGTTCATCCTAGTCTAGTCTTTAACCCGGTCATAGTACATCGTCAGTTTAGTTTGGAGTTTTAGATTGTCTTGTCTTTTCCTGTTTGGATTATTTGCTTGAAAAGGAAAATTTTGTTAATTTTAATGATAGTTTATTATTCCTTAATTTACTGTTATTTAAAATTAATTTTTAAATGTTAAAGAAATAAGATTTACATTTTATTTAATTAATTAATTAGTTTGTTTGGTTAAATAGTTTGATCTTAGAGATTAAATTTATTTAATTAAATAAATTAATTAATTAAATTAAAATTGTTTTAAATTCTGTGTGAATAGATTTAATTCTAAATTATTTATTATTATTGTGGAAATGGCATTTTGAATTGTTAAAATAAAATTGTATTTTTGAAAATTGAAATTTTAAATTTAAAGGAATTAAATGCATGCAAATCTTGAAAGGCAAGATTGCCGAGAAGTTGTTGAAGATATTTTCTTCTTCTCGAAATGTGTGCCAGTTTAATTTATTGTTTTTGGTTGAGGTTATTCATGGATATTATTTTGGATCTAGGAAATACATAGGGGTTATCAATTTTCTTCACGGGAAATGAAAGAATAATTTGCTATGTAAAAATTATTTTTAAAGAAATTGTTATTTCCTCTATTTTGGTTGTATATTTGTGGAAGATCTCTTTGTTGGGAAGATCTTTGTGGTTGGTTCTACATTCTTTTGGATTTGTATTTTCTGGAGAAACTTTGGAGGATTGCATGTTACAAGCAACATAGGCTTTCAACATCAGACAGACTTTTGAAGCAAAGGAAAGAGGTATTCTTCTTTTGTGTTTTTAATTTGTTTGATTTTGAAAAGAAATATTTGTTAAAACCCTTGTTCTTCTCGGTAAATTGTTTACCGGAAATCTTTCTGTAGAAAATTCACAAAAGAGATTCAAGAATTCATTGTAGGATTTTATGTTGAATTCATCTGTTGATGGATTAGGGAAAAAGAAACCTTGATTAGAGTTCTGATAAATATTACCTGTAGTGAATATATTGTTCCCAATTTTTACTCCTTTTATTTCTTAAATTCTCAAAAGAATTATGTGCAGTTAAATGACTGTTGCTTATGTAAATTTAATTTTCCTGTGTAATTGAAATTTTTGTATATTAAATATGTATATTTATATGATAAATATATGATGTTATTTTTTTAAGAAACTATGTTATTTTTATGTTGATAAAAGAAAATAAAATCGTCGTTTTCCGTCTATACGGAAATTTACAAAATAAATTTAAAAAACAAAATTAATTAAAATGTATTGGGGAGGGTTGAAACCCCCCCTTTCATTTCTTAATGCTGGACGCAGCCACCATGGCTGCGCACAGCAGCCAGGGGCTGCTGGGCAAAGCCCTGGTAGGGACGCAGCCACCAAGGCTGCGTACAGCAGCCAGTGGCTGCTGGGCGTAGCCCTGGTAAGGGCCACGTCCTTCCCATGGGGAGGCCGCGACTCTCCCAACTGCGTACCTTTCTTTGCATTAAAAGTTTTTTTTAAAAAAACATAGAAACTTTTGTGTTATGTTTCTAAATTCGATTTCACTATTTAATTTGATTAATATATATATATATATATATATTTATATATATATACATATATATATATATATATATATGTATGAATATATATCTGTTAATATTTATATTTATATTAATTTTAAGTTAAGGAAATTTTGAAATATATATACATATATTTGTGTTAAAAATGAGTTATTTAAAAAGTAGTTTATTAAATGGTTAGATATAGACATTTAATAAACAAATTATTTTAATAAGTTATTTGTTCTTAGATTAATCTATTATTTTTGAGATTATGTAGATTTTACTTTTATATATGGATATGAAATTAGGCAAACTATAGATCTGATTTTCGTATTGCTTGGAAAATGAATTAAATTTTAGATGGTTAATTTTGGTACTTCAAATTATTGCTTGAACTGGATTTAGTAAATCCGAATGTAGACTGTTCTTTTTTCAATTTGCTTTAAATTGTGTTTCTTATTGGGAAAATTGGGAATGTCTTAAATGTACAAGTCTTCCAGATAAATTTGTAAAATGTGGGTGTTGTGAATGTTCAAAGTTGAATTCTTTTGTTGGCTAAGGTTGGGTAAATGGTATTTGTATGGTGTTAAGACACCTGATTTATGAACATAGTCATTGATGTTTGTTTTGAAAAGTACAAAATGTATGTGGTATGTTTGTACACCTTGTTGCCTTAGTTAGGAATACTTAGAATTCCTTTGTTATGTTTAGGGAAGTGGCTCTATGTGAGGGCCGACACACAAAGTGGTGTCAGGGTAACTTATAAAGAGTTAGTAAGTCAATGATAACTAAACAACACAGTAGTTAGATTTAAAATCCTTAATAAGATGATTATGCCTCACTTATGGACTCTTGAGCTAGTTCAGTCTTGAGTATAAGATGAGAAGGCCTGGAATGGAAAATTGATATCTTGTTACCTTAAAAGATATTCGATTCCACAATAGTTTGCAAATGGGGCCGGGTTTCGTAAGAGGTTACCAGGGTAACCCAAGTTGGGGGCGGAACCTAGGAAGAAACACCAGGGTAACCTTTGCAACATTGTGATGACACTCCACCTAAAATAACAGTCTACCTTGTTTACTTAGTACCTTCGATTGTCTTAAATCTGGAAGCAATGTAACCATCAATTAGTTATGTACTTGTGTCTAGGGTGAATAGGTTGTGTCTAGGTAACCATATTACTATCTCCTAGCACGGGGGTGGACCTACGGGTACCACATGGTTGGGTGGAATGTGCACCTTACTCCGTTGGGTCCCCAGTTTATGATCATGGCAACGAGAGCTTCATGGATGGAGAGCTCGCACTTGGATATGGATGTACTTTCCTTATTGCATTCTTGTAAAATTTGTATTTGAAAACATCCCTCAATTGTTTATGAGGTGAACACTTGTAAATTGTAATTGTAACTATTATTGATCTACCTCATCAGATGAATGAGTATTGTAATATCTTATCAATGCAATGAAAGAAACATGTTTGTACTATATATTATCTTGAACGGAATTTAAATGTTATGCAATGATTACTTTTAAGTTTATGTTAATTAAATATATGCAATGCGAAATACTAAAGTCATCTATGGAAACTCAAGTAGTGAAACGTCGCGTAGCTTAGTGAGTGTATGCAACTAATTAAGTAATATTAATACTTTTTTAAAAAAAATTATTTCACTTTTATACACAATTGCAACATTCCTTAGGTTATAAGACGGGGCATTATACTTGTGGCACTAGAAAGAGTGTTTAATGGAAATGATCGTGCTCTCACGAAACAAACACCAATAAAAAGAGAATATGTTGAAGAGATCAACCTAGGGACTGAATTGGCACCAAAAAGGGTGTACATCAAAAAGAAGATAATTCCAACAATCAGAAAAATGTTGATTGCACTGTTAAGGAAATACAAGAACTTTTTTGCATGGTCTTATGAGGATCTTAAAGCATATAGAGAAGATATGTTCCAACATGAGATCCCATTGAAGCTAGATGAAAAACCATTCACGTAGAAACAAAGACCCATAAATCCAACTTTGGAACCCAAAATGCATGAAGAGCTTATGAAGCTTAGGGAAGGAGGAATTATCAAGCCGATTAGACATTCATCTTGGGTCTCCAATCTAGTACCAGTCAGAAAGAAAAATGGAGATATAAGGCTTTGCGTAGACTTCTGGAACTTGAATGTATCTTCTCTCAAGGACAATTACCTACTTCCAAACATGGAGGCTATGCTACAAAGGGTCACAGGCTGTGAGTTACTGTCCATGATGGACGAATTTTTGGGCTATAAGAAAGTGAAGGTTAAAGAATCAGAACAATACAAGACAACCTTTACTACACCATGGGGAACATCTGTTTATGTTAGGATTCCATTTAGACTCACAAACATTGGTGCAACATTCCAAAGGGCCATGGATGTTTCTTTTGTTGACCTTATTAATGTGATAATGGTAGTATACCAAGATGATTTAACTGCATATTCCAGGGAGGCAGAGGATCATGTGGCTCACCTTGAAAAAATATTTTTGAAAGAATTGGAATATGGCATCTCCCTCAATCCTAAAAAGTGTCACTTTGCAGTAACAAAAGGAAAGTTACTTGGGCATATAGTTTCTAAGGAAGGAGTAAGGATTGATCCCGAAAGAGTGGAGGCCATTGATAAGATACCTATCCTCAAGACAGTTAAGGCTATTCAATCATTCTTTGGAAAAATCAATTTTGTAAGAATATTAATCTCAAACTTTGCTGAGATAGTAAATCCAATAGGAAAGATGTTAAAGAAAGGTGCAAAGATTGATTGGATAGTTGAAGCTATAGATGCATTCATATCCATAAAAAGAGGAATCAAAGAAGCTATAGTATTGAAATCTCCAAATTTCAGCAAACCTTTCCAGATCTTTTAATTCATATCTTATCACACAGTTGTTGTAGTGGTACTCCAAAAGAATGATGAAGGGCATGAGAAGTTAGTCTCCTTTAGAAAATCCATCCAAAATGCAGAATTGAAATATGATATTGTGGAGAAACAAGCCTATGCATTGGTAAGAGTTGTCAAGGCATTTAGACCATATCTAGTGGGAGAAAAAGTTATATCTTACATGCCTAACACTGTTGTGAAAGATGTATTTTTACATACTGAAACAACAGGGTGTAGGTGGTGGTGGATAAACAAAATCCAAGAGTTTGATATTGAGTTTCAGATCACTAAACTTGTAAGAGGACAAGGATTGGCCAAATTGATGGCTGAAACAAATTTGGAAGTTTCCCAAGTATGCAATGTGGGAAATGAAGAAAATATGGTCACTAGTATTGAGCACACATCATGGTACACTAATATTGTGTACTATCTTAAACATTTGGAATGTCCAGAAGGATTTGATGACAAGAGAAAAAGAACACTCAAGTTGTAAGCCTAAAAGTATGTATTCATGAAGGGTGACCTCTACTGGAAAAATAGGGATGGTGTTCTATTGTTGTTCTTAGATGAGAATCAAGTGAGGAATGTCTTGAAGGAATATGTGGGGGAATTTCTTAGCAAAAACCATTTCTGATAAGATATAAAGGGGAGGGTACTATTGGCCTAAGGTTTTCAATGATGCACATGACTATACTAGAAAATGTGAGGCATGCCAAAAGTTTTTTGGAAAATTGAAGTATCAAGGGGCGTTGCCTCTAAGACCTATGTAGGTTGACGATCCATTCCACCAATGGGGAATTGATTTTATAGGAGAAATTACAAAAAAATCTAGTGGAGGACATAGATGGATATTAGTAGCCACTGACTACTTTACAAAATGGGTGGAAGTTGTGCCTACTAAGCAAGCAACCAACAAAGTGGTAATAAACTTCTTGATGGAAAAAAAATTCACCGGATTTAGTGTACCTGGAACTTGATTATAACTGACAATGGGATGTTTTTTAGATCTGATGAGTTCAAGGAATTTTCCCAGTCTTATGGAATAGTCATATCATATTTTTCACCTTATCATCCATAAGCGAATGGGCAAGCTGAATCTAGTAAACAAAGTGTGCTGAAAATCATAAAAAGAATGTTGGACAACAATAAGAAGGCCTAGGATTCCAAGTTAAAATTAGCCTTATGGGAAGATAGGATCACTGTGAAGAAAGCTATTGGAAAGCATCCCTTTGAACTTGTGTATGGAGCTCAAGCTAGGCTCCTTTTACATAATTTTCTACCAGTGAGTAGGTACATCTTGTAGGCGGACTTAGACATCCTTGAACCTATGGAGGAGAGGATGGGAGAATTGATAGAAATTGATGAAGTTAGAAATCAAGCACAACAACATAATATGAAGAAACAACTATAGATGAAATACTTGAAATAAATGACATGGTCCTCATGTGGAATGCTAGGAATTGGGATAAAGGAAAGCATAGAGAATTGGAGGCCCTATGGTTAGGACCATTTGTCATCATTGGAAAAGCTGGAGAAGATTCATATTATCTACAAAACATGATAGGAGAAGAACATGAATTGCCAGTGCATGGACAATTCCTGAAGTATTTATTTTCTTAAAACTTTCCATGCACAATAAAATAACTGAAGGTCAGGGATTGCTAGTGCATGGACAACTCTTGGATAACCTTCTAAAATAAATCTTTTACATGCATAGTAGTATAGGACTTCATATCATTTCCACCACTCTTGATTTTCCCTCATTTCCATTGACATCCCATATCACAAGCCACTTGGTTTGCTATTCCAATAATTTGAATTCTTGATATACCCACATGGGGTATACATCCGCAGTTGAAGCCACTATTGGGACATAATATAGAAACAAAAGGCTAAAATAGTATAGAAATGTTATGTGGGACACAATTGAACTATTCGATGCCTTTTCTATTGAATGGATAGATAGGTCCAAGAACTTGATAGCAAATTTCCTAGCCAACATAGCTCCAAAAAGAGATGATATCACCCTAGCTAGAGTGCCTCAAGTTGAATTCAAAACAAGACCTTCCATCCCTAATAACATCTATAGTTGGAAAGTTTACAATGATGGCATTGATCTCATCAAGTATCTACATTACGTTCTTCAGTATGAAATCCAAGAGATTGATTTTAATGCTAAAAAAGTATAGAAATGTTGTGTGGGACACAATTGAACTATTTGATGCCTTTTCTATTGAATGGATAGATAGGTCCAAGAACTTGATGGCAGATTTCCTTGCCAACGTAGCTATGAAAAGAGATGATATCACCCTAGCTGGAGTGTTTCAAGTTGAATTCAACACAAGACCTGCCATCCTTGATAACATCTATAGTTGGAAAGTTTTCAATGATGACACTAATCTCATCAAGTTTGTACATTGCATTGATCAGTATGAAGCCAAGGAGATTTATTTTAATGCATTTGTGGAAGAAGTAGATGGAAAACAAGTTGTGCAACTCAAAACCAAATAACTTCCTAAGGGACTTGTGGCACTAAAAAGAATGTTTGATGTAAATGATTGTGCTCTCACAAACAAAACACCAATAAAAAGAGAAGATGCTGAAGAGATCAACTTAGGGACTGAATTGGCAGCAAAAAGGGTGTACATCGGAAAGAAGATAAGTCCAACAATCATAAAAATGTTGATTGCATTGTTAAGGAAATACATGCACTTTTTTGCATGGTCTTATGAGAATCTTAAAGCATATAGAGAAGATCTGTTCCAACATGAGATCCCATTGAAGCCAGATGCAAAACCATTCAAGTAGAAACAAAGACCCATAAACCCTACTTTGCAACCCAAAATGCATGAAGAGCTTATGAAGCTTAGGGAAGGAGGAATTATCAAGATGATTAGGCATTCATCTTGAGTCTCGAATCTAGTACCAGTCAGAAAGAAAAACGGAGATATAAGGCTTTGCGTAGACTTTTAGAACCTAAATGTATCTTCTCTCAAGGAAAATTACCCACTTCCAAACATGGAGGCTATGCTACAAAGGGTCACAGGTTGTGAGTTACTATCCATGATGGATGGATTTTTGGGCTATAACCAAGTGAAGGTTAGAGAATCAGAACAATACAAGACAACCTTCACTACACCATGGGGAACATATGTTTATGTTACGATGCCATTCAGACTCACAAATGCTAGTGCAACATTCTAAAGGGTCGTGGATGTTTCTTTTGCTGACCTTATTAATGTGATAATGGAAATCTACCAAGATGATTTAATTGTGTATTCCAAGAAGGTAGAGGATCATGTGGCTCACCTTGAAAAAATATTTTTGAAAGCATTGGAATATGGCATCTCCCTCAATCCTAAAAAGTGTCATTTTGTAGTAACAAAAGGAAAGTTACTTGGGCATATAGTTTCTAAGGAAGGAGTAAGGATTGATCCTGAAAGAGTGGAGGAAATTGATAAGATACCTATCCCTAAGATAGTTAAGGCTATTAAATCCTTTTTTGGACAAATCATTTTTGTAAGAAAATTCATATCAAACTTTGCTGAGATATTGCATCCAATATCAAAGATGTTAAAGAAAGGTGCAAAAATTGATTGGATAGATGAAGTTATAAATGTGTTCATAGCCATAAAAAGAGCAATCAAAGAAGCTCCACTATTGAAGTCTCCATATTTTGGCAAAGCTTTCCAAATCTCTTCATTCACATCTTATCACACAGTTGTTGCAGTGATGCTCCAAAAGAATGATGAAGGGAATGAGCAGCCAGTCTCCTTCTTTAGCAAATCCCTCCAAAATGCAGAATTGAAATATGATATTGTGGAGAAACAAGCCTATGCATTGGTAAGAGCTTTCAAGGCATTTAAACCATATCTAGTGGGAGAAAAATCTATAGCTTATGTGCTTAACACTGTTGTGAAATATGTATTTGTACAAAGTGAAACAATAGGATGTAGATGTCAGTGGATAAATAGAATCTAGGAGTTTAATATTGAGTTTCAGATCAGTAACCTTGTAAGAGGACAAGGATAGGCCAAATTGATGGCTGCAACAAATTTGGAAGCTTCCCAAGTATGCAATGTGGGAAATGAAGGAAATGTGGTCACTAGTATTGAGAACACATCATGGTACACTAATATTGTGTACTATCTTAAAAATTTGAAAAGTACATAAGGGTTTGAGGACACCAAAAAAAGGACACTCAATTTGCAGGCCTCAAAATATGTACTCATGAAGGGTGAGTTGTACTAGAAAAATAGGGATGGTGCTCTATTGTTGTGCTTAGATGAGAATCAAGCGAGGCATGTCTTGAAGGAGATGCATGAAGGAATATGTGGGGGGAATTTCTCAGCAAAAACCACTGCTCATAAGATATTAAGGGTAGGGTACTATTGGCCTAAGGTTTTCAATGATGCACATGAATATACTAGAAAATGTGAGGCATGTCAAAAGTTTTCTTGAGAATTGAGGTATCAAGGGGCATTGCCTCTAAGACCTATGTAGGTTGAAGCTCCATTCCACCAATGGGGAATTGATTTTATAGGAAAAATTGTAGAAAAATGTAGTGGAGAACACATATGGATATTAGTAGGCACTGACTACTTTCCAAAATGGGTGGAAGCTATGCCTACTAAGCAAGCAACCAACAAAGTGGTAATAAACTTCTTGATGGAAAACATTATCACCATATTTGGTGTACCTGCAAGAATTATAACTAACAATGGGATGTGTTTTAGATCTGATGAGTTCAAGAAAATTTTCCAGTCTTATGGAATAGTCATCTCATATTATTTTCCTTATCATCTACAGGCGAATGGGAAAGTTGAATCCAGTGACAAAAGTGTCCTAAAAATCATAAACAAAATGTTGGACAACAACAAGAAGCCTTGGGATTCCAAGTTAAAATTATCCTTATGGGAAGAAAGGATCGATGTGAATAAGGCTATTGGAAAGTCTCCCTTTGAACTTGTGTATGGGGCTCAAGCTAAGCTCCTTTTACATATTCTACTACCAATGAGTAGGTTCATCTTGCAGGAGGACTTAGACATCCCTGAACATATCGAGGAGAGGATGGAAGAATTGATAGAAATTGATGAAGTTAGAAATCAAGCACAACAACATAAAATGAAGAAAAAACTACAGATGAAATACTTGTATGATAAAAAGACAAAGAACAAGAAATTTGAAATAAATGACATGGTCCTCATGTGGAATGCTAGGAATTAGAATAAAGGAAAGCATAGAAAATTTGAGGCCCTATGGTTAGGACCATTTGTCATTGTTGGAAAAGCTGGAGAAGATTCATATTATCTACAAAATATGATAGGAGAAGAACAAGAATTGCCAGAGCATGGACAATTATTGAAGCATTTTTTTTCTTAAAACTTTCCATGCACAGTAGAATAGGTGAAGGTTAGGGATTTCCAATGCATGGATAATTCTTTGATAACCTTCTAAAATAAATATTTTCCATGCACAATAGTATAGGACTTCATATCATTTCCACCACTCTTGATCTTCCCTCATTTCCATTGCCATCCCATATCATAAGCCACTTGGTATGCTCTTCCAGTAATCTGAATTCTTGGTATACCCACAAGGGGTATACATCCCCAATCAGAGCCACTGTTGGGATTGTAAAAAAATTTCACACTTTTAATAGGCTACATTCATGAACCCCACAAGGTCGCCAAATTTTAGGTGTAGAGAACAACACAAATTGTTATAATCTATTTCACATGCCATATTTACCAATGATCCCATCAAACTTGACCTTTTGAAACACAAAAAATCCCTCTAGTCATCATTGAGTAAGAGCTTCTAAATAAATGGTTCATATTGGCAGGACTAGGTACATGTCTCTCTGATCCATAATGTAGACACTTAAAAATGACCTAGGCTTGCAAGCTCTATTTTACCACTTTCTTCCTAGCATAATTATGACATTTAATTATTTCCTTGGTCCACTTTCCACTATTAATTAAATAATTTATAATTGTTTAATTAATTCATGTCTCTTGTATTCTTCATGATTATTAAATAAATAAATTTTATTTATTTATTCAATACGTCACTAAGGGTCTATTGTCTTCTTACAATTACATAAATTTCTTAATTTATTTAATTAACTTTATTCATTTATTCTTCTTGATTATTAAATAAATGAATTATATTTATTTATTTAGTATCTCACTAATTCTTATAATTAAGTGAATTTATTAATTTATTTAATTACTGATCATATCCTCTACATTAAATAATTATCTTTAATTATTTAATTTCTAAATTTAACATTTCCCTCATTTTAAATAAATGAAATTATTTAACATGATATCACATTTTTATCTGTCAGTTCATTTTAGTAAATAATCTGAAAATCGATTATTTATTGTCACACAAAATCCATATTTTGAATTAATTTAATTCAAAATGGTAATCTTCTTCCAAAAATCAAGTAATTGAGAAAATTCTTGATTTTTCAAATCTGCTTTTCAGTTCAACTCTTATCTTCTTGATTTTTCGAATCTTACAAATCAAGTAGTTTTTATCTTCTTGATTTTCTAAAGTCTTTATATTTTTGACTAATTATCACATTTATTTTTGACCGCCGATTCGATTTTCTCAAATGACATCTTGACCACTCATTTCATATTTTTTCCCTAACCCTAATTAGGGATTGTCACATGAAATCTTGTCCACTAATTTTAGGCTTTGTCAGCTTTCAATTTCGTCCATCTGTCCAAAACTGCAATTTCCATAAAATGTCAATTTTCTCACATTCTCGGGCCCACTTCGTTATTCTGACATATTTATGCTTAGAATTTACTTGGCATTTAGTTTATTGAATTGGATTACTTGTCATAGGCATAGTCATTTGTCATAGTCATAGACATAGGCATGTTGATCATTTGGTCATTTTCAAATCCTTCAAATCTTGTTTAGGACATTGTCATAGTCAAAGATTGCTCACACACTCGACCTGAGGGAAATAATTACATTTGTAGCAAGTTAGAAGGTTCTATGGAGGTGAATCATGGAGGCTTCAATGAGTAACTGGTATAACCTTTCTTGTTTTAGTTTTCATTGTACTTCATAGTTCTTTGGGTTTTATATTATTTATGCTTTAATCTGCTAACCTACCTAAAAAATAACCCATCGATACACATAAGTCATAGCCTCTCAATTTGAGAATTTCTTGCATATTGGAAAAAGTTCAATCGTATCACAATGATCAACAACTTTGGAGGATACATATTCGAGAAGACAAGGCCTATCATCCCACCAACGAAAAGGTTATCAGTAAGAACAATATTATCAGAGTAAAATCCTCAAGTCATCCTGAGCATGCATGTCATGCCAATAGACCCTCATTCGTAAGAAATTCATTTTGTCTCACTAATAAGACAAATGGAAACACATCGGGGAGATATGTACTATCAGAGTGATTTTTTCTTTTCCTTCCAACTTCATATGTTACACCGATAAAAGTAATTTTGGCAAGAGTCTTTCCAAATCATCCAAAGGAAGAGGGAAATGAAAGAAATACATCTGAGAGACTAATGACATCAGAGTAACTTTCAAATCCCTTAGCAATGCCTATTCTCATACTGATGGTAATATGAATGGATGAAAGTTCATCGGATTGACACTTGGTGACAACTTTGACATCTAGTTAACTTCACAAATCTCTTCTCGAAATTGATATGGATTAAAAAAAAATGTAAAGCCAATTATTTATCATCGGTAGGAAAATTATTTGATCTTCCCAACCATGAAAGATGATCAAAAGAATACCCTCTATCTAATTAACATTCAGTTTTGTTCAAATACATAGACTGGCCAAAGTTTGAACGAGTCTCACCGATATAATTATTTGATCTGACATTGAGAAATTCAAAAAAATTGTTACATTCATGTTTAGAGCTAGACATTAATGGCTGCATAGACAATTTATAGATATTCTCTTATTGAAAAAAGAATAAATAAGAAGAATTTTCAGGATTGGTAGCGAAAGGAATAGGAGAGCGAGTAGAGGTTAGAAAATTTAGTGCGGCCAAAAACTTTAAAGTAAGCTTGCGAACTCCTTGTAATTATATTTTCAATTCTGTCACCTTGAGAAGATAAAATGGAGGGTTCAAGCTCTAGGAAATCAAAGAGTAGAAAAAATAAAAGTGAGGGTAGCCAGCCTAGAGGTAAAAAACAAAAAATTGAAACAAGGGATGGACCAAAAGCAAATGAGAGAAGATTGAACTAAGATCTCATTGACCAACTACCTGGTTTGGGACCAAAAGCCAGGCATTCTACATAGCTTAGGGCTGATGTAGAAATATTTGAAGACAAGTGTAGGAATATAAGGGATGTATGGACCCCTATTCAAGGATATGAGCTATTTATGTTTCATTATCATTAGAAGGATATGCTTGAACAAGTATGCAATCCCTGGAACTTTAATCTAGGAAAATTGGTTGTCCCTAACATATTTGTAAATGTGGAACTAGTAAAACTCCTGGCTACCCACTACAATCCAAACCTCAAGGCTATCTACAATTCATTGGGTAAACCTTTGTATACATTGTGTGAAGCTACAATTTGTGAAATTTTTGACCTAAATGACACATGTGATGAAGTTATTGTACATGAGGCTTTAGAGGAACAATATTGGAGAATGGATACAACCTACAGTGTAGTGCCCCTCTAGTCGTACTATTATGTGTTTAGATTTGTTTATGTTGTTAGACAATACCTTTACTATGATAGACCTTGATCTTTGTTACTGTTTATGATCTATAGCTTTAGAGTGATGTGGATGTTTTTCTACGTTGAGATGATGCACTATGTGGGTGTTATGTTTCATGTTATCCTTTTGATTAACATAGTTGTTAATATTGATATATGTTTATCTGTTGATTAATGATGCTTTAACTTTGTCAGTATTGATGTGATTGTATTGGTGAAGGGGATGGGATTACATCACTCGCATGCGAGCGCCCTGTGATTTCGTGATCTCTCTTCATGGTGTGACTATTATGATTATCCATGTACGACATTCGTTTTGATTACAGGATTGTAGGTACAGGACATCGTCTCCACTTGGTTTCACAGGTTTGAGCGTGTCCATATCCCAATGGTATTGTTTATTGGGAGATAGTAATGAAGTTTCCTTATCAAACCACAACCCTGTCATAGTGTGTCGTTAGTTGGTGTCTAGTATGTTGTTGAGTCATGTCATCTTTGATGTTTTGATCATTTATTATCAGTGGAAATTATATGTGGGAATTAATATTTAAGAGGTAGAAAAGTTAATTTATGGATTTTAGATTAAATTGTTATTTAATTTAATTGGTAAGGTAATTTAATCTATTGAGTAAATAAATTGATTAATTAAACTTATGTTCTTGATTAAATAAATTATAGTTATGGATTAAATAAAATAAATAGTTAAAGTTCTTTTGAAAAATGCATAGATTAAATAATTTAAATCTATTTGAAATTAAATTTTGTTTTAAATCATTTAAATGCAATATATCTTGTAAATGCTTGAAAAGAAAATATCTATAATGGTTGAAAAGAAGATATTTTTATTGTTGACTAAGTGTGGAGAGAAAAAGAAAATATCAGAATTTTTCTTTTGGTTGCAAAAATAGAAGAGGGTTTTTTCTGGTTTTGGGGTTTTGGGGATTTTGATTGTAGAGAAACTCAGTTGGATTGCTTGGAAGGAGCTGAAAGCTATGAAAGAATCATTGCACCATTTGGCATCCTTTCAAGCTTTTGGAAACTAGGTTCATGTTATTTAAATTAATTTTGTTTTAAAAAATAAAATCATAGCTTTGATATGTTGTTTGCAAAATCATTGTCTGGGAAACTCTGAAATGGATTAGGATGAAAAAAACCATGTTAAATTTAAATCTTGTATAAAATTCTTAAACCTCTGTTTGGGAGTTGAAATGTTCCTTATCAAATTAGAAATTGAAATCAGGAAACTATGTTTGAAAATTAGTTTTATTGTAATTTTTTGTAGAAAATTGGTTCAATTTTTCTGTAAAATGGAAATTTTGAGTATATATATATATGTATACACATATATTTTATTCAGGCATATTGGGTCTGTTTTATTTTGGGAAGTTGTTTTTTTGTTTTCTTTCCCATGTTAAAATTCTCGGAATTTTTTTTTGTATTCTGGAAATACAGGGGAAATTTAATTTTAAATTTATTAAAAAATATATATATATAAATTTTATTTTTTTTATTGATGGGGGAGGGGAGCAGCTGTGGCTACACACAACTGCGCCCCCCAGTGGAGGGCATTGTTGTGGCAGCGCTCCCCACACTGTGTGTGTGGGAAGCGCAACCATAGGCAACACCACCTCCACTAAGGGAGGCTGGGCGCAGCCACAAGCTGCGTCCTCCTTTGGATAAGGGGGGGTTAACTTTAATTTAAAGTTTTTTTAATTTTATTATTTATATATATATATATAATATATGTATTTTATATATTATTTATTTATTTTTTATTTTTAAATAAAAGTGGCTATGCCACTGAACATTTTATTGATTAAAAATAAAGTTTACACCCCCTGGTTCAAAAGGAGCATACCGAAAGGAAAGAACCAGGGAAGAAAACCTCCAGTTGTAGCTCCAAAAAAAGACAAAAAAACTAGCCTAGAACCTCGACCAGACCTAGATAGATACCCCAAATACAATAATATCATTTCACCCCCTAGAGAAGCCCCCCACAGAAAAAGACCCAGAACAAGATACAATCTCTTGGTACCAGAAACCAAAGCAAAACATTTCTCCAAAACAGGCGGATCCAAATAATATAGTAAGATAGTGGCAGTAGATGATCAAAGATCCAAAGAGAATTTGTCTTCTTTCTTCAGAGGAGGAAGTGTCACAGTTGAAATATCTAATCAACATCATCAAGCAGACAATGCAATGCCAGGAAAAAGTTAACACCAATGGACTGAGTCATAGGAGGAAGGTTGTCCAAGCGCAGAAACACCCCAAATAGTTTCCACAAAAGAAAACCATGTAAACCTGACCTGAAAAAAAAAAACCAGACAGAAGATCTCCAAAAAACAACAGTTAGAAAGAAATGAGATCATATGAGAAAACCATCAATGGGGAGAGAACAAAATGGTGCCAAATTAGATACTTTACCTAGAACCAAACAAATGTAGAATCAGGAAGAAAGGGAAGCTGGCCAAAACACTGATAAGAACGTGCTTAGGCAGTAACATAATAAGAACAACCCCAAATTAAACACCAAGAATTCCATTCACATGGATGTGCAAAGGTAGTTTGATCCCTTCAAACCACTACCAAGCATCCATAGGCATAAATAGAGCAATGAACTGTCATTGGCCAATGATAAATTTATAATTCCAAAAACTCGAAACATGTGGCCACAAAAAAGAAAGCCACGAAAATAAATTTGATATTCCATTTTTGAACCATGCTTGTAATAGAGAGAAGGGAAAAAGAACAAAAGTACCAAAGCACAACCATGGAAATCCAATGGTCGATAAACAGGCCAGAAAGACCACCACAAGACCATAGAAGAGCAAAACTGAATGAGCACAGCAATAATTTTGCATGATCAAAAAAGCATTATTAGCCAATCAGTCTGCCAAAGAATTTACTTCCATTTTGACAACATGAGCCGCCCTCTACCCATGCAGAGAAATCTAGGGGAGAAAAATCATGAGATCACCATTCATCAATTTCAACGTAATTATGATAGAATAAAAATCCCATTCGCTTTTATATTTTAATACAAAGACAAATTTGAATTTCCTTAATTCCAAAATTAAGGTTTGTTTTTATTTCCACGCTGAATGCTTCATAAATTATTTCAAATTTGAAGGCATAAATAGGGGTTTGTGGGCTGCAGAGTAACATGTTGCATATTTATCACTGAATATTCCAAATTCATTAATGGAGAATGAAGGGCTCATGCAATAATTTACTAAATGGTATAGTTTTATCTTCACTTTTTGTACTAACCCAACATCGACAACAAAATTTTGCAAATATAGGTGGTTTCTCAAACTCAGGATACCACACATGATGCGTCAGCTCTGAGAGCAAACCTGAAAATAAAATGACATGCACAAACACACACTTTATAACATGCTTTAGATATGTTTGATAAGAGAGGTGACACCTTACAGAAGGACTATCATGCCAATGTAAAATGAAATTCATTTTCTTCCTCTTCCAGTATTGCTAGTTTCATGTCAATTTAACCTGATTTGTTTTTCTTTACATGTAGAACGACTCTCAACAAAAATTCAACAAAATACTCTTCCAACACTTCATTGTTTCTCAACTGAGCTGTCAAGATTTTCGCCTTTAGTTTGATTTAGGATGATGCTCATAGGAGGAGTTGAATCCTATTCTCACTATCTTGAAGTAAAACAGGAGAATACTGACAAGAACCCACTGGTAGCTTACGTAACGACCAGACTATGGGTATTCAGGATGAAGTCTTAGCGAACTCATAGTGTCTTAATGACCTATGATAGAAGGAATATATCAGTGGGAACTCTTTCATCGGGGTGAGTCACAACGAAGTTATATTGTCTTATTAACTAGCGCACGTGGATTCATTTCAGCCAAACCAAAAGACTTCGGGGTGAGGTCTTATCGAGTTTATTGTGTCTCACCGACTAGCGGATGAAAAAATCATTTTTTCCAAACAAAATGTATTTGGTATGTGGTCTCACAGATTGGGTTATGTCTTACCGACCGCCGATAAATATATACATATCAGTAGGAGTCAAGGGCGTCGGGATAACGTCTCATTGAAAGCACTGGGTCTTGCCGATAAAGCACAAAGGGATTCCATTAGAAGATTATTAGGATGAGATCACGTAGTCCTACTGACCCACATGTCACATCGATGAAATATTTCGGGGAGAGTTACCAAATAGAGTATGTTGGAAAAACAAGTTCAGCAAGACAATTGGCATTGATATGAGTCTTTTCGAGTTTAAAGTCTCGCCGATAGAACTCACCTCATCAATAAGATTATTTTCATTGGCAAGAAATATGAATGTCACATCGAAGTGTGTTTCATCGGTGAGAAATGATCATGTCCCAGCGATAAGAATGTATCACGGGGTATTTCGGTATAACAAAGTATCATCTGTGGGACGTCTCCCTGACTCTGAACATTACAACGACACATGAGATGGAAGGAATGACTATCGGCAAGACATTGGCCTTCGGTGTGACTGTGGGATGTCTTGGCGAGTGTTTGGCGAATGTTAATTGAAGCTGATTGCAGTTGCTCGCCAACATGTGATTTCGAAGTGATGTGTATGGGTAACCACAAAACAGAACCCCCAAAATTGGTCTTCTTTCATAGCACCACATTCAGCCATTACAAATAGTCAGAGAAGGTAACAACTGAGCTAAAAGCTACAGATTCTAATCTTTTCCCAAAGAAACCCCATTTTTCCCCTGGTAATGCTAAATTATTTCTTTACCAGGTGACATTAAAATGACAGCCTTGTGAATATTGGTATTAAAATAGTTAAAGGCAATAGAATTAGAGGCATGGGACCCAAAAGAAAATACCAACCAATGACATAGGCCCAACAAATAAGCAAAAGAAAACACAAAACAAGGCCAAAAGCATACTCATAGGGCAGATTTAATGTATTAAAGGAAGGGTTTCTTTATTGAATTCATTATACAAAGTCTACTCATCAATTGCCTTGTTAGCCAACCAATCTTCCAAGTGATTTACTTCTCTATACACATGAGAAACATAATAGGATTTGAACTAGTACAATTGCAGAAGAACTTTATCTAACAAGTACTGTAGATGCCAAACTTGTGACTTTTGATTAATAATTGCATGAAAGATTACCATAGAATCACCCTCAACAATTAGTGAATCCAAATGGAGGGCCCTTGCGAGGTCCAAGCCTAGACTCAAGGCCTCCAATTCAGCCTTATTATTAGTGCCAGAGGGAAGGGCCTTACAGGCAGCTTTGATAATGTTTCCATTTGAATCTGAGATTACTGCCCCAACCCCAGACTTACCAGGGTTGCCCCTTGAAGCCCCATCATAATTTATTTTGAAAAAATTAGCAGGAGGAGGCTCCCATTTAGCCTCTCTTCGTGCCAACACTTTATCCACCTTGCCAGTAAAAGACCCATGAAAGGGAAAATATTTGAGCAGGGACCAATTTCTGATAACAAATCCATCCCAACTTGAGAAAAATTTTAAACTTTCCAATTTTTTAAAGATATAAGATTTTGCCACTTCTAAAATTGAGAGTTCAAGGTTTTGAAGCATTTCCTCTAATGAAGAGCCTTTGTTCTGAAAAATTCTATTGTTCCTCTCAATCCAAATTTTCCAGATGATTAAGGAAGGAGTTACTCTCCAGAGACAGTGAAAAAAAGAGGAGCTATTCAATAAAGGCCAAGATTTAAATTGAAAAGTTAAGGAAGGACAAACCATTGAGCACCAACCCAACTTTGCATAAGCCCAATACCAACATTGCATTGCGAAAGGACCCCGAGTGAAGAGGTGGTCTACAAATTCAATGAAATAGCCACATAAATATATGTAATATAATATATGTGGTCTACATATGGGTATGTGCAGGATCATGATGGGCCAAAAAGTGGCAATATAATGGGTATGTGGTTGACAACTTTTTTTTTACCCAAAATTGATGAAACAAAAAGGGTTTTTAAAGGAGATTCTCAGCTTTCCACCAATATAAATTATGCTTTACTTTGATTTTAATAAGTAATTATTATTCATTTTCTATTTGAATTATGACTAAAGTCCTGATTGATAGGTTGATTGAAAAACATCTATAGCTTTCAAATGATATCACATTTTTTGAATCCAAAACATGTGTCACATTCTATGTTTTGCATACTATATTATTAAAAAAAGAAAAATTGAATTTCATGAAGTTTTGACCAAGTTAAGGTGGTCAGACATATGATTTTTTATATTTTTTAAAAGTTTTAATAAAAAATTCATAATTAATTATTTACTTGGTAAAAAATTACAAAAAAATATGCACCACATCAGGACATGAGTCCTCTACTTAAATCTAAAATCTTATAAAAAATTATTGTCATTTTATTGTGGTTAAGGTGGTCAGAAAGACACTGACTTCTTATTTTTTCCCTAAAATTTAAGTACTACTGCATTGAAATTTGAAATATTCACCAAATAGATTTTTTTTTTTTAAAAAAACCTAGTATTTTAGAAATGACATTCAATTTGCTACAGATTATTTTCTTACATATTTTTGAAATAATATAGATAACTTATTCAAATTTTTACGTCAAGTTACCGAACTCTGATTTTTCTGAATTTTTTACCACTTAAGGGCCTGTTTTTTCCATGATGATCCTGCACATACCCATTTAATATTTATTTATTATATATAATATGTATATTATATATTATGTTTTTTTTTAATTTTATTTATTAATATTTATTTAATATATATAATATGTATATTATATATTTTTAAATATCGGTTTTAATTAAATTTTTGGAAAATAATTGTGATTGGAATTTAAATAATTTGGAAATATTTATGAGTTTGAATTTAAATAAAAAATATAAATATATATTTAAAACTAATGTTTACAGGTTTAAATATAATTATATTTAAACACAATTATTTTAAGATTATTTTATTATATAAGATGCATATATTGATTTTATAATGAAACGATTTCAATGGGAAATGGGATTCTTATATTTAAATATTATCGAGAAATTAAAGTAGACCCTTAGATTTAATTTATTATTGCTTGTCAAATACTTAAATAGTTATTTAATAAGGGAATGATTTTAAGGAAAAGGGATATTCGTATTAAATGAAATGAAATGTTTAAAAGAGCATTTTTTATTTATAGTTATTATTGGTTGCTAACGAATTTACGATAAGATTAGTTATTTTCATGAAATGTGTAATTGAGGAATTTAAAATATTGTGTTCATAGTTAAATTATTGATTTTATTTTAAAATAATATATTTAAAAGGACAAATATTGGATTTAAATGTAAGGTGTTTTAATAGCGAGATTAATGGACTTTTAAAAGGATTTATTTTGCAAAGGAGAAATAGTTATTTTAAAAGGATATGTTTTAAATCGAAGAAGTAAATGTTTATTTTTTTATTATTTAAAAGCAATTAGGGAATTAAATATTTGGTTTAAATTTCATCTTTTGTCTGAAAGAGATGTTATTAAATCAGTTTTATTAAGGCAATAAATTACTGAATGTTAATGAAGGAAGTGAATTTAGGAAATACAAATATAGATTTAATTCATGTTTGATTGCCCTTCTTGAATGTACACTTCTTCTGTTTTCGCTTTGGAGAAATTTGATTAGAAGGGTTGTTAAGTCTTCCAGAAGGGGTTTCACTATTTGGGGTTGTTGTATTATGTTAGTCAACCTTTGTATTGCCTTTGGTAGTGTGTATAGTTGTATCCTATTGTTTTACCGAGTTTTCATGAACGGGGATGGATTGTTCCTCCTTTGGATTAGGAGTAGATTATGTGATTTGTGTCTCCTTTGGATTAGGAGTGATTTATGTGGTCTGTGCCTCCTTTGGAAGGAGTGAATTATGTGTTTTGTTGTCTCCAATTGTTTGGAGTGAGTTTCATTATTTATCATCTCCTAGAGTTGGAGTGATTGTTTATCTAGTTTGTATACACTTTGGCACCCTTGGTGATTGGTTTTGTTTGGTATGTTGTCGATAGGATAGTGGCTCTATGTGGGGGTCCGACACACAGAGGGGTGCCAGGGTAACTCACTTAGGGTTTAAGTAAGTGATAACTTAAAAAGAATTAATGAAAAACTTTCAGACTAATTAAGATATTGAATGCCTCTCTCATGACTCATGCACTTATTAAGGCTTGAGATGAGACGAGAAGCACAATTTGTATGGGTTCCGACGGCTAGTAGAGGCAAGCCAGGGTAACCCAGGATGGGGGTCCGGTAGCCTAGGAAGGTTGAGCCAAGTTAACTCATAGAAAATGATGTGTGACACTCTCTCCATGACAACCATAAGTTAGTTTTTTTGTACTGTGTAGTGGCTCATTGGTATCTGGAAGCATTGTAACCATTTTGTAAGTTTTTACTTGATAGGTGTATTATTGTTCTGCCTATGTCTAGTGGTTGTAGGTTTTTCCTTGGAAGCTTGTTACTATCTCCTAGCATGGGGTTTGGTCCTTTGGGTACCATATGGTTGGGTGAAACGTGCACCTTACATCATTGGGTTCCCAATTCTTGTTCATGTGGATGAGATTTCCAGTCGGAGAGCTCGTGGGATCTAGCTTCTTTTCATGCTTTATTCATTTCAGTTGAGTCTTGTAATTAATTACCCCTCATTTGTTATCGAGGTGGAATATGTAATTTATAACCATGCTTTTTGGATTTACCTCATTTAGGGAATGAGAGTTGTAATCTTATTATTAAATGATTGTTATTTGAAACCATGTGGTATCTCTTATTCTTTGATATAATTTAACATGTATGGAATGTATGTGTTTCTTAATTATTTAAGTAATTAAATGATATGGTTTCAATTCATTTTTCTTGTTTGGGTTTTAAAGTAATCTCAGTCTCATAACCTTAGAGGTTGTTGCAATGGGTAGTGAACTTGCATGTCATTTGTACTTAAAAAAAAAAAATTAGCACGTTTGAGTAGTTAATTGCAACTTCCTCTAGGGTTGTGTGGCAGTGCATCACATATAGAGGGTGGAGATTACCATTGCATAGGCCCAAGAAGGATGGAGATCTAGTTCCACTTGATGACAATGATGGGCCTCCCTTTCATGTCGACTTATTTGAACCCTATTTAAAATACACATACTTGTCAATGTGTTAGGTGTTAGGGACTAAAGCCCCTAAGTTTATGTCAATTGTACCAACTGTGATTGCTACTGATGTTCAGTACCATAATTCCTAGCCATTTGACTATGCTTCACATATTTTCAAAGGAATTGATTCAAGATTAATGGCAATTAAAAATGGATTCCATACATTTCACTTCAAGCATTATTCCATTTTCATACATATAGTAATGTATTATAGGAAAGAAATAGGGATGTGGCAAGAGGAATTAAGTGTTGCACAATTTGACAAAGAGGGTAAACCACTACCAATACAATTATTAACTGCTATTTGGGATAGCAAATTTGTCAACTCCAATTATGTTCATTTTGAGGAGTATTTTGTTAAGACGTAAAAAAATTTCAACTATCCTTGTGATCACTCATTATCTGATGAAATTAAGAGGTTCCTTAGGCCCAAGGATTTCAATGGACCTATAATTATTGGTCACAATTGGGGTGATTGGTATTGTTATGTGGATGCCACCATGATCAAGGTTTATGGTTTTGAGGATACACCATTTATTTTTCCAAGGACAATACCATATATAATTGCGTACTTGGATATTGTTAGACAAATGGATTACTCGAGTGTTATGAATCTAGGTGCCTTTGGGAAGTAGGCATTCATGCCAAGTGCTTTATTCTTTGGAGATTTCACTATACTATCGAAAAGAGGGGTATGACTTGATTTTGGACAAGCTATTGCACTTCAATTTGAAAAGGACCCCACCAAGGAAAGGATTTGATCCAAAAGGATACATTAATTTTTCTAGAAAAAAGGTAAACTTGGGTGGGTATGATCATATGCCTTATCCATATGATGACATGATCAGGAACATGGAAGAGGGAAGATGAAATGACTTTTGATGAATATAATAGGGGGTAGGAAAAAGGATAAAAGAAATACAAGAAGCATAGGTATGAGGGTTCTGATATAGACATGAGGTAGTTGGGTTATAGATCCTTTTTTGCTAATGATGAGTTTGTAAAGTCCCTAGAATTTAGATCCTTCTTGTGCAAGTGGAAAGGGAAATCAATAAGAGAATATGTTGCAAACATAACACCAAACAATGAGGATCAACTGTTGACATTGTGAAGTTAAGTGTAGAAAATGAGATGAAGGATATTACTCCAGAGAAAGGAAGGAAATTATTGGAGGAGTCTGGTGTAATGATTTTCCTAGGTTTAGATATGAATTCTTCTCTTGTTTTTTATAGCTTCTTGCAAGATAATAGTGCTACACATAAGCTTAGTCCTGAAGGAGTTATAGAGGTGTACACAGGATCAAAGTATAATCTTGATGAAGGTTCTCCCATGATCTAGGCCATGTATCCTCCACACAAGAAGTATTTAATTATTGAAACTGAAAAATAATTTGGCCATGTCATGACATTAAAATTAGGAGAGGTTGATCCTATGGCTACAGCCAAGATTGGCATCAATGTTGCTAAATTAAATAAATCTTAGATCTAGATGTTGATTAAGAAAAAGGACATGTACAAAATGAATAATGAAAGGATACTCAAAGAGAATGACTTCCTGAATGATATGGTAAAAATACATTGAAGGAATCTACTAAGCTACTAACTGAAGGGGAGAGTTCACAATTAAAGGATAAGGGTGAATGATCATATGTACATGATCAAGTAAATAAAGTTAGGTTTGATACAATCTCTACAGAATTTTAGAAAAGACATTCTAATTTAATGATTTGGATGAATAAGCTATGGTAAATCCATTCCAATAATCATGCTACAATTCAGGAACACAAAAGGATAGATGACCGAATACAAGAGAAAATTCAAGAAATGCAAAAGAATGGTGTTTCTGATAGTAGGGACCCCACAAATGTTGAAGATATAGTGAAGAAACACAAGGACTATTATGGGGAACTTTGGGTATATGTGATAGGATTAACTAATGCTACATAAGGTGGAGAGCCTATTGTGTGACGGGGAAGGAATCCATTAAGAAAAATGATGTGAAATCAAGATCAAATGCAAGATTGAAATTAAAAAACTATTCTAATCTCAAACACTTAATCTATCATATTCCATAACTCATGAAATGTTCAAATTTAAGTTATTTGAATGAAATGAAATCCCAATATATTTGAAACAAATACAAATAAACAAAAGAAGAGTTTACCATCCCATGTTGGAGTGTATTTGCATGATGTTGGGTTGTTTGTATCTCTGCAAGGCCTCCATTAGTTATGTGCAAAAGCTTGATGATCGATACTTGGTTAACTCAAAAGGTTGAAGCTCTATCAATGGTGATTGTGACAACACTTCATTGCATAAGGTAAGTTGAAATTATGATATTTATTTGTGAAGAGAAAGACTTATTTTATAGGAAAAACAATTTTGAATCAATGGTCAAGATGGTGTTGGAGAATATCCAGATCAATGGTCAAAATCAGTTGAGAGGATTTAGACATGAGGAGAATGTGCAAAGTTGATTGCACAATCAGGGTGATTAAAGAATAGATTCGCTAGTTATGATTTTGATTGCTTAGTAAGCAATTGATTGATCAGTTAGGTTTGAGTTAGGAATTAGATGGTTGAGTTAGAAAAATTAGATTGCTTTGTTAGCAAAATTAGATTGCCTTTGTTAGAAAAATAGATTTCTTAGTTAGCAATCCATGATTTTCCCACTCAAAAAGTGGGTGAGGAATATGAATTAATTTAATTAATTAATTAATTAATTCCATTTTGTGTTTGATTTTATTTTTGATAATTTGAATAGTTTGATTTAATTATTCAAATTTTGGAGGCAAGTGTGACAATTAAATTATTATGATTTAATAATTCAATTAATTTTGAGGAATAAGGTGAATTATTGACATAATCAAATAATTCGTGTTGTTTGACTAATCAGGACAAAATAAGATAAGATTAGGACTTTATGAAATAAATGTAATTTATTTAATTGATAAAAATGATGAAATGTGAATTAATCAAATAACATTGTATTATTCAATTAATAGAGGAAATAGGGTTTCAGATGTCGTTCAATGCCATTCGATGCATTGTGAGATGTTGTGGGATGATTTCAAGATGATTTGAGATGTTTCAGTGATGTTCCAAGTTAATTCAAAGATATTTTGAGTTGATTCAGAATCATTCTAAATTGTTCTTAGCTGATTCAAAGTTGTTTCGAGTCAATTCAGGGTCATTCTGAGACATTCTGAGTCATTTCGAGGTCATTCAGAGACATTCCAAGTTGATTTAGAGTTGTTCTGAGTCATTTTGGGGTCATTCTGAGACATTTTGAGTTGATTTAGAGTTGTTCTGAGTCATTTTGAGGTCATTTTGTGACATTTCAAGTTAATTTAGAGTTGTTCTAAGACATTCTGAGTTGACTCAAAGTTCAACTGAGTTATTTCGGGGTCATTCTAAGACGTTTTGAGTTAATTCAGAGTTGTTCCGAGTCATTTTAGGGTCATTCAAAGACATTCCAAGTTGATTCAGAGTTGTTTCGAGTCATTTTACGGTTGTTCTGAGATGTTTTGAATTGATTCATGGTTGTTTTGAGTCATTTTAGGGTCATTCCAAGACATTCTAAATTTTTGATAAGTGTTAAGTTAATTTTACATGTCTACATTTTTCCCCTCTTTGATACAAAGTACTGGTTGATTTGTTTCAAAGATTTTTTTTTTCAGATCAAGTTTTATGAAAAAAATTTATGCCCCAGTCTTTCATGGAATGATGGTAAGACTCTATGTTGACCCTTCAAGAAGTTGACCAAAAATTTTAAGTTTTGAGGTTAGGCTCATGACTCTGTTCTATTTCCATTCTAATGTACTTAGGTCACAAAATTAGATGTATAGGTCCTTTTTTTCTTGTTTTGATGTTTCTCTGAGCTTCTATTTTGAAAGTGGGAAGTTTCCTTAAGTAGAAATTAGGGTTTTCTTGAGGCTTATATAGGCAATTTTTCTTGTAGATAGCTCATTTGTGTTTCAACTCTATAGCTAATTCTTGTCTTTGGTTCTCTCATTTTGCCAGTTTTCAAGGAGCAATATCTTGTTTTGATGGAGCCCCACATCATTCTAAGCTCATTTGAGAGGTTGGACAACCTTCAAACATTGGTGGCTTGGTATGTACCTTCTCACTTGTTTGCTTCTATCTTGTTTTGTTCTCATTTTACGTGTACAAAGTTTCTTGTTTTCCATGCCTTTTCCATGCCTTTGCCTATTTTCCATGCCTTTTATCAAGATCTTCATCTTTGTTTCTGAGCATTTTCTTTAAAATCTCACCTTTTCTCTAAAATCTTGCCATTGACTATTTGAGGTCTTGAAAGTTTTCCTGAAAAGCTCACTTTTTTTTTGTGTTTTCTAAGCATTTTCTCTAAACCCTTGCTTTTGACTCCTACTATGTTTGACTTTACCTTTTACTTGGGACCCTAGCATGTGTTTGTTTGTCATCATGTTTTGTATTATATTGCATCTCCCATTTTTTTAGATTGAAACCCTAACATTGTAGTTTGAAAATGATTGCAAGTTGGCCTTAGCGTATTATAACCGAGGGAGAGACGTCTGTGACATTTGTTCAATCCCATTTCCCATTTCGGTGTGTTAGAGATAGACATTCTTGATGTTGTGGGACTACTCCACATTTTTTATATGCCACCTATCAGGACTCATATTGTCATGATGATCGGATTGGTGGAACGATGGTATTTAGAGACATCATCATTTTATCTACCTACAGGAGAGGTGACCATCACCCTTAAGGATGTATGGAGGATAATTCATCTTCCCATTCATGGGGAGTTGATTATGCATCATATTCGACACAGTATCCCCACTATGCAACATCTAATAGGTGCTCAAAACTTGATGGTACACCAGTCAAAGATTGATTTGTTCATTTTTTTTGACAGTGTTGATCCTATCTCGATTGTTCTATGTGGTTTGATTTTAGGACTTGTTGTTCTTGATAGCTGAGGTCACTAGTTTCTTGTAGGTTGGGGTGTGTGTAATGATAATATGCTTGAGCATGGTACGAGATATGCTTTGGGTCCATGTCTTCTCGCCCACTTGTGCAAAGATATGCACGAGGTTGTGTATTAGGGTGGGAAATCTATTTCCACAGGTGTTTCGCTTTTACTTGTCTAGGCATGGGAGCATATTGCAATTACTCACCTAGATGGGATATAGGATCATCACCCTAATGATCCATACTCATATCATTATGGGGATTTTGTGCACTACACCCTACCTAGAGATATTCCTTATTGGCATTGAGTTTTTGATGATATTCCTGGCTTTGTGTGGAGGCCATATTTGGGGTGTGATGCTTGGCCAAAGGATGCAAATCATCTTGTATATTTTTGACAGACCTGTTGGTTGCTTGGTCATTTTGATATTGTGCTAGAGTGTTATCTACTAGACCGAGTATGTCGCCAGTTTGGGGAGAGATAGGGATGAGTTCTTGATACTTATGAGGCTTGTTTTGGTCAGATGACATGGGAGGTTTGTGTATGGGGTCTTCAGCTAGATATAGATATTGCTATTGCTGAGTTCAAAGAACCTGCCCTAGTTGATTGGGGTTGGTCGGTTGGTCCCATAGATCTAGGTACCTCTGATGACTATGATGGGTGGTGGTCTCTCCGCAAGCCCTTGAGACTCACAGTTCCTGCCCAGGGGTACTCCTGCTTTAGGTAGATCAGGTATTATAGGTCATCATGGGGAGCGACAACATATTGAGGTCCTTATAGAGTAGTTGGATAGAGCTCGGGGTAGAGCTCATCGTGATGGAGCACAAGGTGATTAGGATGAGCAGCCACCTCAGGTGTAGGGTTTTAGGAAGGTTCCAGGTCCTCCTCCACTAGCTAGTGATGGATACATACTATTAGTGTAGATTACTGTTGCCATAGATGTAGAGATAGCAAGATGACAGGTTACAGAGGCTTAGATAGATATTTTGAGGGCCGAGCAGGATAGCGAGAGTGGTTGATGGCATGCTATAGAGGATTTTGTACAGTTGTTGACCATAGAGAGATACTCTCAAGGAAGAACATGATCAATATTTCTAGAGGTCTACCTACTATCAGAGTTTATATGAGGTTGTTGTTCCTAGGGGTACTCAGCATCCACATTTTGGAGAGCCTAGTTCTATGGGTGGTGATGGTGTAGTTGGTGGTGGAGGTGATCATTCTATGAGACAACCATATCATTTTGGTGATCTATAGGGTTTTCTTTTCCCATTGGGGTCTTACTTTGGTACTTGATCTTTATGTTAATTGTTCAGAGGCATTATGTATTTTGTATGCCTATACTCATCAACCCAGTCAAGGCCTCATATAGATATTGTGATTTTGTATATCTTATCGCATTGATGATGTACTCTCCTTTTTTATGATGATATATATGATATATATACCAAGTATTTGATTCATTCTCATTTTATTCTCATTTGATTATGATATATGATGATGTTGTTATGAATGAATGCCCCATACATGATGTTTTTATTGATTTAATATCATCATGATGTATGTTGAAAATATTGTGGATGTAGAATGGTACTAATGATATTGCTATGCAAATTTCACTCTTTAGAAGAAATTTTGATGATAGATAGAAATGTGATGATAATTTAGAAGAAATATTGATGATAGAAATGTGATGATAATTTAGAAGAAATATTGATGGTAGATAGAAACATGATGTTAATTTAGAAGAAATATGGATGGTAGATAGAAATGTGATGTTAATTTAGAAGAAATATGGATGGTAGATAGAAATGTGATGTTAATTAGTAGTTGATGAGTTTCTTTTGCTTTTCTTTTAGAGAATTTTCAGTTTGAACAATCCATTTTGATATAGAAAATAAATATGATGCAGTAGGGTATTAATGACCAAGGCGACCTTGTATTTATTGCATGGACTTTGACTCTACAAACAAGGAGTATTCTTTCTCATACCAGACATACGGAAACCCTATTAGAGTGTATGGGCGAGAAGCTTTAAAAACATGTCAGACCAGTAACACAAGAGGTATTAAGAACCTAACATGTCACTATTACATGAGATGTTTCAAAGATGACTTCCACACATAGAACAAAGCAATTATTCACCATGGTAGTATAACAAGACTATCCACAAACAAAAAATTGAAATGACGCTCAATTGCCCCCATTCCTTCTTCTCTAAATCCTTATGGACATCCTTGAGAGATCCTAGGAATGAGTCAATAGTGTAAATCACAAAAAAAATAAGACAACAAAAGATAAAACAATGCCATTATATCACTTACCTTATTTTTTTTGGGTGGGTCTATTATCTGGTGTTGATCATGTCTATCGTAGGAACAAATCCATTAAGACATATCTTAGGATGTTGTTGGGTCTTGTCAAAAAGATATGTATTTGATACTTGGATTTGTTTTAGTTCAATTTGTGATCAAATTCTTTCGTGATTGTCTACTTGAAAGTCCAATTGTTGATGCTTTCATTGTTTTGTTTGTTTTGTCAAAGGGTGAGTGTGACAATCAGTTTATTATGGGTGATGTCTTATTGTGAATTGTGGTGGCGGACATGGGTCTTTTTTTTTTTTCTAAGTTTTATGATGTTTTTGACATTTTCTGGGGACTAACCTAGGGTCTCAGGGGCTAATAAGCCTTTCCTAAATTGTACATGCAGAGGCTCGTAGTTTTCTTGGTTTGAGTGTTTTTGACCTCTTTTGTTTAGTGAATTTTTTCAGCTTTTGTATCTTTTGACTAAGTTGAAACAAAGCATGTTGGAAACCTAAGGGGAATGACCTAGGGTCTCAGGGGCTAATGATTCTTTCCTATGTTTTACATGTAGAGATCACGTAGTTCGACCATTTGACTCAAAGCATAAACTATTTTTGGGTAAACAACATTGATAATCTAGATTGATAGTCCACTTATGTGTCTAAAGGATATGTTGCAGGAAATCTAATTGAACTAGCTGTGAGATTCAAGTAAATGTTGATATCTTAGACTGTTTGAGTGAAGGAATAACCCCATGATGTGTAATACCCCACCACGTGAACCCCAAATGAAAACTAGAGAATTACAATAAAAGCACAATAATTTTTGTATTTTTATTTATTTGTTTTTATTTTTTTAAAGGAAAATGTAACACATAATGGACATGAAAAAATAATGCATACATTGCAATGAAAGAAATAAATTACATACCACATCCTCTGGGGTACACATGACAACATTACTAACGTAAACCCATACTAAGACGATGTTTAACTAACTACAAGTAATCCACATAACCATTATTTACAATTACTAGATGACATACATAAACCATATGTCACATCTATGGATGTAATTATACATATTTCCACAAATACAACACCATTAAGAATCACACAATGTGAAACGATAACTCATAATAGTACCAAGCATCAATATACATTTCAAGCATGATAAGCATCCATCAACAATCATAAATTAAGGTCAAAGGTTACATTTGTTACAATGATAATAAAAGTTACATCGTATAAGAGATACAATAATACAGATGTGTTCCCCAACATGAACTGAAACAATACATTAAAATATAATATTACAACTAAAAAGGTGAATACAAGTAACAATACTGGTCCCATCTCAGTACAATTTGAGAGTTGCTGCAAGAGGATCATATTTGCACATCTCGATCCTCAGCTAGGGACCCAATGTGGTGCATAGCACATTCCACCCAACCACGTGGACCTGAAAGTCCACCCCCCATGCTAGGAGTTGACAAGAAAGATCCTTGTTCCTCAACCAAAATAGTCAAAAGAACCAAAAGAAAACTAGTCTCCATAACAAGGATAACAATAGTATAAGATAACAACCCTTAACATTGCCATCACATAGCCACATAAAAAATACTAAAAATTCCAACAAACCCAAATGCCAATATTATAGATCAACACTAAATAGCCATTAGAGGTGCCAAAAACAATAGGATCCAAAAAATTCAAATGAAATCACATTGTCAATCAATAATAAATGTCAAGGGAACCTTTTATTAACATCAATCAAGTAGCCATGAGGCATGTGTACAACACTAAAAGATAGAATTTGGAAGCTTCAACAATAAACACCAACAACCAATTGCCTCATCAACATCAACAATTCAATTAGTTCACTCCTAGAGGCAACCAAACAAGGAAAAATAAATGCGTACTTTAGGAGAGTGTCATCGCATGGCCTTACATGGATTAGCCAAGCAACCTATCACAAGGTACTACCTCCATCTATGGTTATCCATGCTATGTATCTCAAGGTGACCACTCCATAGGGTGACTCATGCGGGACCACTTACCTTTCATGAGGACAAGGCATTGATCTTACCAACTAAGTCTTCTCATCCCATCCTTAGCCTCTAAAAGAACTAATAGTATGGGTGAGCCTCATAATTAATCTTGTTTAGTGTTTAAGCTGCCCAAACCCACTAGTTCATTAATTACATTTTCACTTGGTAAAGAAACTCTTCCATGGGTTACCCTAACAACCCCTTTGTGCATTAGACCCCCATGAAGAGCCACTCCCTAGGAGTACCCAACCAAAACACGCAAGGGGTGTACCTCAACTCATATAAAATCAAGGTGTACATAACATAGTACATCATACAGGGAAAAACCTATCTTGCAAACCCATTCCATATTATTGAAACAAGAACAAGGAGGTACCACCCACAATAACTCAAAATCAGAGAAAAAAAAATCAATGCATCACAAAGATCCAACCATGGAAAAATCAACGTAAATCAAGTTTATCCATTGCCTCTAGAAGCTAAAAACACCAGAAATCCACAAACTCCCACTGAGGGAAATTCAACACTTTGGGTACCCAACCAACATGAAATAAGACTACAAGAAAGTCACTGCATAAAGTCCCCTTGATCAGAATTAACACAAACATGTAGACTCACATCAAGGAACCCACAAAATGACTATATAACTTTTAGAATCACAAAATAATGAGAGGAATAAAAGGGGAAATATCATAATGAGACCTTCAACTAAATTAATTCTAATATAAACAACTCCATACAAATTTATCACAATAATATGTATCAACCTTAAATTCCAATCAAATCAATCATCAAAATTATTGATTATAAAATTAAGGATAAATTCATACAATATACCCATTTCGTCAGTATAAATAAACTTTCAAAAGATATCAAATCATTGTCAATAATCACGTATAACTCAAACAATAAAACTTGATCTCTATAACTTAATGAAATTATGAAATGTTAGCTTAATGTATGAAACTATTTCAAGGATCATGGATCATAAAAAGTGCTAACAAAAATGGAGAGATGATATATATATATATATATATATATATATATATATATATATATATATATATATATATATATATATGTCAAACACGATAATATATTATAATCCAATTAATAAACTAACATAATAAAAATATGGTATGGTTTTTACCACCACAAAACATTAAGATTTTATCAATATATTGCCTAGAGCATCATTGTTCCTGATTTACCCATGGTTTATAGAATATAAATATAAGAGAATCATTGTTGCTAGTTTAATTCTATAAGATGTGAAGAATTAGATATTAAAATAATATTTATTTAATTCTTAAATTAAAAGAAATATAAAAGAATTAAAAGAAAGCACAAATTAATACTATAAAATGAAAACCCAACTAAGAGAATATATAAGAAGAAGTAAATATATACTTCATAATTTAATTTCCATTATATCAAAAGAAACCTCAATTTCATTTTTTTAACCTACCTTCCATCTTAAATTAGATACAATAATTAATAATATTCTAAAAGCACATATTTTTTTTTTTTCCCTCTTAATGAATAAATGAGAGGATTCCATATTTAAACCATGATATAAATACAATTGTACTTGCATATATACATATATATGCGTATTAGTATTTTCTTTAAACTTACTCTAATTTATTCACTTCATTAACTAATTATCTACCTACAAAAAACCACCAAATAGAATGTGAGATTCATATGTTCCTTGAAACCTATTTACATTTTACCTCTAAGAATTGAAGTCTCAATGAACGAATTAATAATAGTTATAGTTTGTCATGTACTCGTATAAGTATATATTTATATCAATTAAGATAATAATCAATCAATTACATTTTATTTATACACTCATTAATAGATTTTATAATATAAGTCAAGAAAACTATTTAAACATCTTCTATAATCTTACTGAATTACACATCTAGTTTATTGAATATTCCTTTACTAATTAAATAAATATATAGGCATATTTAATTCTTAACTTTATTATATTTTTATCTATTTTTTTTCTATTTATCACTAATTTTTATTTACTCATATTTAAAAAAAAATATAACTCTTTAATTTTAAACTATGAAATTCCTTTCTTTCATAATAATATAATTAATGATTACTTATAAATTTAAAATTTTATTCTATAGCCTTTAATTCATTCAATAAATGGATAATAATATGTGTTTAATTAAACTAAATACTACTCTAAAATATATGAAAATAAATTCCTTCTTATGCAATTACAATACAAACATACACTAGAGGAACACTCTCAAGAAAGAAAACCACGCAAAGAGTAAGATTATTCTCTTAATTATAATTATATACAATATACAATGGTTTCATATATCCCATAGGTCTACAATACCCAAATTCACATTTCCTTGAAGAAACATGATCCAAATAGCTAACTCCATGTGTCAACACTTGTCCTAGGCACAAAGATAGATAACAAGGCCTCCACTCACACACAAATGAAGGTATTATTTACATATACTCCAATGATACACCATGAAATACCTATATTAAATTAAATAACTATCCCACCTACATCTATTATGCAATAATCAAGTGTTACGACAGAATTCCAGTAAAAGAAAGAAAAAATGAAGATTATTTAAACCTTTAATCTTCCTACTATGTTGAAGCATCACAACTGAGACAAGTTGGCAATGGAATCAGATAAATTATTTAAACCTCTACAAAATTATATTTTTAACTACAACACATGTGACAAGTTGCCAATGGAAACATGAAGGCTATTTTTACCTCTATAGTCTACTTTGTTCAAGTGTCGGTACTGTGATAGGTTGCAAATGGCATCAGGGACATTATTCAAATTTATACACCCTCCAAAGTCTAAACATTGTGGCATTGAAAAACTACCGAGAGAATTAGGGAGGGTATTTAAACTTTTACACCCTTCTATGTTTGAGTCTTGCATCTGTGATAGATTGTCAACAGAATCAAGGAGGTCATTTAAACTTTTAAACTTCCTATTTTTTTCAAGTTCTACAGCTAAGACAGGTTGATAGTGGAATCAGAGAGATTATTTAAACCTCTACAACATTCTAATTTCAAGTACGATATATGTGACAGGTTCCCAATGGAACAAGAAAGCTATTTATACCTCTACAGTCTTCTATGTTTTAGTGTTGTTGTTGTGACTAGTTGAAAATGGACGCAAGAAGGCTATATGCCCCTCTTTAGACTTCTATGTTCAAGTGTTCTTGTTGTGACAAGTTGTAAAAGGTAACAGGGACATTATTTAAAATTTATACACCATCCAAAGTCTAAACATTGCAGCAGAGATAGGTTGTCGATGGTTTCAGGGGGATTATTTGATTTCAATCACCCAAACATAAGCATGTGAACTATTTCCCAAAATGGCTCAAAGACATGTCAACTTATGGAATGAAACACAAGGATATCAAAGTGAGCACAAAATGGGTTTTGTAAGAAAGCTCTCAAAATCTTTGAATCAATGAAGCACTCTAAAATAGGTTCTAACATTGTAAGTTGTGCTTGTGTTCTAGGTGAATGTGGTCAAGCGGGTTTATGGATGAGGGTTGCACATACTTCACACACCCGCAACCATTTTACAACTTCCCAAGTAAACATGTATGCAAAATGTTCTGAAAGACAAGGCAAGCAACTTGAGGAATCAGAGAGATTGTTTAAACCTCTACATCAATCGATTTCCAAGTATAGCAGATGTGACATGTTACCAACAAAATTTGGAATGCTATATCAAATTATACACTCTCTAAAGCCTAAATACTTCAACTATGATATGAGTTTCCTATTTTGAATACTAGACAATCACAAGACAGGTGCTGGAAATAATTCTGCACTAAGAGACATTCAAATACTATGCATTCTCACCCAAATACAGGGCTTAGGTAAGCATGGTGAAAGGGGCTTACATCCAATGATGATTGCAGAATGTGCCCAAAATAAATCTTCTAAGGAGGCTCCCAAAATCTAAGAATTAATGAAGCACATTGCACCTTTGATCTCAGCATGTTCCTCCTCTGCAAGCACTAGATGCCTTCTGTAACGCCCCGTCATGCGAACCCCAAAGGACAAATAAACAATAATCACAGCACAATTTTTTTTTTTTTAATAACATAACATACATGTAGTACACAATAAGACATGACATGAATTTCATTTAAACAGATTCATTAACACATACATCCCTTGGGGTACACGAGGAGTCATTACGAGACTGAGATCCACACAACAACAATAAAGAATAAAATCCAAAGATATAATCCATAACAAAATAAACATTAACAAATATAACACATACATGATAATCATTGATAAGAAACCATCTGAGTACATAAATACAACATAAGCATAATTAACTTAACATATTGAATAACAACTGCAAATAGCCACATAGGGATTAATGTTACATTACAATACAATGTTCAAGAAGTACAATGATACAAAAGTGTTTCCAAACATAAATGGAAACCATACACAAGATAACATGATACAAATGAATAGATGAAAACTGGCTCCAAGACAAATACAACTCTGGATGTCACTGCAACAACACCAATCCGCACCTCTCGATCCTCGACTGGGGACCCAATGGGGTGCTTAGCACGTTCCACCCGACCATGTGAGTCCGAAGACCCACCCCCCATGCTAGGAGCTAACAAGAAAGAGACCTCAACCAAGAACATCCGAATAGGGAACCACAAGACTCAACGCCATACAAAAGTATCATAAAACTCAAGAATTACAATGACATAAACAACAACATCCAAGAGTCAACAAAACAACTTAAAATTATAAATAACGTTACATAAATCAAAGCAATGACCAGTAAACAAGTAACCAAAGGATGATCATGAAATACTTCCAAATCAAACTGAATTAATAAACATAAGACAATTCCAAATTTTAATTAAAAAATACAATAACATTATATCATAGTATCATAAGATGCAAGATTGTAAATCAAATATAAATGAGATCATACAAGACCGCAAAACATACTAAAGATGTATTAAAACAATAATCATAAATCAATTTAAATCAATTCAAACAACAATCTAAACCAACTCCCATAACCTACTTTCAGAGGAACACAATAAAGTAAAACACATGGGCAACTAGGGGAGAGTGTCATCGCATAGTCCTACATGGGCTGTCCTGTGCTCTTCCTCCCAACTGGAGGCGCCGGTCCCATCTATGGCTGTCCTGTGCTCTTCCTCCCAACTGGTGGTGCCGGTCCATAGGGTGACTCATGCGGAGCCGTAGGCCTCTCGTGAGGATGAGGTCATGACCTTGCCAACCACGGCCTTCTCAGCCTTCCATTAGTCTGTGAAAGCACTAATGAAGACGAGGCATCCATTTTTAAAAAAAAATCTTATAATGATATTACTACCCAACCCTCCTAAGTTAATTATTAGGTTTTCACTTGATTACTAACTCACTCATGGGTTATCCTGTGCCCTTCCCCTTAAGTGGGGCGCCGGCCCCCACGAGGAGCCACTCTCCCTAGAGACCCAACAACATAAAAACCAAAGGGTTGTACCATCATAATTTGAACAAAGAATCACAACAGAGAAGCATGCGAGGCATTACCCATCTCGCTATAAATACAATATCAAAGTCTCAACAATTCCCGTACAACCCTTTCAAAATCATGAAACCAAAACACTTGCCACATCAAGGGCGCATAAAGAGAGAACATCAATTATCAATCATCTCAAGCCTCTGGAAGCCAAAAGAATGAAAACCCACAACCAAGGGTAAAGCGAAGCATCAAGAGTTTTTCTCCAATAACTCCAACACAAGGATAAAATTTCCTCAAATATGCGAGTAAATCAGAAAAGCCATAAAAAGGGAAAAGGTTCATCAAGACCTATCCACAAATCAACAATGGTGTCACCTCAAAAGGGAAAACGCAAAAGAACATCAACCTTTAATTCAACGAAATAGTTAATAAAACCAAAAGCCATCAACTAGGCATTCCATGGGAGACCTCAATTTTCTCCTCACAAGAACCCCCTTATAGTGGTACGCAAATCACCTTCATAAAATCAACAACATAGCAATGACAACAATAATTGCAAGGCCACAAGAACTATGTTCAATTCAAATATAATGAGTGAATACATTAAAATAAGATCAACAACTCCATCCAGACTACATAATCAACTTAGATACAAAATAAATCAGAAATTCAAGAAGATCAACTATCCACAACTCATAAACCAAAACACGAGTTCCCAGTTACATTGCAACACAAATTAAATGACAAAGGATTCCTTGAATCAAAACTAACCTCCAAAGGCATTCACACCAACATGGAACAATCCTTCAACAACAGAGGTAAAAGCATGCAACCAGACATCCAAGGCACCAAATTTAAGAACACCTTAAATACTCAACCACTCACAACTCCACAAAAACACTTACATAATAAACATCAACCAAAAATTCAATCGAGAACAATATTTATTAACCAATCAATTAACGACCAGAACTAAATAACTTTACAACTTACCCATCGGAATTACTCAATTAACTAAAACAATTCATGATAACCATCACAAGTTTTCTAAAAGATTTCTCCATAAAGAGAACTTACAAATCAACCATTAAATGAATATAAAGGAAATCAATTTTCAAAAGTTTAAAATCCCATTCACCAATAAACTATCCAATTCAAGAATACCCTAATCAATCACTAATCATACCCATACATTTAAATTTCCTCTTTCACCATACTAACTTAACATTCACTTCCAATATTTAAATTAATTGTGAAAACCATTTAAGACCAATTGTCTATACTTTAAAATGACCATAATAACAATATTCTAAATTCTTAAACCACATATTAAAACTTACTACCTTAAAAATCTTAAATCTATCTGAATAAATCTACACACATAAATACCTTTTAAAACCACTACAAATCTATATATTTTAATTCTTTTCGAGGAGGGAAAGTAGAAAGAGAATAGATCTTTTCTAAGAATCCAACAAATCTACACGACTACAACTTCACAAAAAGATAACTTACTCGATTCTATATTAAATTCTATTTCCACCCTATACACATTTAAAAATACGAATTAAACAATCAAATTTCACAAATTAACAAATTAAAAGGAATTCTTTTCTGTTCCAAAATATTCACTCAAAACAAGAATTAAATAAATCAATGCTATCATATATTCGTAAATTGATTTTTCAACTAACTTATCCTCTTATAGTTGGTAATTTAATAACAACCAGATTTCTTTCATTATTATTATTATTTCCATTTTAAACAGATTCTATTTTATTTTAACCAAAAAAGAAACAGAATGTTTGTTTTGACAAAATTAAATAATCAGAGAAATCTGAATAAGAAAGTTAATAACTATCTATATACAAATATAAATATCTATATATATATATATACATATATATATATATATATATATACATATATATATATACATATATATATATATATATATATATATATTTATAAAAGTAATTTCGCACAATAAATATAATTAGAAATTCACATTTTTTTTTCAAAGTAAAACAAATACAATTTCGAATGGGCATTATAACCCATACACAACCACGGGGAAAAGCGCCCGGCTATGGACAGTCCGCAGACTGCCGCATGGGTACCAACCCCCGGCTAGGTGGTGGGTACGGTCAAGGCCGAACCACCACTCAGCCGGTGGTTTAATAATAACAACCAAATGCAAAAATTTTGATGGGAAATACGGTGAATTTCAAAAGTAAATAAATTTACAATCAATATTTTATCAACGTATATATATATACATATATATATATATGGGTATATATATATATATGTATATATCAAATATAATGGATATATATATATATATACATATATATATTTATATATATATTGTATTTCAAATACTTTGAAAAAAGAGACAGATATACACTGTATAATTTTTCGGTGTATATTTAAATGTAAACAAGAATATACACAACCCAGTTTTTCCAGTAAAAAGATTATTTTAGATTTATTAATTATATTTCCCAGCCAAAACTATAGTATTACTAGTTATTTCCAGAATTCCAGTCTTAGTTTCATTATAATAAACAACAGTCCAAAACCCAACAAATAATTTCATTTAATCAACTAAAATCCTGAACCTTGGTAAAATTTTCTTGATTGAAACACAGTCCAAAACATTTAGAAGAATTCGAGAGTTTTCTACATGCATTAGATTTCAAATCCAGAACAAGGAATTCTTATTTCATTTGATGCTATAGAAAGAAGATAATTTAAAAGAAGAAGGAGAACCTGGCGTCCTGCGCCTGTAGATAATTGTAGAAGCTTTATCCTTCATGCTGATCCAATCCTTCTAGCAGCAGCTCCAAGATCCTCCCTCAAACTTAAATCTTAATCCTCAAATGAATTCTCAGAAGAATAAAAGAATGCAATACTATAACAGAAAAATGACTGCCAAATTCTCCAAAATCCCTTCGAAAAAAGCATCCCCTTACCAACAAAAATCCCCTAAATAAAATCACACACAAAAGTCCCTTCCATTTCCTCTTCCAGTGAATACCAAAAGTCACATCTCAAGAAATAACTCAAAATAATTATTAATCCTCTAATTCCTTTTTTGCCTTTTCCATGCATTTACATTTCATTTTTTTTTATCATCCATTTGATTAAAACTTAAATAAATTTAAATCCACAAAATTGAACTTTTATTTGAATATAAATTCATTATCTTCACAGTACACTATTAATTAATTACTTCCACATTAGAATAACTAAAATCAACCATTTGCAAGATTCTAAATAAGAACCCATTAAATTTCTTATTATAATAATTATCTTTTCAAGATTATTTGTTCATAACAATTTAAATCAATTTATCTAATAATATCACTTTTACTTTTAACGAATTAGTTTAATTTGATCATTTGTTCTAAATCATTTGATTTAATTTAATTGATTATTATTTTAATTTCTAATCATATTTTAAATAATTTTACAAATCACTTATGATTTAATTAATTATTTAAACATGATTACTAACATATTATATTTTCCACACAATCAAATAATACAGTAATTAATGAAGCACACACAGAAACTCACACACAAGTCCAAAACAACCGACACGGAGGGGTATTACACCTTCTCCCCCATTCGCATGCAAAAAGAGAACTTTTCAAGGGACATGTGAACTGTAGACATAAATTGGATGCTTAAACAAGACACATGGCACTTGGAAGGATATATTTGGAGCAAGGTGGAGGGAACTAGAAGGGACAGGTGTAATTCTTCTGCTTGAATATAGATGTTTAATAAATTAAACATTTGAATACACATATATTTATATATATACTTTTGTTTTATTTATTTTCTCAAATTTTATATATATTTATTCTTTATCTTCCATATTCTTTTCTATGTCCAAATACTTTGAATTTTATATTTAAACTACATTTATAAGTGGATTATTAATCTTTTACATTATCATTTATAAAATGTAAATTTAATATTTATATTTTTATGTACATATTCAAGAAATATTTTAAATTTATAAATATACTAGATTATCAATCCTTATTAAATTTTAATTACTCATTATTGTAATTTACAATTTGTCTTTAATAAAGAATAATATAATCTGTTAAATCATTATTCCCCCCTTTAGATAAATTTAATAATTTAATTTAATACCTCAATTAAATCAATGTTGCCATTACAAGCAACAAAATTCACAACAATACCTAAACGACAAAAGTTTTCAAATAACTAAATCCCTAGAGAATTTCCAACATCCTTCATTTAGCTTTTATTTAGCCTATGGACATAAAATTAAATATATGTATATATATGTAGGTATATTTCAAAAGCCAAACAAAAGTACAAACTACTGAAATAAATTCTTACACCCCAAGCTACACAATTTAATTAGATTATGAGCACAACACAAACCCTTTGGTAACCCTTCCCTAAGTAAGTACATTGAGTAAAAATCTAAGTAAGGTTATATAATTATGTTCCAAGGCACATACAATCTATTTCTATTTAACAAAACCAATATAATTCTATGTGCTCTAAACTTCAATGAATGTATGGATTCCTCTCGACACCATAATTTAACTTAATTAGCTAATTGAACAAGGCATATTTATCAACAAAATCACAAATAACACTTATGCCAATAATCCAGAAAGATTGATTTAGAGGGGTGCTACATCCTCCCCTCCTTAGCATCGACTTACTCCTAGAAGTCGTGCAATGACACAAATACACACAATCATATGCACAACAACAAAATGAACTAACAAATGAACCAAATAATTAAAGCAACATCAATTAAACAATTAAGATGGATCACTAAAAAAAAATGTTACTGAGATAGAGACGGAGTCACATACAGATGACATCATTAACACAAAGATGGGGTGATCTGGTCTACGATGGGAAACTTTCTTGTCAACTCCATTTTCAACTTCATAACCATTGGGATTTATGATGCTCGCCTTGTCCTGACAATGCAATTGGAATTGAGGTTTGGGTACCTACAATCCTGCATAAAAGCAAATGTTGGGCGTACACATATTCAATAGCAACCACACCATGAAAGGAAATCATAGTGTAGTAGGGTGCTCGCGAGCAAGTGATACTACACTATCCCTCTCACCAAACCACAAGCAACAACTACATTATCCAGAACAATACTAATAATCAATTTCATTTTGTAACAATCAGCTACTTAACCATCATAAAATACTCGCATAACAATCATAACCATGAATCTATATCCTGTACTATATTAGAAATGGATCACTACTTGACATTATAAGTATTTTCCTTTAAAGATCCCAATTACGTTACGTTTATCACTGAGCTTCTGAAGTCAACTAGATGTGTTACGTCCACACCCTAGTGGCCAATCCTCGACAATAGATAGTTTCTTCACTTTTACTATGTTTCTGCTCTCTGACCTTCTTCCCTCTTTCCATTTTGAGCCGAGAGAGGGTCTGAGCTAGGGTCGCGTTATTGGAACTACTAAGTGGAGCTTCCGACGTGGGGTTATCTTTGATGGTCACACCCCTTTCTACAACCTTTACTACCTTTCCTTTCTTCTTCCTAGCCTTCAACCTTCCCATTCCTGCACACAAATTGGGGTAATTGTTAGAATCTAATCAAATTTAAAGTCCTAACTAATCCTAAAATAATATACATTGACACACACACTCAACCCATTCACGCACTACTCAAATGTCCATAATGCATTTCCCTGGTAGGAAGGATATCGGTGCATTGCGCACTATAGCAAGGGTCCTATCCTTTCCATCGATTGTCTACACCATTGGACCAACACCTCCTAGCGACCAACTTTGAATTGCTAAGCGAGAACAACAGAAAATTGAAAACTTAAGCTCAAGAGTCTAAACGCAAGGTTAACATAATGGGCTCAATTTAACCTAGAGTAACTAGTATTTGATAACCTTGGCTTTGATACCAATAGTGTAACACCCTACCACACAAACCCCAAAGGACAACTAGACAATTACAATAAAAGCAAAATATTTTTTTTTGTTTTTTTGTTTTTAAACTAAAATATAACATAGAATGGACATGAACAACTAACACATACATTGCAGTGAAACAAATACATCATATACCACCTCCTCTGGGGTACACATGACAACATTACTAATGTAAACCCATACCAAGATGATGTTTAACTAACTACAAGTAATCCACATAACCATTATTTAGAATTACTAGACGACATTCAAACATCCACATCATAACATACATAAACCATTTATCACATCTATGGATGGGTATGTGCAGGATCATGATGGGCCAAAAAGTGGCAATATGATGGGTATGTGGCTGACGACTTTTTTTTTACCCAAAATTGATGAAACAAAAAGGGTTATTAAAGGAGATTCTCAGCTTTCCACCAATATAAATTATGCTTTACTTTGAATTTAATAAGTAATTATTATTCATTTTCTATTCAAATTATGACTAAAGTTCCGATTGATAGGTTGATTGAAAAACATCTATAGCTTTCAAACGGTATCACATTTTTTGAATCCCAAACATGCATTACATTCTATGCTTCATATAATTTAGGATTAAAAAAAAAAAATGAATTTCATGAAGTTTTGACCAAGTTAAGGTGGTCAGACATACAGGTTTTTAATATTTTTTAAAAGTTGTAATAAAAAAATCATAATTAATTGTTTACTTGGAGAAAATTACAAAAAAATATGCATCACATTGGGACATGAGTCCTCTACTTATATATATAAAATCTTATAAAAAATATTATCATTTTATTGTGGCTAGGGTGGTCAAACAAACACCTACTTATTTTTTCCCTGAAATTTAAGTACTACTACATTGAAATTTCAAATTTTCACCAAATAGATTTTTTTTTTGAACAAACCTAGTAGTTTTAGAAACTAAATTCAATTTGTTACAAATTCTATTCTTACATATTTTTGAGATAATATATATAACTTATTCAAATTTTTACGTCAAGTTGCCTAACTTTGATTTTTCTTATTTTTTTGACACTTAAGGGCCTATTTTTTCCATGATGATCTTGCACATGGCCAGACGTAATTATGCATATTTCCACAAATACAACACCGTTAAGAATCAAACACTGTGAAACAATAACTCATAATAGTACCAAGGGGTATGTGCAGGATCATCATGGAAAAAACATGCCCTTAATTGGCAAAAAATTAAGAAAAATCAGAGTTAGGCAACTTGACGTAAAAATTTGAATAAGTTATCTATATTATTTCAAAAATATGTAAGAATAGAATTTGTAGCAAATTGAATGTAGTTTCTAAACTACTAGGTTTGTTTAAAAATAAAAACTATTTGGTGAAAATTTGAAATTTCAATGTAGTAGTACTTAAATTTCGGGAAAAATAAGGAGTCTGACCACCCTAACCACAATAAAATGATAATATTTTTTTATAATATTTTAGATATAATTAGAGGACTCATGTCTTGATGTGATGCATATTTTTTTGTAATTTTTTTCCAATTAAATAATTAATTATGAGTTTTTTATTACAACTTTAAAAAAATATAAAAACTCGTATGTCTGCCACCTTAACTTGGTCAAAACTTCATGAAATTCAATTTTTATTTTTTTAATCCTATAGTATGTGAAGCATATAATGTGAAACATGTTTTGGATTCAAAAAATATGATACCATTTGAAAGCTATAGATGTTTTTCAATAAGCCTATCAATCATGACTTTATTCGTAATTCGAATAGAAAATGAATAATAATTACTTATTAAATTCAAAGTAAAGCATAATTTATATTGGTGGAAAGTTGATAATATCCATTAAAAACCCTTTTTGTTTCAACAATTTTGGGTAAAAAAATTCATCATCCACATACCCATCATATTGCCACTTTTTGGCCCATCATGATCCTGCACATACCCCAAGCATCAATATACATTTCAAGCATGATAAGCATCCATCAACGATCATAAATTAAGGTCAAAATTTACATTCATTACAATGATAATAAAAGTTACATCATATAAGAGTTACAGTAATATAGATACGTTCCCCGACATGAACGGGAACAATACAATAAGATAGAATATTACAACTAAAAAGGTGAATACAAGTAACTATACTGGTCCCACTCGGTACAATTCTGGAGTCACTGCAAGAGGCTCATATTTGCACATCTCGATCCTCAGCTGGGGACCCAATGGGGTGTGTAGCACATTCCACCCGACCACGTGGACCCGAAAGTCCACCCCCCATGCTAGGAGTTGACAACAAAGATCCATGTTCCTCAACCAAAATAGTCAAATGAACCAAAAGCAAACTAGTCTCCAAAACAATGATAACAATAGTATAAGATAACAACCCTTAACATTTCTATCACATAGCCACTACAAAAATAGTGAAAAGTCCAACAAAACCAAATACCAAAATTATAGATCAACACTAAATAGCCATCACAGGTGCCAACAACAATAGGATCCAAAACCTTTGAATGAAATCACAATGTCAGTCAAGAATAAATGTCAAGGGCACCTTTTATTAACATCAATCAAGTTTTCATGAGGCATGTGTGCAACACTAAAATATAGAACTTGGAGGCTTCAATAACAAACACCAAGAACCAATTGCCTCATCAACATCAACAATTCAATTAACACTCCCAGAGGCAACCAAACAAGGAAAAATAAATGGGTACTGTAGGAGAGTGTCGTCGCATGGCCCTACATGGATTAGACAGGTAACCTATCACAAGGTGCTACCTCCATTTATGGTTATCCAGGTTACCTATCTCAAGGTGACCGCTCCATAGGGTGATTCATGTGTGACCACTTACCTTTTGTGACAACAAGGCATTGATCTTACCAACTGGGTCTTCTCATCCCATCCTTACCCTGTGAAAGCACTATAAGTATGGGTGAGGGTCAAAATTAATCTTGTTTAGTGTTTAACTACCCAAACCCACTAGCTCATTAATTACATTATCACTTGTTAAAGAAACTCTTCCATGGGTTTTCCAAATAGCCCATTTGTGCACCGAACCCCCATGAAGAGCCACTCCCTATGGGTACCCAACCAAAACATGCAAGGAGTGTACCTCAACTCACATAAAATAAAGGTGTACATAACACATATCATACGGGGAAAGAAACATTTCACAAACCCATTCCATATTATTGAAACAAGAACAGGGAGGTACCACCCACAAGAACTCAAAATCAGAAAAAAGATCAATGGATGACAAAGTTCCAACAATGGAAAAATCAACGTAAATCAAGTTTATCCATTGCCTTTGGAAGCCAAAACCACTAGAAAATCACAAAGTCCCATTGAGGGAAATTGAACACTTCGGGTTCCCAACCAACATGAAATAAGACTACAAGAAAGTCACTGCATAAAGTCCCCTCGATCAGAATTAACACAAACACGCAAAATCACATCAAGGAACCCACAAAATGATTATATAAATTTCCCAATTACAAAACGACAAGAGAGGAATAAAAGGGGCAATATCATAATGAGACCTTCAACTGAATTAATGCTAATATAAACAACTCCATGCAAATCAATTGCAATAATCTGTATCAACCTTAAATTCCAATCAAATCTATCATCAAAATTATTGATTATAAAATTAAGGATAAAGCCATACAATATACCCATTTCATCAATATAAATAAACTTTCAAAAGATATCAAATCATTGTCAATAAGCATGCATAAGTCAAACATCAGATATTCTCTAGACGAAATAAGAGAATATCTTTTGAATATATTGCCTAGAGCATCATTGTTCTTGATGTACCCATGGTTTATAGAATATACAAATAAGAGAATCATTGTTTCTAGTTTAATTCTATAAGATGTGAGGAATTAGATATTAAAATAATGTTTATTTAATTCTTAATTTAAAAGAAATATAAAATAATTTTAAAAAAACCATAAATTACTACTATAAAATTAAAACACCAACTAAGAGAACATATAAGAAGAAGTAAAGATATACTTTATAATTTAAATTTGCATTATATCAAAAGAAATCTCAATTTCATATTTTTAACCTACCTTTCCATCTTAAATTACATACAATAATTAATAATATTCTAAAAGCACATATATTTTTTTTCCTCTTACCTAATAAATGTGAAGATTCCATATTTAAACCATGATATAAATACAATTGTACTTGCATATATACATATATATGCATATAAGTATTTTCCTTAAACTTACTCTAATTTATTCACTTCATTAACTAATTATCTACGTACGAAAACCACCAAATAGAATGTGACATTCATATGTGCCTTGAAACCTATTTACATTTTACCTCTAAGAATTCAAGTCTCAATGAACGGATTAGTAATAGTTATAATTTGTCATACTCATATAAGTAAATATGTATATCAATTAAGATAATAATCAATCAATTATATTTTATTTATACACTCACTAATAGATTGTATAATATAAGTCAAGAAAACTATTTAAACATCTTCTTTAATCTTACTCAATTACGCATCTAGTTTCTTTTCTATTCGTTTACTAATTAAATAAATATACACACATATTTATTTCTTAACTTTCTTATATTTTTATCTTTTTCTTTTCTATTTATCACTAATTTGCTATTTACTCATATTTTCAAAAAAATATAACTCTTTAATTTTAATCTACGAAATTCCTTTCTTTCATAATAATATAATTAATGATTACTTATAAATTTAAAATTTTATTCTATAACCATTAATTCATTCAATAAATGGATAATAATAAGTGTTTAATTAAACTAAATACTACTCTAAAATATATGAAAATAAATGCTTTCTTATGCAAGTACAATACAAACATACACTAGAGGAACACTCTCAAGAAACAAAATTATGGGAAGAGTAAGATTATTCTCTTAATTATACTTATATACAATATACAGTGGTTTCATATATCCCATAGGTCTACAATACCCAAATTCACATTTCCTTCAAGAAACATGATCGAAATAACTAACTCCATGTGTCAGCACTTGTCGTAGGCACAAACATAGCTAACAAGGCCTCCACTCACGCACAAATGAATGTATTATTTACATATAATCCAATGATACACCACGAAATACCTATATTAAATTAAATAACCATCCTACCTGCATCTATTATGCCATAATAGAGTGCTGCAACTATCACAGAATACCAGTAAAATAAAGAAAGAAAATAGGCAGATTATTTAAACCTTTAATCTTCCAACTTTGTTCAAGCACCGCAGCTGAGACAGGTTGACATTGGAATTAGAGAGATTATTTAAACCTCTACAACATTCTATTTTTAAGTACAACAGATGCGACAGGTTTGCCAACGGAAACAAGAAGTCTATTTTTACCTCTACAGTCTACTATGTTCAAGTGTCACTGTTGTGATAGGTTGCAAATGGTGTTAGGGACATTATTTAAATTTATACACCCTTCAAAGTCTAAAAATTGTGGGATTGACAGACTACCCAGAGAATTAGGGAGGGTATTTAAACTTTTACACCCTTCTATGTTCGAGTGTTGCATCTATGTTAGATTGTCAGCAGAATAAGGAGGTCATTTAAAATTTTAAACTTCCTATTTTGTTCAAGCGTTGTGGCTAAGACAGGTTGACAGTGGAATCGGAGAGATTATTCAAACCTCTACAACATTCTAATTTCAAGTACTGCATATGTGATAGGTTCCCAATGGAATAGGAAGGCTATTTATACCTCTACAGTCTTCTATGTTTAAGTATTGTTGTGACCGATTGTAAATGGACACAAGAAGGCTATCTTCCCCTCTTCAAACTTCTATGTTCAAGTGTTCCTGCTATTACAGTTTGCAAATGGTAACATGGACATTATTTAAAACTTATACACCCTCCAAAGTCTAAACGCTGCAACAAAGATAGGTTGTCGATGGTTTCAGGGAGATTATTTGATTTAAATCACCTAAACATAGGCGTGCGAACTATTTCCCAGAATGCCCCATAGAGATGTCAACTTATGGAATGAAACACAATGATAGCAACTTGAGCATAAAATGGGTTTTGCATGAAAGCTCTCAAAATATTTGAATAACTGAAGCACTCTGAAATAGGTTCTAACATTGTAAGTTGTGCTTGCATTCTAGGTGAATGCAGTCAAGCGGGTTCGTGGATGAGGGTTGCACATAGTTCACACACGTGTAGCCCTTGTACAACTACCTAGGTAAACATGTATGAAAAATGTGCGCAAAGACAAGGCAAGCAACTTGAGGAATTAGAGAGATTGTTTAAACCTCTACATCAATTGATTTCCAAGTATAGTAGATGTGACATGCTACCAACAGAATCTGGAAGGCTATATAAACTTATACTCTCTCTAAAGCCAAAATACTTTAGCTGTGATATGAGTTTCCTATTTTGAATACTAGACAATTACAAGACAGGTGCTGGAAGTAATTCTACACTAAGCGACATTCAAAGACTCTGCATTCTCACCCAAATACAGGGCTTAGGTAAGCATGGTGAAGGGGGCTTACCTGCAACGATGATTGCAAAATGTGTCCAAAATAAATCCTCTAAGGAGGCTCCCAAAATCAAAGAATTAATGAAGCACATGTTGCACTTCTGATCTTAGCACGTTCCTCCTCCGCAAGCACCAGATGCCTTCCCCACTTCCCTCAACCTTTCAAAATATAGACTTGGCACGTAGCCTTCTCCCCCATTCGCATGCAAAAAGAGAACGTTTAGAGGGACATGTAAACTACAAACAGAATGTGGATGCTTAGACAAGACACATGGCACTTGGAGGGATAGACTTGGAGCAAGGTGGAGGGCACGAGAAGGGACAAGTGTAATTCTTGTGCTTGAATATAGATGTTTAATAACTTTAACATTTTTATGCACATATATTTATATATATATCTTTGTTTTATTTATTTTCTCAAATTTTATATATATTTAGTCTTTATCTTCCATATTCTTTGCTATGTCCAAACACTTCGAAGTTTATATTTAATCTACATTTATAGGTGGATTATTAATCTTTTACATTATCATTTATAAAATGTAAATTTAATATTTATATTTTTATGTACATATTCACAAAATATTTTAAATTTATAAATATACTAGATTATCAATCCTTATTAAATTTTAATTACTCATTATTTGAAATTGTAATTTACAATTTTCCTTTAATAAAGAATATATGATCTATTAAATCATTATTCCCCCCTTCAGATAAATTTAATAATTTAATTTAATACCTCAATTAAATCAATGGCTCCATTACGAGCAACGAAATTCACAACAATACCTGAACGACAAAAGTTTTCAAATAACTAAATCCCTAGAGAATTTTTGACATCCTTCGTTTAGGTTTTATTTAATCTATGCACATAAAATTAAATATATGTATATATATGTAGGTATATTTCAAAATCCAAACAAAAGTACAAACTATCAAAAGAAATTCTTACACCCATAGCTACACATTTTAATTAGATTCTGAGCACAATGCAAACCCTTTGGTAACCCTTCCCTAAGCAAGTACATTGAGTAAAAATCTAAGTAAGGTTATATAATTATGTTCCAAGGCACATACAATCCATTTCTATGTAACAAAAACAATATAATTCTGTGTGCTCTAAACTTCAATGAATGGACAGATTCCTCTTGACACCACAATTTAACTTAATTAGCTAATTGAACAAGGCAGATTTATCAACAAAATCACAAATAACACTTACACCAATAATCTAGAAAGACCGATTCAGAGGGGTGCTACGTCCTCCCCCCCTTAGCATCGACTTACTCTTGGAAGTTGTGTAACAACACAACGAACTAACAACTGAACAAAATAATTAATGCAACATCAATTAAACAATTAAGATGGATCACTCAAAACAAAATGTTACCGAGATAGAGACGTAGTCGCATACAGACGACATCATCAACGCAAAGATGGGGTGATGGACTAGGATGGGGATCTTTCTTCTTAACTCCATTTTCAACTTCATACCCATTGGGATTTATGAGGCTCACCTTGTCTTGACAATGCAAGTGGAATCAAGGATTGGGTACCTGCAATCCTACATAAAAGAAAACATTGGGCATACATATATTCAATAACAACCACACCTTAAAAGGAAATCTTAATGTAGTAGGGCACTCATGAGAGAGTGATACTACACTATCCCTCTCACCAAACCACAAGCAACAACTACATCATCCAGAACCATACTAATAATCAATTTCATTTTGTAACAATCAGCTACTTAACCATCAGAAAATACTCGCATAACAATCATAACCATGAATCTATATCCCATACTATATCAGAAATGGATCACTACTTGACATTATAAGTATTTTCCTTTAAAGATCCCAATTACACTACCTTTATCACTGAGCTTCCAAAGTCAACTTACCTGGAAATCACAGACTAAGTGTTATCACCTAGAAATGCACCCCATGCAAAGTGATGGAAACTAAGCTTTCTAAAGAAACATGGGATCATTTCAAGGCTGTGGGTCACCTGAAGTTGAAATGAACATCCGGAGAAGTCCAGCTTCCTTTGTGTTATCACCTAAACTACTAATCTTTATGAGGTAAATGGAGAAGGAATACATGAAAATTGAAACTTAAACCTACGGTGATACACCAAATTGACAAAAATCATGGAATGAGACGAAGATGAACACACACTGAGAAACTAATGAGAGATCTTTCATTTATTCAAAATAACTAAATGAACTTATGCATCATTCTTGAAAAGGTTTAATCTACACATATATATTTTAAGAAGGAAAGATGGATTTCATGACTTCAAAGTTCAAATGCAGACTTAGAAACACAGTTCAAAACTTACATAATCTGAAAATAAATGAAAATAATATGAAACACCAACATTGGTTTCCAAGGTAATCTCTGTATGCTATATTCCAGATTCCAGTTGAGTTACAAAACATACATCAGCTGAGAAAGGATTTAAGAAAAATCACTAACTCTCTGGAATGCATAATCCGAACTCCTCTACAAAGAGGAAAAAATGCCATATATACAAAAGATATTGGCCCCTAGGGCTTACAAAAAATATCCGCGTTCAGAAAGAGTTTCTCTTAGATATTTTTGATGAAATTAATGCTGCATCCCCATGTCCATGTCAGTGTGGAGTTGCTCTAGGAATGGCCTCCTTGATCTTTTGCAACTACCGCATTCACTTCTGGTCTTTGTGTCCCTCGTCTTCAAATCCCCTTGCTGAGCTACTTTGAATGCTTCTAAGCTCAGGGCAGATCCACGTCGTGTTCCCCCTATTCATCTTCTTGGCACCGATCAAGCTGCCAACGGTCTGCCTGTAGCTCCCTCCAATTGGTTGAAAGGACACCATGCAAGCTTCCTCGGGTGGTCAAAAGTTCTTCCTGTAGAATCGCATATCAGTGAGACACTAACTGTGTCTCCGCGATGCGATTATGGACTTCGACGGTTATCGGCATAGCTCACAACCATCGGCAAGAGTTCATAGTGAGCCCAAAAGTTATATCGATATCACAGAGTAGCATCAGTGAGACAATTATTTTCGGCCAGACATCATGGTGAGCCCTCAGGAGTCACCGATGTCGCCATTTCATTGCCTAGTCATCTGCATTCGACAAGAGTTCCTTTAGTCGGCAGGAGGTCATACCGATCCTTGTGAGTTATACCGCTGTGCTCCTCCATGGACGAGACCCTTTGTTGTCAGTGAGACCTCTTGGCGAAGCCATCTTATTTTGGCAGGAGCTTACCTTCTTGTTCTCAACGGTCGGCAAGACTATCAGGTCGGGGAGACTTCTCCCTGACCTCAAAATGTTATACCGAAGGCACAAAACATATCGGCGTGACTAACAACCATCGGTGAGACATCTTGTCGATAGCACCTCCTTTCGCCGAGCCTTCTTCAATTCGCTGAAACATCTCCCCAAGCTCCTGTTTATTTGGAAAGACCTCTGGCCTTCAGCAGAACCTCATACCGAACCTCTTTCCTTCGCCGATGCCACTTCACTTTGTTTTGGCAAGACAAACATTCATCAACAAGAGGTCATAGCAGGCTCCATTAGTCATGTTGATATCCTTTTGCATCACTGAGACCACACCATGTCGGCAAGACATCACTCCAATAGCCAGATGCTACATCGATGTCATCTAGATGTCGGGGAGACCTTCTGTTATCGGTGAGACCTCTTGGCGAGGAAAAACCACCTCCCCCGAGCTCAAAATGTTTCTTTCGGTGAGACACATTTGATCAGCAGGACCTTATGCCGAAGGAAAAATCCTTCGGCGAGCTGTGACTATTTTGGCAGGACCCTAGCGGGTTGGGAAGACCTCATGTCGAGCTCAAAGTCTTTGGGCAAGCTCATCTCATATCGGGGAGACCTCTATTGGTCGGGGAGACATTATAGCAAAGGCACCAACTTTCGCTGAGACCCCATCCTTTCGGGAAGACATCTTGCCGAAGGAAAAACTTTATGCCGAGAGCTCCCCGGTGAACCACTATTGGCATGACCCTTGCTATTCGCCGAGACATCATGCCAACACCAACTTGTGAACAACCTTCGGCATAACTTGCGTTTGTCGGCAGGACTTCACGCCAAACAAGGGCTTCCCTCCGGCGAACTCATTTCATTTCAGGGAGACTTCGCTTGATCGGTGGGACTTCATACCGAAGGCTTTATCTCTTGGCGAGCTCGGACCTCTTTCGGGGAGACCACCACCTGTCAGTGAGACACTATATTGATGAGACTCCATGTCGGCGAGACTCTATGCATTCGACAAGATGTCTCCCCGAAACTAGCTCACTTCAGCGAGACATTCCATTATTGGTGAGACCTCATACCAAGCTCAAAACCTATCGCCGAGAGCTCCATTCGCTTCAGTGAGACTCTCCCTCATCGGCAAGACGTCACCCAGAAGCCACCTAGTTTTAGCGAAACCTCACCTAATGACATCCTTCTTCGGTGTGACTTCCTGGGTCGCCGGGACCTCATGCCGAACACAAACCGATCTTCTTGAGCTCATTCATTTCGGTGTGACTCCCACTTGGTCGCCAGGATGTCACAGCGAGGCCCTTCCTTTCTTTGTGATGAGATTTCTTTTCGCTGAAACCTCTCAGTGAAAGTGAACCCCTCTCCCTGACGGTGGCCCCGTGAATAATTTTCGGCTAGACATCCCCAAGCGGAGAGAAATATTAAACTTTACAATGACTGAGATGTCTTGGCGACCATGAGGATTTCAAACAGGTATAACACACTACTAGTGGGCAAGACATTCAACTGGTCTTAGCAACTTTCTTTTTTGAGGAGTTTATGCTTGATCCGACTGAGGCAAACCTTTCACATGAGATCCTTGTGAAATGTCATCAGATGCATGACCCAACCCTCAATGCAAATGTCCCATTTGGCCTTCATGAACACCTGAAACATAATGTCCTGCTTGATTGAGCCCGTAGGTGAAAATTGAGCAACATTTCTGGCGACCTCAGCTGGATGTTTGCCTACTAAACATGAAAACTAGTAGCCTAGGCTCATCCATTGGGCATGGAGTCACTAGGAAAACCTCAGAAATAGACCTTGGGAAACTTTGTACATGGCTACAACTCACTTGAGGCTCACAAACACAACAAGTTGCCAAAATGACAAAATAGGAGAAACTAAAAAGAAGCATATATTGTACTGGAACAATACTTAGGGAAAGAAACAACAATCAAACTAAAGTGCAGAAGCACTTATTGAAAGCATAAAATCTAACCTACTATGTACAAAGGAGGAACTTCTTAAACCTCAAAACAAGGCTTGAGGTGTATCCCATTGACTGGGATAGGAAGCACTTCACCTTCAGTTGTGGTCAGTTGGTACACATTGTGTTCTTTGCAGTCTTTAACAATAAATGGGCCCATCCATATATTGTCAAACCTGGTGTGATGGTCTGGCCTGCTTTTCAGAACATCCCATTTGAGAACAATATCACCTTCTTTAAATACTCTGGATGTAGCCTTTTTGTCAAATTTCTTCTTTGTTTGGAGCTAATGATACTCCAAAGTTTTCATTTCCTTATCTCTTGATTCCTCGAGCTCCATGAGCTCTGCATATCTCATGGACATTGGGTCCTGTTCTTCATACATCTCCAGCTGGTGAACAATGTTTAGAGTTGGAAGCTCTACAGATAGAGGTAATCTTGCCTCTTTGCCATAAACTAATATGTATGGTGAATTACCAGTAGACCTCTTAGGAATCACTCTGTCTACCCAAAGTGCATACTTTAAATTAATGTGCCAGGTCCTTTGATTATCCTCCATTATTCTTTTGATAATTCTGATGAGATTCTTATTTGTGGTTTTAGCTAAACCATTACCCCAAGGGTAATAATTTGAGGATGTATTCAAATGAATTCCATGTATAACAGCCCAATCAGTTACTCTTAAACCCACAAATGCAAGAGCATTATCAGATATGATAGAGTCGGGAACTCCAAATCTAGCGACTATATCCTCATAAGAGCTCAAAACTAAAGATTATTTTGCTTCTTTCAAAGCTACTGCTTCTATCCACCATGTGAAATAATCTGTAGTAGTAAGCACCCACCTATGACTAGTACTAGATGGAGGATTAATTGGTCCAATAAATTCAATGCCCCATCTCATAAAGGGTTGTTCCACCTGAATTGGATGTAGAGGCATAGTAGGCAGCTTTTCTTTTCCTGCAAGTAAAACACATTTGATACACTTCCTTGACCATGCATATGCATCTTTAAACAAGCTTGGCCAGTAGTAACCAGCTCTCATAATTTTCCAAGCAGTAGTTCTTGGAGCGAAATGACCTCCTGCAGCTCCATCATAAAACTCATGAAGTATCTTCTCAACCTAATCACTATGAATACATCTTAATAGAACACCATTTAGATCCTTTTTGAAAAGAACATTATCTACCAGCACCTATGGTATAGACTACAGTCTGAAGTATCTTCGTTTAGCTCTATCTAAACCTAGTGGACACTCACCAGTCTATAAAAAATGGGTCATGTCTTGAGCCCAATTTGTTGTTACCAGAGGCATATCATCCCGAGCATTCTGGGTTCATTTGCATTAGCAAAAACAATATCCTGTTCTAAGTCATTTTCACTACTTGACCCTGAAGCAAGCTATTCACAAAGACCTTTACATCTAACCAACTTGGTGATCTTGATATCCACATCATATTCCATAACCTTAGTGACCCATCCTGCTCTTTTATCATTCAGATCTTTGTTCAACAGAAATTCTTTCACACTTGCGTGTGCAATCAAAACATGAATTTTGTTATTTGAAACCATAGGTTTAAACTTCTTTAGGCTTTTGATCATAGCAAGAACATGCTTCTCAACAAATGTATGTTTTTGTTCATAATCAGCAAGTCCCTGACTAAAGAATGCTATTGGCTGCTCTAAGTTATCACTGTTTTTCTGAACCAACATAGCAGAAAGTGAACTAATGTTGCCAAAAGCATACAAGAAGAAGTCCTTGGAGAAATTAGGATTTACCAGTGTCGGAGCTGATGCTAAAGCTTCCTTGATCTCTTCAAAACTATGTTTTGCCTCTATAGTCCAACTGAAAACTGCATTCTTTTTAAGCATGGCGGTCAAGCACTGTAGTAAATTCGTGACATCAAGAATGAATCTTCTTAGAAAGTTAATTCTCCCTAAAAAGCTCTACAACCCTTTCTTGTGATTGGGTAATGGCAATTTAAGTATAGCTTTGACTCTTTCAGGATCAATGGTAACTCCATCTTTTGATACTATATGGCCTAACAGTTTACCTTCATGAACTGCAAAAATACTCTTTTTCGGATTGAGAGATATTCCATATTCCCTGCATTTTTCAAAAACTTGCTTGAGATGCAACAAATGTTCATTTGCATTTTTTGAATATACAGTTATGTCATCTAAATAAACTAGCAGAAACTTCTGAATTAAATTCTAGAATGCCATATCCATGGCACGCTGAAAGGTGGCACCAGCATTGGATAAACCAAAAGGAATTCTTTTGTAAGCCATAGTGCCCCATTTTGTTGTAAATGTTGTTTTATACTGGTCTTCCTCTTTGACCATAATCTGGTTATAACCAGAATACCCATCCAGAAGAGAGAATCTCTCTGAACCAGTGATAGCTTGAAGAATTTGCTCCATAGATGGTAAGGGATAATGATCTTTTAGAGATGCTCTATTAAGGTCTCTAAAATCTACACATAATCTTATCTCACCACTCTTTTTTCTAACGGAACAAGGTTAGAAACCCAAGATGTGTGTTTAATTGGAAATACGATACCCCCCTCAACTAACTTAGTCAGCTCTTTGATCATTAAAGGTTCAAGTTTGGGGTTCAATGGTCTCTGTTTTTGTCTAACAGGCTTGACACCAGGTTCTAACTCAATCATATGTTGTGCAATATGAGGATCAAACCCTCTTAAATCAAAATATTTCCAAGCAAAAACATCATCATACTCTTGGCATAAAACAATGAAAGCTTTCTTATCTTTAGCTGAACAAATTTTTCCCAATTTGAGAAGCTTGCCTTTAAATATTTCCACTTCTTCATAATGATCTTCCTTCACTTGTGTGCCAATTTTGCTCTTCTTAAGTTGATCATCGGAGTTGAATATGGATTCCAATGTAACCAGCCCTTTGGGAAGTTTATTTGTCTTCAGCTGTATCACTTGATCACCATACTGATGTTTGATCTTTTCCAGATTTACTACAGAAAATTGATCTTCTTGAAGCAGAAAGGTCAATATCTATTCATCACTTTCAAATACCTGCCAATTAATGTTGTTATCAGGAATTGATGGCCTGGTAACGACCTTAACATACTGTTGTATTTTACCCCTTTTAATATCACCTGGGATATCAAACTATGCTCTAATTGCTCCAAGTCTGTCAGCATGCTTATTCTGATTTCGTGGAATAGAAATCAGATTGAAGGCATTAAATTCTTCAACTATATTCCATACTCTATTTTTGTAAGACTTCAAAGCATCATTTTTGGCAACATTGACCCCCTAACCTGATTAACTATCAATTCACTGTCCCCATAGACTCTCAAACATTCAATTCCTCTTTTCCTCGCCCACTCAAGGCCTTGAATGAGTCCATCATACTCAACACTATTGTTAGAACATGCAAAATCAAAACGAAAAGCTGAAAAATACTTATCACCCTGTGGAGAAACCAGCATTGCACCTCCACCTACTCCATTCTTACTTTTGGAACCATCAAAAAATATTTCCCAAAGTCCACCCTGCTATTGCAACAACTAATTTGTACCTTTTCCAAGGTTTCGAACCTCTACATCAGGTTCAAGCATCACATAATTACCCATACCAGCATCTTGAATAAGGTCTTCAGGACTGTCCAACACATTTTCAGCTGCCCATTCGTGTAATAACACATTAGGAACAACTTCTGCTTGAAGTTATTGAGTGGCAGCCAGTTCATTGTTAGTAAAAATGACACAATTTTTGTTTGCAGCGGAAGGGACAACATTGATGGGACTTGGGTTCTATGGCTCAATGTGGTCTTTAGCCAACCTCTTAGATTTAATGGTAACCTTAGTTCCATATCTTGTACTAAACAGCATATGTGACCAATCAACTGACACATAACCACCTATCTTAGCTGTAAAGTCTCTTGAAAGGCACAAAGAAAAGAAAGGTGGGAGATCTATGACACATATGTCTTGAGGAACTAAAAAATTTGGACAAGCATGAAGGGTAAACTCAAATCTTTAATGATGCCCAATGTATTAATAGAAGAACCATCCAATTGAATCACTCATTTCTCTAAAGGCTGATACTTTAGTCCAAGCTTGTCAGCAATCTACTTTGGCATTACAGAGCTACTAGCTCCACTGTCTACCATATAGTTATGAACTAACTTATCACCTATGATTACTGACACATAAAATGGAGGTGGTTTAACCTCTTTTCCTATCTCTTTGCTGGGTTGTTTATCATTTCCTTGAGTATCATTTGTCAACACAGTTCTAACTTGGCTTACTAGAGACTCAGATTGATCATACACTTTAAAATTTGACAAAATTGAATGCAACATATCCTTTTGACCTGGGATAGCTAATGAATCCCACGTAGACATCATTACATTCGTCTTTTTCATACTATCAAGAATATTATAGGGTACAGTTGGGTTCATTTTATAATGTACCTTTATGCCAGCGTGATCAACTTGCAAGCATGGCTGCTCCTTGACCGGGAGTTGCTGATTTCTTTGCCAAACAAGAGTCACTTGAGATGTAGATGGTTCTGCAGCTGCTGCCTTTCCTTTGTCAGCTGCTTGATCAAGCTCGAAAGCTCTTTTCTTTGCCCTAGTGTTGGCTGCAACTGGAGAATTTTCTACATTAAGTCCACAAAATTCCTCACCTTGCCAGTTAAGTAGGGTAGTTTCATTGGTAGGTTGTTCTTGGTGTTGTGAAGATGCATCATTAAATACATCTTGGTGTGAACTTGAGGCATTTTGTACCATAAGTGCTTGATTGATGAGTCCATTTGAGCACATAGCTTGATTATGAGGCTGGTTACAAGGGTAGCACCACTCATAATCTACTGCTAAGTTATTCTGAATACGAACAAGATCCTTGACTACACTAACAGGTGCTGGAGCATAAGCCTGAAAAGGTCTAGTATTTACACCCTGCCTTGGGCCCTGGTAATTGCCTTGGTAAGCTTTCCTATTACCTTGATATTATTTTTGTTGACCTGAATTTTGCTGCTAATTTATTTTGAGTAGGAACAAGATCCTTGACTACACTAACAGGTGCTGGAGCATAAGCCTGAAAAGGTCTAGTATTTACACCCTGCCTTAGGCCCTGGTAATTGCCTTGGTAAGCTTGCCTATTACCTTGATATTGTTGTTGCTAACCCGAATTCTGCTACTGATAAGGCCTGTTATATGATTGTTTCTTTTCCAAGCTCACAAGCTTATTACCAAAAGTCTGTAATAAACTTTTGATCTCCTGCAGCTCATTTGAAGAACTTGAAATAGCAGCTTCTTGTGTTTGCAACAGCTAGAAGAAGTGGAAAAGGTGTGAAAGGTGGTATCTGCAAAGGGATATTCAAATGAATATCTAGAAATATAGGCATTGGTGGCCTAGGAGCAAGTTTACCAACTTGTATTAGGCTGTTTTCAGCTCTGATTGCTATTTAAAAAGCATTTGGCAAAGACACTCCTCCCATTGACTATATTAAAACTGAAATATCGCTATTTATAGCTCTAAGATAATACAGGAAGGCATACTCAGGTGAAGGTCTCACCATTGCAGGGATTCTATCCCCAGGTTCTTTGAAATATGAAGTTGAAATCATTCATCTTCTCTTGTGGAGCCCTCTTAATTGTAGTTAATTGTTCCAATAAAGACAAATTATCAGACCTGTCATAAAATTGTTTATGCAACTTGTCTCCAAATTCATCCCAAGTTGCAACTGAACCGATTGCTAAGCCCCTATACCATTGCACAACTCTTCCTTTCAGTGAAGCAACTAATAATCTCACAGCAACATCCTCTTGAGTTATGTGATGGACTCCGCATAACGAAGCCACATCTCGCATGTGTTCAATCGGGGTAGTTTGATCTTCTCCCATGAAAGTTGGCAGACTCTTCAAGGCTACCATTGGAATGTCATCGTGTTGTGCCAAATTTAAGGGACTCCCTCCATTGAAAGAAAAAAATGGCTGATTCCTTGGAGTAGCCATTGGAGGTGGTTGAGATGGATTTACTTGCACTCTGGGTGAAACAAAAGGCAGAATAGTGATATGGAATCTCATGGATGGAGGAGTAGACTTGGCTCTTCTAGCATAAGCAAATGTTGTTCCTGGCCTTTTTGTTGCTCTGCCTTGTCTTCTTGGTCGTGACAGCTGCAAATATTCGAAAGGAACTAAGCTACTCCTTGTCTAAACTCTTCTCATAAACTATATAAGGTGTTGATTCTGAAGTTCTTTCTCTCTACAGAGTCACCAAGTACGCACAAATGACTTATGTAAAGTCTGGAACTCGCTAGTTGCATACTAAACCAATAGCATAATGTGGAACTAGTCTCCAGCGGCGTGCCAGAAACTGTTATCACCTAGAAATGCAACCTATGCAAAGTGATGGAAACTAAGCTTTCTAGAGAAACATGGGATCATTTCAAGGTTGTGGATCACCTAAAGTTGAAATGAACCTCCGGAGAAGGCTGACTTCCTTTGTGCTATCACCTAAACTACTAATATTTATGAGGTAAATGGAGAAGGAATACATGAAAATTGAAACTTAAACCTACAGTGATACACCAAATTGACAAAAATCATGGAATGAGAACAAGATGAACATACACTAAGAAACAAATGAGAGATCTTTCATTTATTCAACATGACTTTATGAACTTATGCATCATTCTTGAAAAGGTTTAATCTGCACATATATATTTTAAGAAGGAAAGATGGATTTCACAAATTCAAAGTTCAAATGCAGACTTAGAAACACAGTTCAAAACTTACATAATCTGAAAAGAAATGAAACCAATATGAAACACCAACATTGGTTTCCAAGGTAATCTTTGTATGCTATATTCTAGATTCCAGTTGAGTTACAAAACATACATCAGCTTAGAAAGGATTTAAGAAAAATCACTAACTCTCTGGAATGCATAATCCGAACTCCTCTACAAAGAGGCAAAAATGCCATATATACAAAAGATATTGGCCCCTAGGGCTTACAAAAAATATCCGCATTCAGAAAGATCTGCCCTTAGATCTTTTTGATGAAATTAATGTTGCATCCCCGTGTCCATGTCGGTGTGGAGTCGCTCTAGGAATGGCCTCCTTGATCTTTTGCAACTACCACATTCACTTCTGGTCTTCGTGTCCCTCGTCTTCGAATCCCCTTGCCTAGCTGCTTTGAATGCTTCTGAGCTTAGGGTAGATCCACGTTGTGTTCCCCCTATTGATCTTCTTAGCACCGGTCAAGCTGCCGACGGTCCGCCTATAGCTCCCTCCAATTGGTTGAAAGGACACCATGCAAGCTTCCTCGGGCGGTCAAAAGTTCTTCCTACAGAATCGCATATCGGTGAGACACTAACCGTGCCTCCCTAATGCGATTATGCCATTCGATAGTTATCATTATAGCTCACAACCATCGGCAAGAGTTCATAGCGAGCCCAAAATTTATATCGATATCACGGAGTAGCATCGGCAAGACAATCATTTTTGGCTAGACATCATGGCGAGCCCTCAGGAGTCACTGATGTCGCAATTTCATTGCCTAGTCATCTGCATTTGGCAAGAGTTCCTTTAGTTGGCAGGAGGTCATACCGATCCTTGCGAGTTATACTATTGTGCTCCTCTGTCGGCGAGACCCTTTGTTGTCGGTGAGACCTCCTGGCGAAGCCATCTTATTTCGGCGGGAGCTTACCTTCTTGTTCTCAACGGTCGGTGAGACTATCAGGTCGGGGAGACTTCTCCCCAACCTCAAAATGTTATACCGAAGGCACAAAAAATATCGGTGTGACTAACAACCATCGGTGAGACATCTTGTCGATAGCACCTCCTTTCGCCGAGCCTTCTTCAATTCGCTGAAACATCTCCTCGAGCTCCTGTTTATTCGGAAAGACCTACGGCCTTCGGTGGAACCTCATACCAAACCTCTTTCCTTCGCCGATGCCGCTTCACTTTGTTTCGGCAAGACAAACATTCATCGGGAAGAGGTCATAGCGGGCTCCATTAGTCATGCCGATATCCTTTTCCATTGCTGAGGCCACACCATGTCGACAAGACATCACTCCGACGGCCGGATGCTACATTGATGTCATCTATGTCAAGGAGACCTTCTGTTATCGGTGAGACCTCTTGGTGACGACAAACCACCTCCCCCGGGCTCAAAATGTTTCTTTCGATGAGACACATTTGATCGACAGGACCTTATGCCAAAGGAAAAATCCTTCGGCGAGCTGAGACCATTTCTACAGGACCTTAGCGGGTCGGGAAGACCTCATGCCGAGCTCAAAGTCTTCGGGCGAGCTCATCTCATATTGGGGAGACATTATAGCGAAGGCACCAACTTTCGCCGAGACCCCATCCTTTCAAGAAGACATCTCGCCGAAGGAAAAAATTTATGCCGAGAGCTCCCTGATGAACCACTATCGGCATGACCCTTGCTAGTCACCGAGACATCATGCCGACACCAACTTGTGAACAACCTTCGACGTAACTTTCTTCTTTTTGAAGGACCTCACAGCCAACAAGGGCTTTGCTTCGGCGAACTCGTTTCATTTCGGGGAGACTTCGCTTGATCGGTGGGACTTCATACCAAAGGCTTTATCTCTTGGCAAGCTCGGACCTCTTTCGGGGAGACCACCACCTATCGGCAAGACACTATATCGATGAGACTCCATGTCAGGGAGACTCTACGCAGTCGGAAAGATGTCTCCCCGAAACTAGCCCACTTCGACGAGACATTCCATTATCGGTGAGACCTCATACCGAGCTCAAAACCTATCGCCGAGAGCTCCATTCGCTTCGGTGAGACTCTCCCTCATCGGTGAGACCTCACCCTGAAGCCACCTAGTTTTAGCGAAACCTCACCCGATGACATCCTTCTTCGGTGTGACTTCCTAGGTCGCTGGGACCTCATGCCGAACACAAATTGATCTCCCTGAGCTCATTCATTTCAGTGTGACTCCCACCTATTCGTCGGGACGTCACAGCAAGGCCCTTCCTTTCTCCACAATGAGATTTCTTTTCATCGAGACCTCTCAGCGAAAGTGAACCCCTCTCCTTGACGCCGACCCCATTAACAATTTTTCGGTGAGACACCCCCAAGCGAAGAGAAATATTAAACTTTATAGTGACCGAGATGTCTTGGAGACCATGAGGATTTCAAATTGGTGTAACACACTGCTAGTCGGCAAGACATTCAGCTGGTCTCAGCGACTTTCTTTTTTGAGGAGTTTATGCTTGATTCGACTGAGGCAGACCTTTCACATGAGCTCCTTGTGAAATTTCATCAGATGCATGACCCAACCCTTGATGAAAATGTCCCATTTGGGCTTCATGAACACCTAAAACATAATGTCCTACCTGATTGAGCCCGTAGGCAAAAATTGAGCAACACTAAGGTGGAAACATATCACATCAGTACTAGTTGTTAAGCTAATAATTTACCCTTGATGTACAACATAATTATCCACACAAACACATATTTTCATTAAGCATCATCATTTACACACAAAACTATTCACTTCATTCACTATTCATCACAAATTTTCATAACATTTTCAGCAAAATTCCAAAATTTTACACTTTAGTTTTCAAGGAAACACAACTCATTTTTCCATAACACAATAGTAGAATTAGAGTATCACAATTATCCTAGTCATCTATATTGTCCACCAAATAAAACTAAAGCAGTGCACAAGCACCAATCAAAGTCTTAATGTATTTGTTACATCAAAAATATTTCATTGCAAAGATGTCTACTTGATACCAACTAGAGGACACTCTTCTGGGTCCTCATCTGAGTCTATAATTTCCTCCATGGAAGCAGAGAGCTAGGTAAGAAGGCTTTCCTTCTCTTCCTTAGTCAAAATAGGTGTGTTACATCCACACCCTAATGGCCAATCTTGGATGGCAGATGGTTTCTTTGCTTTTACTTTGTATTCTAGCTCTTTAACCTTCTTCCCTCTTTCCACTTTGAGCCAAGAGAGGGTCTGAGCTAGGGTCCTATTATCAGAACTACTAAGTGGAGCTTCTGACGCGGGGTTACCTTTGATGGTCATACCCCTTTCTGCAGCCTTTATTGCCTCTCCTTTCTTCTTCCCGGCCTTCAACCTTCCCATTCCTACACACAAACTTGGGTAATCGTTAGACTCTAATCAAATTTAAAGTCCTAACTAGTCCTAAAATAATATACATTGACACACACTCAACCCATTCATGTGCTACTCAAATGTCCATAATGCATTTCCCTAGTAGGAAGGATATCGGTGCATTGCCCACTACACCAAGGGTACTATACTTTCCACCGGTTGTCTGTACCATTGGTCCAACACAGGTCCTAGCGACCAACTTCGAATTGCTAAATGAGAATGACAGAAAAGTGAAAACCTAAGCTTAAGAGTCTAAATGCAAGGTTAACATAATGGGCTCAATTTAACCTAGAGTACCTAGTATTTGATAACCTTGGCTCTGATACCAATAGTGTAATGCCCCACTGTGTGAACCCCAAAGGACAACATGAGAATTACAATAAAAGCACAATAATTTTTTTGGTTTTAAAAAAAAAAAAAGTAAAATATAACATAGAATAGACATGAACAACTAACGCATACATTGCAGTGAAAAAATACATTGTATACCACCTCCTCTAGGGTACACATGACAACATTACTAACGTAAACCCATACCAAGATGATGCTTAACTAACTACAAGTAATCGACATAACCATTATTTAGAATTAATATACGACATTCAAACATCCACATCATAACATACATAAACCATCTGTCACATCTATGGACATAATTATACATATTTCCATAGATAAAACACCGTTACGAATCAAACACTGTAAAACAATAACTCATAATAGTACCAATCATCAATATAAATTTCAAGCATGATAAGCATCCATCGGCGATCATAAATTAAGGTCAAATTTTACATTCATTACAATGATAATAAAAGTTACATCGTATAGGAGTTACAGTAATACATATCATTCCCCAACATGAATGGGAACAATACATTAAGATAGAATATTACAACTAAAACGGTGAATACAAGTAACAATACTAGTCCCATCTCGGTACAATTTTGGAGTCACCGCAAGAGGCTCATATTTGCACATCTCGATCCTCAGCTGGGGACCCAATGGGTTGCATAGCACGTTCCACTTGACCACGTGGACTTGAAGGTCCACCCCCCATGCTAGGAGTTGACAAGAAAGATCCCTGTTCTTCAACCAAAACAGTCAAACGAACCAAAAGCAAACCAATCTCCACATCAAGGATAACAATAGTATAAGATAACAACCCTTAACATTTCCATCACATAGCCACAACAAAAATAGTGAAAATACCAACAAAACCAAATGCCAATATTATAGATCAACACTAAATAGCCATCAGAGGTGCCAACAACAATAGGATCCAAAACCTTCAAATGAAATCACAATGTCAATCAACAATAAATGTCAAGGGAACCTTTTATTAACATCAATCAAGTTGCCATGAGGCATGTTTACAACACTAAAAGATAGAACTTGGAGGCTTCAACAACAAAAACTAAGAACCAATTTCCTCATCAACATCAACAATTCAATTAACACTCCCAGAGGCAACCAAACAAGGAAAAAATAAATGGGTATTGTAGGAGAGTATCGTCACATGGCGTTACATGGATTATCCAGTCAACCTATCACAAGGTACCACCTCTGTCTATTTGTTATCCAAGCTACCTATCTCAAGGCAACCACTCCATAGGGTGACTCATGCAGGATCACTTACCTTTCATGAGGAAAAGGCATTGATCATACCAACTAGGTCTTCTCATCCCATCCTTAGCCTATGAAATCACTAACGGTATGGGTTAGGCTCATAATTAATCTTGTTTAGTGTTTAACTACCCAAACCCACTAGTTCATTAATTACATTATCACTTGTTAAAGAAACTCTTCCATGGGTTACCCTAATAGCCCCTTTGTGTGTTGAACCCCCATGAAGAGCCACTCCCTACAGGTACCCAACAAAAAAATTCAAGGGGTGTACCTCAACTCACATAAAATCAAGGTGTACATAACACACATCATACGGGGCAAGAACCATCTCGCAAACCCATTCCATATTATTGAAACAAGAACAAGGAGGTACCACCCACAAGAACTCAAAATAAAAAAAAAAGATCAATGCATCACAAATATCCAACAATGGAAAAATCAACGTAAATCAAGTTTATCCATTGCCTCTGGAAACCAAAAAAACTAGAAATCCACAAACTCCTACTGAGGGAAGTTGAACACTTTGAGTTCCCAACCAACATGAACTAAGACTACAAGAAAGTCATTGCATAAAGTCCCCTCGATCAAAATTAACACAAACATGTAGAATCACATCAAGGAACCCACAAAATGACTATATAAATTTCACAATTGAAAAATGACAAGAGAGGAATAAAAGGGGAAATATCATAATAAGATCTTCAACTAAATTAATGCTAATATAAACAACTCCATATAAATCAATCACAATAATTTGTATCAACCTTAAATTCCAATCAAATCTATCAGCAAAATTATTGATTATAAAATTAAGGATAAAGCCATAAAGTATACCCATTTTGCCAGTATAAATAAACTTTCCAAAGATATCAAATCATTGTCAATAATCATGCATAAGTCAAACAATAACACTTGATCTCTATAACTTAATGAAATTATGAAATGTTAGCTTAATGCATGAAACTATTTCAAGGATCATAGAAAGTGCTAACAACAATGGAGAGATGTTATATATATATATATATATATATATATATATATATATATATATATATATGTCCACCACGGTAATACATTATAATCCAATTAATAAACTAACATAATAAAAAAATGGTATGGTTTTGACCACCACAGAACATTAAGATTTCATCAAAATATTGCCTAGAGCATCATTGTTCTTGATTTACCCATGGTTTATAGAATATACAAATAGTAAAATCATTGTTTCTGGTTTAATTATATAAGATGTGAGGAATTAGATATTAAAATAATGTTTATTTAATAATTCTTAATTTAAAAGAAATATAAAAGAATTAAAAGAAACCACAAATTACTACTATAAAATTAAAACACCAACTAAGAGAACTTATAAGAAGAAGTAAATATTTACTTCATAGTTTAATTTTCATTATATCAAAAGAAATCTCAGTGTCATATTTTTAACCTACCTTTCCATCTTAAATTAGATACAATAATTAATAATATTCTAAAAGCACGTATATGTATTTTCCTCTTAACTAATAAACGTGAGGATTCCATATTTAAACCATGATATAAATACAATTGTACTTGCATATATACATATATATGCGTATAAGTATTTTCTTTAAGCTTACTCTAATTTATTCACTTCATTAACTAATTATCTACTTACGAAAACCACCAAATAGAATGTGACATTCATATGTGCATTGAAACCTATTTATATTTTACCTCTAAGAATTCAAGTCTCAATGAACGGATTAATAATAGTTATAATTTGTCATACTCATATAAGTATATATGTATATCAATTAAGATAATAATCAATCAATTACATTTTATTTATACACTCATTAATAGATTGTATAATATAAGTCAAGAAAACTATTTAAACATCTTCTTTAATCTTACTCAATTACACATCTAGTTTCTTTAATATTCGTTTACTAATTAAATAAATATATAAACATATTTAATTCTTAATTTTCTTATATTTTTATCTATTTTTTTTTAATTTATCACTAGTTTTCTATTTACTCATATTTTCAAAATAAATATAACTCTTTAATTTTAATCTATGAAATTCCTTTCTTTCATAATAATATAATTAATGATTACTTATAAATTTAAAATTTTATTCTATAACCTTTAATTCATTCAATAAACAGATAATAATAAGTGTTTAATTAAACTAAATACTACTCTAAAATATATGAAAATAATTGCTTTCTTATGCAATTACAATACAAGCATACACTAGAGGAACACTCTCATGAAATAAAACCACGGGAAGAGTAAGATTATTCTCTTAATTATACTTATATACAATATACAATGGTTTCATTTATCCCATAGGTCTACAATACCCAAATTCACATTTCCTTGAAGAAACATGATCCAAACAACTAACTCCATGTGTCAACACTTGTCCTAGGAACAAACATAGCTAACAAGTCCTCCACTCATGCACAAATGAAGGTATTATTTACATTTACTCTAATGATACACCATGAAATACCTATAATAAATTAAATAACTATCCTACCTAAATCTATTATGCAATAATTAAGTGTTGTAACTACGATAGAATGCCAGTAAAATAAAGAAAGAAAATATGAAGATTATTTAAACCTCTAATCTTCCTACTATGTTCAAGTGCCGCAGCTGAGATAGGTTGACATTGGAATCAGAGAGATTATTTAAACCTCTACAACATTCTATTTTTAATTATAGTAGATGTGACAGGTTGCCAACGGAAACAGTTGGGCTATTTTTACCTCTACAGTCTACTATGTTCAAGTGTTGTTGTTGTGATAGGTTGCAAATGGTGTCAGGTGTTAAAATATTCTGGTAATTTCTACCAGCTATAGGTTAAGTGTTTTATTTTTATTTTTACTTTTATGTCGGCTAGGGTTAGATTAATTCTAGAAGTCTAGGGTTAGGTAAATTCTAGAAACTTATTTTATGTCGGCCTATATTCTAGATTTTTCTAAATGTATCTAAAGTCCTCTATATAAAGAACTCATGTAAATCTTTTTTACTCAAGCAATGTGAATGACGAATTTTGTTATTGTGCAGCAACACGAATATTTTATTTTTTTCCGCTTAATTTCTTTGCCTCTGCCCACTATCAGAGTGGTATCAGAGCCAAGTTAAGAAGCAGGAAGAAGAGCAGATTTGAGGATTGCAGAAGTTGCATGTTTATTTTTGGTGAGCAAAATGTTGCCAATTAGTTAGTCAATTGAGTAAGCTACAGTCTTATTATATATCGTATTTTTATTGATAGCAGATTATTCAAAAAAAGAAGAAGAAGAAATTTAGGGTTTATAGATACTATTTTAAAATATGGCGTCAAGTAGTGTGCAAACTCAAATTCCAATATTTTCTGGTAAAAATTATGATACTTGGTCATACAGAATGAAATTAATATTTAATTTTGAAGATTTATCAGAAATAGTTGAAATGGTTATACAGAACCACATGATGAGTCTACTTTGAGCACTAATGCAAAAAATAAGTTGAGTGAAAACAGGAAAAAGAATAAAAGGGCTTTGCAGATAATTGGACAAGGATTGGATGATTTAGTCATTGGAAGGATTAAGCCAACCACTACAACCAAGCAAGCATGGGATATTGTGGAAACAACATATCAAGGTACAAGTAAGGTAAAACTTGCCAGATTGCAAAGACTCAGGAAAGATTTTGAAAACTTGCAAATGAGTGATTTTGATTCAGTAGATCAATTTGAAAATCGTGTTATGAATTTGGTTAATCAAATAAGGATGAGTGGTGATGAACTAACAGATCAAATGGTTGTAGAAAAGATCTTAAGAAGTATGCCTACTAAATTCGATACTATTGTTGTGCCAATTGAGGAAACTAAGGATTTGTCAACATATTCAATAGATGAGTTGTTTGGTACTTTGAAAAATTATGAGTTGAGATTGAACAGGAATAATAATACCTCATTGGAGAGTGCATTCAAAGCACAAATGACATTTGGCAGAGGCAGAGGAAGAGGAAATCTAGGATTCAGAGGAAGAGGAAGAGGAAGAAGCAATTTTCAAAGAGAAGAAAGGAAGAGTCCAGATCCAGGAGGATGGAGAAATCAAAGTTTCAATTCAAGAGGACGCAATAACAATCAAGCATCACAAAGGTATGACAAATCGAATGTTCAATGTTACTATTGCAAGGAGTATGGTCATATTGCAAATGAATGTCGAAAGAAGCAAGCTGATATGGGAAAGCAAACTGCAAATTTTTTGAGAGTAGTTCTGAGACATTGTTCATTAGTTGTCATGTAGCTCAAGAAATTTCAAGTAACATTTGGTTTCTAGATAGTGGTTGCAGTAACCATATGACAGGAAATAAAGACTTGTTTGAAAGTCTGGATACTTCAGTGAAATCAGAAATTAAATTGGGGAATGATAATACAGTTGCAGTCATGGGTAAAGGTGCAATTAATGTGATGACAAAGCTTGGTAAGAAGTCCATTCCTGATGTTTATTTTGTACCTAGTTTAAAGCATAATCTCATAAGTGTGGGACAACTTTCTCAAAAGGGTTATATAGTTGTTTTTGAAAATAATGTGTGCACTATATTTGATATTCCTCCTAGTAATAAGGTGATTGCAAAGGTTGAAATGACAAATAACAGAATGTTCCCACTTCAAATGAAAAATGAATTAATGGAGAAGATTGAAGCAAGTTTCAAGGCATCAAGTCAAGATCAAGCATGGATATGGCACTTGAGGTATGGTCATCTTAACTTCAAAGGATTGTGTTTATTGAAAAGGAAAGAAATGGTAAGAGGCTTACCCCCTATTGAAGCACCATTAAGTTCATGTGAAAGTTGCATTTTGGCTAAGCATCATAGAAGAAGTTTTCCAAAGGGAATGGCATATAGAGCATGGGCACCTTTAGAAATTGTGCATACTGATATATGTGGTCCAATGAAAACACCATCTTTAGGGGGGAGCATTTATTTTCTAACATTCATTGATGATTTTAGTAGGAAAACATGGGTTTATTTTCTGAAATATAAATCTGAGGCATTTGGAAAGTTCAAGGAGTTTAAAGCATTGGTTGAGAAACAAAGTGGCCTACCCATCAAGGTATTGAGATCAGATAGAGGAGGAGAATACAAGTCAAATGAGTTTTTGGATTATTGCAGGTATCATGGAATAAAGAAGCAGTTTACTACAAGTTACACACCTCAGCAAAATGGTGTTGTAGAAAGAAAGAATCGAACAATAATGGAAATGGCAAGAAGCATGTTGAAAGGAAAGAATCTACCTAATGAGTATTGGGCTGAAGCAGTAGCTTGCATAGTTTATATTTTGAATAGGAGTCCAATGAAGACTGTAAGGGACAAGATTCCACAAGAAGCATGGAGTGGTAAGCATCATAGTGTTTCTCATTTCAAAATATTTGGTTGTATTGCATTTGCACATGTTCCCAAGGAAACAAGAAGTAAGTTGGATGATAAAAGTGAAAAATGCATTTTTATTGGTTATGATGAACAATCTAAGGCATATAAGTTGTTTAATCCTATTACCAATAAAGTCATTGTAAGTAGAGATGTTGTGTTCAAAGAGGAAGAATCTTCGGATGGAAACATAGACAAAACAATTACAGGTGCTGCAGCATTGCCATATAATGAACAAGAAAAAAAAGATAAAGAAAACCAAGGAGATCAATCAAATGAACAAGGAGGAAAGCCATCAAGAAGTACACAAGGAGAAGTTGAGCAAGGAGAATCTTCAAGTCCACAAGTAAGTGATGAATCAAATCCTACACTTGCATCATTAAGATCAAAGCTTAAAAGTAAGAAATCTAGAAGTTTGCAAGAAATTTATGATCAAGGAGATAGGATAGATTTGCAATCAAATTTTGCTTTATTTGCTTAAGATCATATTTATTTTGAAGATGCAATTAAGGAAGAACATTGGATTAATGCAATGAATGATGAAATGGAATCCATTGAGAAGAATGATACATGGGATTTAGTTGATTTGCCTAAGGAAAAAGATTGCATTGGTGTAAAATGGGTTTATAAAACTAAGTATAATGCAAATGGAGAAATTGAAAAATATAAGGCAAGACTAGTAGCTAAAGGATTTTCTCAAGAATATGGAGTTGATTATAATGAAACATTTGCACCTGTAGCAAGACTTGACACTGTTAGAATGGTACTGCCTATTGCAGCTCAAAATGATTGGAAGGTTTATCAAATGGATGTTAAATCAGCCTTCTTGAATGGATATTTAGAAGAAGAGGTTTATGTGCAACAACCACTAGGATATGAAATAAAAGGTTATGAAGACAAAGTTTACAGGTTAAAGAAGGCACTTTATGGATTAAAGCAAGCTCCAAGAGCATGGTACAGCAGGATAGATTCATACATGATAAGCAATCGATTCAACACAAGTACTAGTGAGCCTACTCTATACACCAAAGTCAATGAGCAAGGTTATATTTTAATTGTTTGCTTGTATGTTGATGATTTGATTTTTACAGGTAATCTTTCTATTGACATGTTTAAATCAGCAATGAAGAAGGAATTTGAGATGACTGATTTGGGGTTGATGAAATATTTTCTTGGCATTGAAGTAACACAAAATGATAAGGGAATTTTAATTTGTCAAAATAAATATGCAAAAGATGTTTTGAGAAGGTTTAGAATGATAAATTGTAGTCCAGTTTCTACACCTGTGGCAATAGGCACAAAACTAAGCAGAGAAGATAATGAGATTGATTTTGATTCAACTATATTTAGAAAATTGGTTGGTAGTTTGATGTATCTCACAAAAATTAGACCAGATATAATGTATGGAGTAAGTTTGATTTTGAGATTCATGGATTCACCAAAGAACTCACATTGGCAAGCAGGAAAAAGATTATTGAGGTACATTGCAGGAACTATGAATCATGGCATATTGTATTCTACTTCAAATAAATTTCAATTGGTGGGGTATACAGATAGTGATTTTGCAGGAAGTATTGATGATAGAAAAAGTACATCTGGATATGCATTTCATATTGGAACAGGTGTTGTAGCATGGGAATCAAAGAAGCAGCCTATAGTGACAATTTCATCAGCAGAAGCAGAGTATGTAGCAGGAACATCAGCAACATGTCAAGCAGTGTGGATGAGAAGAGTCTTGAAGGATCTACTACATGAACAAGAGGAGCCAACTATAATCTATTGTGACAACAAGTCCACCATTGCACTATCAAGGAATTATGTTTTTCACAAGAGGACAAAACACATTGATACTAGATATCACTTTATTCGGGAGTTAGTGAACAATGGAGAAATCAATCTACATCATTGCAGATCTGAAGAACAATTTACAGACATATTTACAAAGGCTTTAGCACAAGAGCAATTTGAATTTTTGAGAGGAGTTTTGGGCATTGTAAATATTGATATAGTTTGTGGTAGAAATTAGGGGGGAGTGTTAAAATATTCTGGTAATTTCTACTAGCTGTAGGATTAAGTGTTTTAGTTTTATTTTTACTTTTATGTCGGCTAGGGTTAGATTAATTCTAGAAGTCTAGGGTTAGGTAAATTCTAGAAACTTATTTTATGTCGGCCAAGGTAAAATAATAAAAATAATATGTTGGCCAATATTCTAGATTTTTCTAAATGTATCTAAAGTCCTCTATATAAAGAACTCATGTAAATATTTTTTACTCAAGCAATGTGAATGACGAATTTTGTTATTGTGCAGTAGCACAAATATTTTATTTTTTTCTGCTTAATTTCTTTGCCTCTGCCCACTATCATCAGGGACATTATTTAAATTTATACGCCCTCCAAATTCTAAACATTGTGGCATTGATAGACTGCCCAGAGAATCAGGGAGGGTATTTAAACTTTTACACCCTTCTATGTTCGAGTGTTGCATCTATGATAGATTATTCAATAGAATCAAGAAGGTCATTTAAACTTTTAAACTTCCTATTTTTTTCAAGCATTGTGGCTAAGACAAGTTGACAGTGGAATCAAAGAGATTATTTAAACCTCTACAACATTCTAATTTCAACTACTGCATATGTGACAGGTTCCCAATGGAATAGGAAGGCTATTTATACCTCTACAATCTTCTTTGTTTAATTGTTGTTGTTCTGACTGATTGTAAATGGACATAGAAATGCTATCTACCCCTCTTCAAATTACTATGCTCAAGTGTTCCTGCTTTGATAGGTTGCAAATGGTAACAAGGACATTATTTAAAATTTATACACCCTCCAAAGTCTAAACGCTGCAGCAGAGATGGGTTGTCGATGGTTTTAGGGAGATTATTTGATTTCAATCACCTAAACATAGGCATGCAAAATATTTCCCAGAATGCCTCAAAGAGATGTCAACTTATGGAATGAAACACAATGATAGCAACATGAGCACAAAATGGGTTTTGCATGAAAGCTCTCAAAATCTTTGAATCACTGAAGCACTTTGAAATAGGTTCTAACATTGTAAGTTGTGCTTGCATTCTAGGTGAATGTGGTCAAGCAGGTTTGTGGATGAGGGTTACACATAATTCACACACCTACAATCCTTTTACAACTACCCAGGTAAATATGTATGCAAAATGTGCACAAACACAAGGCAAGCAACTTGAGGAATTAGAGAGATTGTTTAAACTTCTACATCAATCGATTTCCATGTATAGCAGATGTGAGATGATACCAACAAAATCTAGAAGGCTATGTAAACTTATACACTCTCTAAAGCCTAAATACTTCAGCTGTGATATGAGTTTCCTATTTTGAATACTAGACAATTACAAGATAGGTGCTGGAAGGAATTCTGCACTAAGTGACATTCAAATACTATGCATTCTCATGCAAATACAGGGCTTAGGTAAGTATTGTGAAAGGGGCTTACCTCCAATGATGATTTCAAAATGTGTCCAAAATAAATATTCTAAGGAGGCTCCCAAAATCTAAGAATTAATGAAGCACACTGCACCTCTGATCTCAGCACTAGATGCCTTCCCCACTTCCCTCTGGCTTTCAAAACATAGACTTGGCATGTAGCCTTCTCCCCCATTCATATGCAAAAAGAGAATGTTTAGAGGGACATGTGAACTATAGACAAAAAGTGGATGCTTAGACAAGACACATGGCACTTGGAAGGACAAACTTGGAGCAAGGTGGAGGGCACTAGAAGGGATAGGTGTAATTATTCTACTTGAATATAGATGTTTAATAACTTAAACATTTTTATGCACATATATTTATATATATATATATATATGTTTTATTTATTTTCTCTAATTTTATATATATTTATTCTTTATCTTCCATATTCTTTTTTTATGTCCAAACACTTTGAAGTTTATATTTAAACTACATTTATAAGTGGATTATTAATATGTTACATTATCATTTATAAAATGTAAATTGAATATTTTTATTTTTATGTACATATTCAAGAAATATTTTAAATTTATAAATATAATGGATTATCAATCCTTATTAAATTTTAATTACTCATTATTTGAAATTGTAATTTACAATTTGTCTTTAATAAATAATAATATAATCTATTAAATCATTATTCCCCCCTTCAGATAAATTTAATAATTTAATTTAATACCTAAATAAATCAATGTTTCCATTACGAGCAACAAAATTCACAACAATACCTGAATGACAAAAGTTTTCAAATAACTAAATCCCTAGATAATTTCTGACATCCTTCGTTTAGGTTTTATTTAACCTGTGCACATAAAATATATATATATATATATATATATTTAAAAGCTAAACAAAATTCAAGATATCGAAATAAATTCTTACACCCCAAGCTACGCATTTTAATTAGATTTTGATCACAATATAAACCCTTTGGTAACCCTTCCCTAAGCAAGTACATCGAGTAAAAATGTAAGGTTATATAATTATGTTCCAAGGTACATGCAATCCATTTCTATGTAACAAAACCAATATAATTTTGTGTGCTCTAAACTTCAATGAATGGACGGATTCCTATCGACACCACAATTTAACTTAATTAGCTAATTGAACAAGACATATTTATCAACAAAATCAGAAATAACACTTGCGCCAATAATCCAAAAAGACCGATTTAGATGGGCGCTACATCATGTTGTTTTGTTTGTGATGTTTTTCAAATGCTTTTGTTCTTTTTACTATTTTGTATGTTTTTGGCTTTTGTATCTTTTGAATGTTTTTGGTTTTTTGACTTTTTTCTGTTTTTGGCTTTTGTATCTTTTGAATATTTTTGGCTTTTTGAATTTTCAATGTTTTTGTCCTTTTTGTTGTTTTGAATGTTTTTGGATTTTGTATCTTTTTGATGTTTTTCGCTTTTTTTTTTCGATTTGTATCCTCTTGCATGGGGTGTAAGGTGTTGAAAACTTGGATTGATATTGCACTTTGTTTTCTAGAGGATATGTTGTGGAAAAGCTTACTTGAATTAGCTATAGGGTTCAAGTAACTGTTGATATCTTAGAATTTTCGAGTGAAGGAATAATCCATGTTTTTTGTATCTTTTAAGGTTACCTTGGTAGTGCGTTGGTGGTACGCCTTGTTAATGAGATGAATTATTTTCGTGCTTTTTGATATTTTTTGGATTTTTACCCTCTTGCCTGGGGTGTAAGATATGACAACTTGGATTGATATTTCACTTTGTTTTCTAGAGGATATGTTGTGGAAAAGCTTACTTGAACTAGTTGTAGGGTTCAAGCAACTGTTGATATCTTAGAAATTTTGAGTGAAGGAATAATCCATGTTGTTGTTATCTTTGAAGGTTACCTTGGTAGTGCATTAGTGGTACACCTTGTTGTTGGGATGAATTGCAAAGGGTACCATGTGGTACACCTTGTTGTGGGAATGAATTGTTTCAAAGATTACCCTAATAGTGCGTTGGTGGTATACCTTGTTATTGGGATGAATTTTATTTTAAGATTACCCTGATAGTGCGTTGGTGGTATACCTTGTTGTTGTGATGAATTGGGAAGGGTACCAAGTGACACACTTTTTTTTTGGACAATGCCTAGATCACAATGTGAGCTAGAAGGCATAGATAGAGAATTATTTTGAAGCAAGATGTAACTACTTGCCCCCAATGTCTAGCAATGTAGGTGATGGATTAGCTTGCGATAGGATAACATGTTTGGATAGAGTATGCCCCTTTGGACAATGACTCATGGCTTAGATAACATTGGATAGCATAGGATCAATGATATTTACCCATGTTAAGATGTTTTCCATAAGCAAGTGTAAAGTGTATACCAAACATTTGTCAAGATCAAGGTAAGATAGATTTGGATAAAAATGGATTGGATTTTATTATGGATGAGATGAGATGCTTCCCCCTAAAATGGCACATGTAGATGCTCGATTCTACACATGATGCATGTTTTCCAGGTTTTCATTATGGTACTTGTCCAAAGCACCACAATAGTGGTTTTCACTGGAGGACGATTTTTCTCTTGACTATTTTCTTTATTTTTTGTTTCTTTTTATTGATTTTTTTTTATGTCACACAAGATGCATGTTTACTAGGTTTTCATCATGGTGACAATTTTCTACTCATGTTTGAACCACTTGGTGGTATTGATGTAGATGTTGCTAGTGTTGATATGGTTGTTGTTGTTGTTGTCATGACGTTCCAACAATATCCTGCATGGAGGAGTTGTTTTGCTGGGATATGACCGCTTGAATGTAACCCCTGATAATTCTTATCTTCTTTGTTGATACAGGAGTTAACCTTACCTTGATGCACACATCAGAATAGAGTTCCCTTAGAGTCCTTATGATAAAGAGTTGTTGCCAACACATGGTCAATGTGAGATTTGGATATCTTGGATGGTGAAATGCATTGAGGGATACAATATTCAAATGGATTGGTTGATAGTTTTGGAACCTTTGACTCTCCAAACTTTGGATGATGAGCAATGATGGTTGGTTATGGAGATTTTATTGGGACCAATGCCTTGGGATACCTTGTAGCTCACACTCGAAGCTTTCTTTTACATTGTTGAACTTTTTTGATGGATGAACTTCCCTTTTTTATTTTTCCCCATAGTTTCTTTGACTAATGGAGTGTGATGGGGATGATTTACTTTCTTATTCTTTTCTATCCATTTGTATCTTTCTTGTCCATTTTTTTTGCTGATTCTTTTGCTTCAATGACTTGTTCCTTTCTTTGATATAGCTTTTTCTCTTGTTGTTTGTCCCAATGAGAGGGCTGAAAAATACATGGATGATGATTCATGATATGGCTAGTTGTAGTATTGGTAGCAATTTCATCATAAGGACTCTTCATTCTCTCTATGTTGATGCTTGCATTAGATAAAGTTTCCCCCAATATAATAGAGGTATCACCGATATGTTTAGATCCTTTACTTGCTAAATAACCAAGACCTTGATGCTTAGGATTGCTAATAATTTGCATTGGTGCTAAGATACCTTGTTCATGTAGGCCTAATCCTTTGTCTTGATAATGCATCTGTTGAAAAAATTATTTTCCATAAAATATGTTTTACCTTGGAAAGAAGATGCTATTCCTTATTTGCTTCATTGTGGATCTTCAAGTGTGATAGCTTCTTCACTAGTAGAATCCTCTATATGTGGGATAAATTTCTGATTTATATCTTCAACTTGATCCTATGAAATATCATATTTTAATACTTCTTCAAAAGGTGTTGGTGCTTCTTTGACTAGTGTATACCCACTACTTTGCTACTCAGGATTTTCCATTATCTTTGCTGATTTTAAGGTACCGTGCTCTGTATTTTCATGTTCAATTTCTTCAACCTTAAAGGAGGATGTTTCTGATTTCATTTCTTCTTCTTGGTCAATTCTAGATATGTCTATAGATTCTATTGTGCTTTGATCAGGTGTAAAGATGTTAAGAGTAAGTGACTTGTGTTCCTTGGTAATGACATCAATAGTTTGAGAATCTTGTACTAGATGAAGATCATCTTCATGTCCATTAGGAGTAAGCATCTCATGGGTAGATGTATGTGTGCTTGGCATATGGATGTGTTTTTTTGGAAAGCCTTGGATGCCTTGGAAGATATCTACCAAGTCATTGTAATATTTTGATGGTAAGGTTTCTTGAACTTGACTTTGTATGGTATTATCTTTGACATGCTTTGGTTCACATTCTCGACATGGATCAATTTCGAAGAAAATATTTCCTATAAAAGATCCTTAGATTTCCTCAAATTGTGGGTGTATGGGTGATAGCTCTTGGCTTATATTTTCTGCATTGGGTATAAGTGTTGGCTTAGGAGTCTCTTGATCATCAATATGTACTGTCATGAGGTTGGATGATGTCAATATATTTTGAACTAGATCATTGCTAGACTTGGGTGATTTATTTTGATCATGCTTGGGACTAAATTCTTGATATATGTCCTCTTTCTCACTAGATGATGTAGAGACATTTTCAATGTGATTAGTGATAAATAGCTCTTGATTGTTTCTTTGAACTTTTGAGGTTGAGACCTTGTCATCATTGTCATTGGTAGATGGCCCTTGAGAATTGCTTTCAAATTTTGAGGTTGAGACATTGTCATTGTTGTCATTGGTAGATGGCCCTTTAATAGTTATTTCTCCTTGATCAATGAGGTCTTGGATGATTTTTTTGAGTGTAGCACACCTGTTTGTTAGGTGACCCTTGATTTTTTGGAACTCACATTGTTTGTACTTGTTATACCAAGGGAGTTTAAAGTTTGGTTCACCATAAATTAGACTTTCATTGATCTTGATAACTTCCTATTATACTAGTTCATGCACGATTACCTCTAAAGTCAATCCCAAGGGGTCAATTTTCTTTCTGGTTGGTAATCTTTCCTTTGTGGCTTTTCTTGATTGTTTCACTCTTGATTTTGTTGAACTTCTTGACAATGTGTTTGAGGTATATTTTGATATTGCACTTGAGGTACACCTTAATGTTGTGTCCAACTTCTTGATACTTGATGCAGGAGCATCCAGTGGTGTAAGGGCAATCTTGCATCACCCAAAAATAGTTAAATTTCAAGTTTCTCAGTTTTTAGATGTTTTTATAGTTTTGGATACCCTTTTCGTCATAATGAAATTCCCAATTTATGGTTTTTATTTTTGGTTCCTAGGTTAAAAGATATTGCAGTTTTAGTTTCCCAGATTTGCACCTGAAAATCTTCCGAGCTAGATTTGAGGCACTTAGAGCTCCCGGATCGGCCCCAAAACTTGTCAAAATCAGTGTAGCAAATTTTGAGCAAGTTATTGACTTCGAGACCTTTCCAACAGTTCAAACGGTTCGCGAATCGGAGTCGCGGATCAAAAGTTATGGCCCTGGGAAGTTGGGCACTTTCTAGAAGACACAATTGCAAATGCTCTTTTGAAATTTGAACTTCATGTTGTAAATTTTCGGTGCCAAACTACCTAAACTCAAATTTGAATGTTGTTTTGGCTCCAAACTAATGAGGAGCTCTATTTATGGGTTGGTTTCTAATTTTTGGGTAACTTTTTGGGGACAAGCTCGCATATTGCGAAAGGGTTATTCTGCAGCTGTCTGTAACTTGCATGTGTTGTAGAACTTGGGAATTTGAGATCCTCTGCATGTAAGAAGCTCCATTTTCTGAATAATAAAAATTTTCTTATTTGTGGGTTATTTTCTAAATCTTGAGTTGCCCTCATCAAGTGGTATCGAGCGGGTTTTCTTAAGCATGTGGACAGATCGCCGATCGTGAGGTAGTTCACACCAGGACTGTGGTTGTGGGTCAAGGTCAAGAAAGATGCCTCCAAAGAGTGGGTCCATGGTGGTGCCAGAGGTGGTCGAGTCAAGGTGGAAATGCTGGTGGAAGAGATGCACTGGCAGCCCTCCAGAGATAGATTGATGTGTTACAAGAGCAGTCGAGAAGAGGGTTAAACCCAAGGGAGGAAAGTGAGGATGAAGGAGAGGAAGAAGGTTCAGATGTAGAAGAGGAAGAAGAAGCAATTGATCAAGACCAAATGCGGCTAATAAGGGCCATTTCAAATATCGGGAAAAGACCTAGAGCATAAGTCCCCAGTTATTCTGGAAGTTTGAACCTAGAAGAGTTGATCGATTGGATCAACGAGCTAGAAGAATATTTTGAGTATGAGGAAATAGAGGACCCAGATCGGGTTAAGTTTGCAAAAATGAAGCTGAAGGGCCATGCCAGTATTAGGTGGAAAGAGGTCTAATTGGAAAGAAATCGAAGAGGAAAAGGAAATATCACCAGATGGGATCGCATGGTAGAGAAACTGAAGAGGCAGTTCATACCAGTGGACTACGAGTTAGATCTGTTGAAGAAATTGCAAAGGTTGAAGCAAGGAAGCAGATCTGTAAAAGAATATACTGAAGATTTTCACAAGATAATCATTAGAATAGGCCACACAGAGGC